>PVHT020000036.1:2666901-3169124 GCA_004024745.2 Catagonus wagneri
ACAAGCACACACACACACACACACACGTACGCACACACACACACACACACACAAACCTAACAAGGGAAGTTCTTTGAGATAAGACTACATGTGATAAAACTCTATTTTTATCTCAGAAGATGGCACCTTCAACTAGTTGGCACTGAGAACCAGACCAGTTTCACTGGTAACTGGGTGACTAGGAATTGACTAGGTCCAGAGGCAGTCTGTGTGCCCGATGGATATTCAAAAAATGGAAGTTAAGCTTAGAATATGAATGTGCTTCTGAGCACTCTCAAGGCCTGAAATAAGATGCTGACAACTTGCACTTTTTCTCAGAGTCCCTATAGTTTCATAAACTTTGAGAATTAGCGCTTCTCAACCCATATTAAAATTGCCTCTTGGAATTCCCATTGTGGTTTAGCAGGTTAAAGACCTGACATTGTCTCCATGAGGATTCAGGTTCCATCCCTGGCCTCATTCAGTGGGTTAAGGGTCCAGCATTGGCGTATGCTGCAGGGTAGATCACAGATGAGACTTGCATCAGCTGTGGCTGTGGCACAGGCTGTCAAGCTGTAGCTCCAATTCGAACCCTGACCTGAGAATTTCCATATGCCATAAGTGAGGCTGTAAAAAGAAAAATAATAAATCGAGGTTTATTAAAATAAAACTTTTTCTAAGTATTGAGTGGTAAAAATTCTGTTTTTTTTAAAATGCACCTCTTTCTCTGGAACCAAGGAAATAGTTCAAGAAAGCAAAGTTCAGTTGCTGTGAGGATATTTTTGCTAAATAACTGTTAGTTCCTTCCTTCTCAGGAAAACTCTTTCTGCCTAGTTCCGTAGTTGGATTAAGAACTCTTACTAGATGCTGCCATGACATCCACGTGCATATCATACTCTACCATGATTGCTTGTTTCTTGGTCAGTCACCCCATTTCATCCCTCTGCTAAACTGGGTCTCCTTGAGGGCAGTATCATTCATTCCTGAATTCTAAGCATCTAACAGGTACCTAGTAAGACATACATGAAGAAAGGGCAGTAGGTTTCTACCAAAGAGGGAATTTATGTTATGGAATCAAAAAATACTGAAGCTGGAGAAGGTTGACAGCTAATTCAAACCCATATTATTTTGATAAAAGAGGAAAATGTAGTGTCACCCAGGATCAACACAGGAATCCAGTATTAGAACAAAAACTATACCCCCTATGTCATTTCTTCCTCCAGTAGGAAATTTCTAATAATGATATATACTAATAAAACAATCCTCTTCTGAGCAATCAAAAATAAAAAGATGTATTTTATTGTAAGGTACTTTTATTTAGCTATGTACATTTTGCAACACAGTATTTTTCATATGTGGTTTGGCTCCAACTAGGACCTAAAACAGAAAGCTTGAAATAAAAAAAATCCTATAAATATTTAGCAAGTACAGCCTCCTCTACCCAAAACTAGTCATTCTGAGATGATATTTCCACCAGTTTCTTTTTTCCTACCGGAAGAAATCATGTGGCATCAGTTATGCCTCCAAAACTGAAAACATCAAGAATAGGAATAGAATATATATTCCTCCTATTACTTAACTTGCAGTGTTCATTCTGTTCCCTTGAAGATATTAGACTATTGAATTTTTGGATTTTTTTTCTTTCTTTTTAAATGTGTGTGTATGTATGTGTTCTGATTCTGGTGAACTCATATTATCACTATTTCAGATGAAAAATATTTGAGGGAAAAATATCTCTTCAAACATCCTGCCTGGTTGTCTGTGTCACAACATGCCAACATCAGCTTAACTGTTTAAACTTTTACCTTTTTTTTTAACAGCTTTTCGGTATATTTGCAATGACCTTTGGTTAAGGGCAATAATCTTCTGACCTAACTTCTGTAAATATAGCTTTCCTTTAAAGATATTCTGGTGGCTTGCTCCTGATAATTTTGATTTATTTTCACTATTTCCTTTTTAGGGCTTAGGCACTTTAATGCCTTGAAAATCTAAGATGTAAGAAATGCTAATTCTTCAGCTGAAATGCTATTCCATCTTCCCTTTCCTAGCAGCTTCCAGCCATCCTTCAGATCTTGGTTTAACCATTACTTCTTCAAGGAGGTTGTCTCTGACCTTTGAATCTAAATTAACAAGCCTCCATTATTATTCACTCCCTTAGTACTTGTGATTTTATTTATGTTTTCCTTTTTCTTTTTTTAACACCTGCTTCTACCATCAGATATTGAGCTCAATGTAAGCAGATATCATCTTTGTTTTGTTCACCAGTGACTATGTAGCATCTAGCATAGTGCCTTGCACATAATAGATTCTCAATAAATTGAGGTTTATTAAAATAAAACTTTTCCTAAGTACTGAATGGTAAAAATTCTTTCTCTCTTTTTTTAAATGTACCATGATCTCAGTGCTCACTTTTATAAGCCCTGTATGTGTTCAGGAAATTATTGGCCAACTGGGAGAGTGAGAAGAATGCATAGGAAGTCGAATAATTTTTCATGCTTCCAATGTTCTTTTCTAAGCACCTCGCCATCACCATCGAATCACATGGCAGAATCCTGCAAACGCAATGTCAAAGTGACCACAGATCAAATATCCTGATAACACCTTGGTGAATGTGCTCTGCCCACATCAGCAATGCAGTGCAAAACTTTTAAAAAAAACAGGTTGTGAATGTGCTAAGCTCTTTGATAACCCCCTCCATTCAATTAAAAGCCTTGAACAAAGCTCAAGCTGAGGAGAAAAAAAGGAGTTCATATCCTGCTTTTGATATATGTAAGCATCTAGATATCAGAAAGAATTAGCTCCATGTGAGGCATCACAATTAAAGAAGTAATCCTGATATTTGTCAAAAGACTTGTGCCCTAATACTTACCTGAGAGTAAACTCTTGGCAAATAATAGGTGAATGAATGAAATTTTATGGAGCCCAATAAAAGAGGATATCAAAACCTTAGTGTTTAACGTAAGCAGGTGGAAAAATAGACCCTATTTATGTATGTATGTGTATGTACATGTATATATGTACATGTAGGTATCTGGCTGTATACACACACAAAAAAACACTACTCAAAGTACTTAGATCTACTTTGGAGGATGTTAAGGCATATTTATCCTTAGAACACTGGAAGTTTATCATAGGCTTCAACAGTCAAGGAAGGTTCATCTCCCTCTTCACTCTCTTCCCTGCTTCTCTGCTTTGGCCAATTGGTCCTCCATTCCTCAATACACCCATATTTCCTAAGTTGCCTCCATCTCTCTGTATAGGAATCTCATCCTCTACCTCTTTCAAAACGAGCTTTACCACTTATATTCCCCATGAGGTCTCTCCAGCCTAGATCAAAGAGGACATGTTCTGGCTCTGGCTTTCATAGTCAGGAACATACATTGTGTCACATTTATACTTGTCCATCTGCAAAGTATGTAAGTGTAGGGTTTTCTGATTTCAACATCTAGTTTACGTCATCTTCAATCCTGGTGCTTTTTAATACGTTTGTCTTTTAAATGATGACCTCCCCTTAGTTTTTCTATTCTTGTGTGATTTTGTTTCTGAGACCCAACAGTTCCACCTGAAATCTGAGTAGCTTGCCTAAAAACAATTTGAAAAGGAGAATCAATTGGGCCCATTTACTTCTAAGTTTACACATAAATTTCATGCATTTTATCGTCTAGTTATTTTTTTGTCCATTTTGGAGAAGAGTGGGGTTTTTTTCCTGCTAAGACCATTTAGGTCACAAGCTGGATACAAATGGGATAGTAAAGAAATAGTAATACATGATTATTTTACCCTAGTAATGACTTGGGAATGATCGTTCTTATACATATGTATTGCTACTTTTCTACTTGTACATATTTGAGAATCTCTTATAGAGATGGCCTTGTGTAGCAACCATACCCTTTATTTCTTCATATCCTTGACAATGCCTAAAATAAATCTTTGCCTATTGTAGGTGTTGCTGAAGGTGTGATTTTTCTCTTGTTTCCAGGGGGATTAGCAAGTATTTAACTTGTCATCCTATGTAGAATGAAAATATTGCAATGATATTTTTAACACTGTCATAGGTTGATTCATTTTGAAGTAGTTTATTAAAATTTTTTCAACTTGTATGTAGAAAACAGTTTCAGATTGACACTTCCCCTCTTGAGATTGTGATAGATTAATCAAGGCCTTCTTTTTATATGTCATGGAATATATTTATTACCTGCTATTTCAAGTGTATATGTGTGTGTGTGTATATATATATAAAATTTTTATAATTGGTAAAGCTAAAGAATAGTTTTATAAGCTAGAACTCATAAAATTACTCAATACTTATTATAGAACTAAATACTGTATGTGATTTTTTTATTATTTGTGAAAATATTACTTAATATAGTGCTAAATATTATATTACTATATGATCATATTATGAAAGTTCCAAGCTTCAGAATAAAGGAAGGTTAGGTTTCTGGTAATACAGTCACTTGTTTGTTTTTTTTGCTATGTTTTATTTTTTGAGATTTAAATCACAAGTAACTCACTTTTAAGAAGTTTCTTTGTTGTGGGAGTGCTCAGGGGAGATTCAGAGTGAATGCCTGAAATGCATATTTAATACTTCATGATCACAAAGTCTCTATCTTAGTCACTGTAAACCTTATGGTTGAGGTTAGGTTGATGTCCTCAGTTATTTCTCTAGCAAAAATGTGAAAAGACGACAAATACTTTCAGAGGAAATGAACTGAGGAGTGTGCAGTTTACCTTCTAAGGGAAGATCTATCAGCTCCTTGCCCTTGCACCTGCCAGGGCTGTTCTGAATCAGGATGGCAGGCTATACCCCTGCCTCAAGCCACTTTCTTATTAACATATTATTTTGATCTGGGGGAAATTTGGACAATTTACTGAATAATTAAAATGGGTATCATCATGGAAAATTCAGATCACAGGCTAAAGTTTTTCACAAATGCCTTCCTAGCCACTCGACTTTCCTGCTGCCATCCTCGTACAGATAAAGAACCTTAGGGAAATCACTTTACTCTTTGAACCTATATCTCCTGCCCTATAAATATACAGACGTTCAGTTAGATAACTTCTTAGTCCTTCCCAGATGGAAAAGTTTCCTTCTAGGCCTGAAGGACTAAGTGTGTTATATTACCCCTAAATACTTTCTCTTCAGTTGTTCTGAAAAAAAAAAAAAAAAATCTGTAAAAGAAAATCTGTGCACCGAAAGACTCTTACCGGACACAGTTGGTGTTTTGTTGTTGCCAGAGATTGAATGACTTAGCTTGGGTTCAGGGTCATTAAGCTAAAATAAAAAGATTACTTTTAAGAATACCAATTGACAGCTAAGAAGTTACTAGAAGAAAATGCCCCCAAAGGGTGAATGGTTTTGTAAATTGTATGTTGAACTCTGAAATAAGTAGGCTTTTTAAAACACGCACATTTGTTCAACTTAAACCGTTGCTGCTTGTTGTTTTTTGTTTTTATGTTGTTTTATATTTTTTTTTGTTTTTTTGTTTTTATGTTGTTGTTGTTGTTGTTGTTGTTTTTTCCACTTATGGGTCCTGGTTTACACAGCCTTAGTTGATTATATCAATTAAGTGGGTATTGCCCCCTAGATGCTTGATTGATCCAATTAGCCAAAGATGAAAATTTCTTACTCATGGTGCAACGGGGAGGAAGAGTTTTGAATATATATATATATATATATATATATATATATATATATATATAAAACTGTTCTTCTTTTATTAGATTCTTTCTTAATCTTATCAGCCTGCATTGGAGATATATATATATATGTATATATATACACACACACACACATATATATGGTAAAGAAACTGATAAAAGAAGAACAGTTAGATGTATCTGGACATGCACGTTTTTTGTTTTTGTTTTTGTTTTTTGTCATTTTAGGGCCGCACCCAAGGCATATGGAGATTTCCAGGCTACGGGTCTAATCAGAGCTGTAGCTGCTGGTCTACACCACAGCCACAGCAACGCCAGATCCGAGCTGCATCTGCAACCTACATCACAGCTCACAGCAATGCCAGATCCTTAACCCACTGAGTGAGGCCAGGGATCGAACCCGCAACCTTCTGGTTCCTAGTCGGATTCGTTTTCGCTGCACCCCAATGGGAACTCCTAGGCATGCATGTATTATCCACATCTCTAGCAGGAAAAATTGTTCTTCTTACAAGTAATCACCTAAGTGATAGAATTATTTTGAAATTTTTAAGTGATAGTACATTTATAGACTATTGGTAAAATAGAGAATTGTATGAGAAATCAATAATGTAAAAATATTTAATCCCTAAAATGCAATTCAATTATCAAGAGAAGTGATCCAATAAAGTATATATTGATAGCATTTAACACAGTAAAGCAGGCCAGCTTATAAGCAGAAATAGAATATAAATACCTATACAGATTGATAACTATGTCAATAACTGAAGGCCATCTTCAATCTGGGTCCCAACTACTGGTCTAATATTATCTTACATGCTCCTCCTACCTATCCAGCTCCCTACTCCACCAAATGGTTACAGCTTATTCATTCCACACATATTTATTAAAGCAGCTACTGTGTGGCAGTACGGTTTTATGCCCTGGGCATATAACAATAAATTAGAAAATGATTACTGACTCCAAGGAATAAATTCTTAAATTGAGAGTACTTGTAACAAATAAGCAAACAAAAGTTTTATAGTATGTTAGAAGGTGCAAAAGGTTATTCTGGCTTGAATTGTGTCAACTCCCCCTCAAAAAAATAATGAAGTCCTAACCCCTGGTGCCAGTGAATGTGACCTCATTTGAAAATAGAGCCTTTGTAGATGATCCTTTTAAGATGAGGTCATTAGAGTGGGCCCTAATCCACTATGACCAGTGTTCTTATAAAAAATGGAAATTTAGACATGCATACACAAAATCACCATGTAAAGATGAAGGCAGAGATCGGCATGATGCATCTGTAAGCCAAGTAATGTCAGAGATTTCCAGCAAACCATTAGAATCTAGAAGAAAGGTGTGAAACATACATTTTTTTCCTCACAGTAAATCAAAGGAATCAAACTTGGAATACTTTGATCTCAAACTTGATATCAGTCAAGTAGATATTGTCCCCTAAATGCCTTATTGATCCAATTAGCCAAAGACTAAAATAGTTATTACTTCATAGTTCACCAAAGGGGAGACACTTTTATATGTTAAAGTCAATTCCAATACAGGCTGACAAAATTAAGAAGGAATCTGATATAAGGGAAAACAATGAACTGTTAGATGTATCCAGTTATATATATATATATATATATATATATGGTCCACATCTCTAGCAGAAAGAATTATTTTTGTGATATGTAAGCCCCAGATGGTAATGAGCTGTTTTGAAACCTAGCCTTCAGAACTGTGAGATTATCAGTTTCTGTTAAGCCTCCCAGTTTGTGGTTCTTTGTTATGGCAGCACTAGCAAACTATCACTGGGGTTGAGAAAAATAATGTAGGGAAAGACAGTAGGCGATGTCAAGAGCTGAAATTTTAAGTGGTATAGTCAGGCTTCACTGAAAAAATAGCATTTGAACTTGGACTTGAAGGTGAAGGAGCAAGTCCAGCAAATAACCCAAAGGTATAGCAAGTAGAAAATGACCAAAGGGCAAAGGAGGCTGGTGTGTTCTAATAACAGACAAGCATTCAGAGAGATTGAGTAAGGTGGGGAGTGGTAAGAAATGAGAGAGGAATTAAGAGGTCAGATTGTCTTAGGACAGTCATGTTTCTTAAATGCTTGAGTCAACAGGGCTGCTTTAACATAAAATTATGAAGGACACTATAGAGCTTTTGCTTATGTGGCTTCTATCTATAGGCATTTACTGACTATGAAATTAAGACCAACAAATTTAAAAACTGTTCACTAACTCGTTTAAAATTAATTATAAAGACCTCTTTTGTTAATATAACAGTACTTTTATTTAAAATGCTGTATTTTCTAAAACACATTAGTGAGAAGAGTAAGTAGGCTTCTTATGACCTTGGGCAAGTTTTGCTTAACCTTTCTGTGTCTTGGTTTCCTCATCTGTTACTAGCTTATAGGATTCTTGGGAGGAATAGTTGTGTTAATGCAGATAAAATACTAAGTGTGGTACAAAGTACATATGAATGTCGTGTGGGCAATGCCTACTACTTTGTGGCTTTTTTCACTGGTATTTTTTTTTTCGCTGTTATTTATAATTACATGTATCATCAGTGTCAACAGTGAGGACAGTGGACACTTACTATGTACAGGCCACTGTACTGCATTATTGGGAGGAGGCAACAAAGGCAATTGAGTGCCTGCTTTCTAGGTGCCCGTGATCTAATTCAAAAGGAAGGGTATGCAAAATAGTTTTATATTAATTCTCACCACTGGTTGTAGAGTCTCTCTAAATTATATCATGAATATGAATGTATTTTATATTTTCTTGAAGAATAATACAAGATGATGTCTGTTAATTTCAAATAAGTGGCAGATAGAGAGTTCTGGGTGTTCAGAGAAGGGAATTGTTCCATAGGATTAGGGAATTATAGGAAGGCTTTGCAGTGGATATGGAATTTGGTTCTATTGTGTAAATAGTATCAGTAGTCTGAAAGAACCGAGGAAGGCGTTCCAGGCCCTGAAATGAGGAATAAAAAATCATTAAGACTTATAAATTCTAGTGTATTTGAATAACATTTAAAAAAATTATTTGCAGGAGAAAAACATCACAGAGAGCTTTAGCAGGGGCAGATTGGAGAAGCTGGTAGTTCAGAGCTAAATGGGAGTGGGAACTTTATGATCTCTGAGAAATGTTAGAATCTGTATCAGAGAATTCAGTCCTCGACTTCAACAACTGGCTTCATCACGTTGGATCTTCCCCACGCCATCTGTGTAGTGAAGTCGGGCAGTTTAGGTTCACATTCTGGTGCTGCCACTCCCCCCGTCTCTCTCTGCCTCAGTTTTACCATCTGCTGCTGCTTAGAGTCAGTGTGAAGAGCAAAGGGAATCAGGCATGTAAAATTCTTAACACTGAACTGTTCTAAGATGGGCTGGGGCAGCCCTGTTGAGACCTGGGGGAAATTATGAGAATCTTCAGGAATTTCACCCCATCCCTTTTCCTTCTCATACTGTTATGCCCACTCCCCAAGAGCCATTTACTGCCGTCCACCTACTTTTAATCATCCATGCACTAAACAAATGCTTACTGTTGCCTTTGTTTATGTTGTATATTGCTAGGTGTTCAGGCTAGACTCTTACAGTAAATTCAATAATTAAGCTGGAGGCTGTGTGCCCTATTATTGTCAGAGCCACAATGTGCACATTTTTACTTTGTTCCATAGCCTTCCAGAGCTTCTCTCACATCACCACAGTTAGATGTAGACCAAGAAAGAGACTGTGGTTCGAAGTAATCCCACTGCTTTAATGAATCAGACAAAATGAGAAGAGTCGTGCATTTTATGGAGGAAACAATGTGCGGGAGTAAAGGAGTAGTATACAAGTGCAAGCTGTCATACATTTTAGTGAGAAATGTGACGTTTTCTAACAAAAGATCCAAGCCCTACCTAAGAATGCTATTGCCAGTTAAAGCAGCACTGTCAATGCCAAGCTAGAAAAACGCATTAAAAACCACCTGTGCATTTGCACAAGGGCACTTGTTCAAGAAAAGAACAGGAAATAGAAAGAAAATTAGTGTACCTTCTGAAAAGGGAAACTTTATAAAGAGAGAGGCTTTATTCTAATGCAAATAACACAAATGAGTTACTACAAAACCAGGATTACTCTATTTGCTAATAAAGGCCACAGAAGTCGTAAAAAATATACACAATTCTATTTAGAGACTGCAATTAAATTCTATAATGATATGAGGTCATTACATTTTTATATCTGCCTTAAATTCTTTACATGATGATTCTAATCTAAGTTTGGCTTAAATAGGCTGTTAAACTTAAGTAACTGTTAAAGATGATTCTAAAAACAGAACTTTTTTAAAGCATAAATAAAAAATATACATACAGTGCTGTAAGTTCTATAAAAACAAAAAAGCCCTGTGTGTGCAAAAGAAAGTTGGAGTTAAAATTAGAGTAATTAGGAATGATTTCAGATTTATAAAAATCAATTTTCTCTCTTCCCAAAAGATGGGAAGAAATTTAGATTTTTAAAGAGTCCTGGAAGAAATTCTAAAGAGAAATTCTAATTTCTAAAGAGTCCAGGAAGAAATTCTTGCGCTATATTTAAAATAATTTTCATGTCTTTTGTAGAAATTTTGAAAGACATAAGAAAGCTCAAAGAAAATAAAGTCTACATGTCTTTGTCATTTTATGCATCTCAAGTTGGTTTTTTCCTTAACAAAACTGGTATTGTGTCATGCATATTATTTTTTCTTTTTTCATTAAATATAGTTGATTTACAATGTTTCTTCCATTTCTGTGGTTACAGTAAAATGACCAGTCATACATATATGTACATTTTTTTTTGCATACTATCGTCCATCATGTTCCAACCCAAGAGACTAGACATAGTTCCCTGCGCTGTACAGTGGGACACCATTGCTTGCTTATCTTTTGGCCACACCTGTGGCATATGTTAAGTTCCCAGGCCAGGGACTGAATCTGAGCCACCACTACAACCTATGCTGCAACTGTGGCAAAGCCGGATCCTTAACCCACTGTACCACAGCAGAAACTCCATGCATATTATTTTAAAATGTACTTTTCTCTTTTAACAATATATTTGAGCATTTTTCTCTGATACGAAAATGATTTTAAAACATTACTTCTAGTGGTCGTTTAGTTAGTATATGATGAAACATAATTTATTTAATTGGGCATTTATTAATAGACATTTAAACTGTTTATAAATTATAATCAGAATATAGGTAACTGATGAACATCCTTATCCTAAATTATATAAATATTATTTATTTTTAATAAATTTGTAAAGATATATTTGCTAATTTGAAAAATACAACATTAACCTTTGATAGATATTTTCAGTCTTCTCTGCAGGTGAGTTATATCACTTGATAGTTCCTCTAGTATCACATGTAAGGGCCTTGCTGCCTCAGCAACATTTGTTCATTCATTCATTCATTAAATATGTGCTTATTGAGGACCTATCATGTGCCAGACATTGCATAAGGAATTAAAAATTCAAAAGTGAGCTAGACAGACATTTTATTACTTTCTGAGAATATCCAGTTCAGTGGGCAAGTAAGAGATTAAAGTAAATGAACAGACCAGTTTATAAAACAGTTGTAAAATGTTTTAAGTATTACAAAGGAAATAAACAGATGGTCTAATTTTTATTATTGCAAATTTGATAGGCAAGATTATTTCTTATTGTTTTAATTTGCATTTTATTACTCATGAGGTTGAACATAATCTTTTAAGCCTACTGATTGAACTTTTTTCTCTTCTGAGTTATCAGTATATACCCCTTGTCCATTTTTTTGTTTCATATGCTAACACATTATCTTATTGAGTTTTTAAATATTATTATGTGTTAAAGCAATCTATATTTTGTCTTTTATATTTTGTGTCAGATGACGTTTAATGCATACAAGGGGTCAACACTGTTAGTATATCCTATAGAGCCTTCTTTTTTTGGAATTACATTTAAAAAGGTCATCTTCTCCTTGAGATCAGTTATTCATGCCCCTGATTCTTTTCTACTGTTTCTGGTCAGCATCTCCATGAATTTTCTTCTTTTTCTTGAATTTGTGATCTCTTTGTTTTGGTCTCTCTCATTAACCTTTAAGTTTATTCAGTTATTTGCCATCATAAATGGAATCATTTCTTCTACACCCCAGGTAACCAACCAACCCTTCACAACCACATTTCTCCTGCCCCTCCATTTCCTCATCTTCTCATACCTCAAACCAGCCTACTATTGCTTCTATGCCCGATGAGTTCCGTTGCTACTCTTGCTAATGTGTCTAGTGACTGCCACATCATCTAACTAAAATGGATTTGCAATACTTAAAGATGGAAAAATTTTAAGCACAATATTCTTTATTTCAACAGATGATTTCATGCTCTTAATTTAAAAATGAAGAAAAAATCCTGATCTTTCTTTTAAAGGCATCTCAGTTGTCTTCAAGTTAAAGCAATTTTTTATAGGTAAACTTTGTATAGGAGAAATCTTACATGTTCTCATGGTGCTAGGAACTTGTAGCTGGTTGCATGAGATTCTTTGGCTTATCCACTTGGTCCTTGCTGAATGGTGTGGCTTTTTCCACCTTTCTTGGCCATTGGGCGTCTTGCTTGTACCTGCCTGCAGCTGGAGAATTAGTGGTCTGTGCTTTAGACCTTGTGGAAGCTGAGTTATCCCATAATGTACTTGCCCTGTCTCAGATCTTGCTGATTCTAGAGATCCTCATCATGATAACTACATCTTCTAAATGATCTTGACATAGATTGTTTATCTAGAAATGTCTGCTTAGGTGTCACCTTATTCTTCAGAATGACAGTCCTAGGAGAAGTCCGCTGGTTCTCAACCAATTTCCTTTGAAATTCTACTAGAAGCACTTGGGGACTTCTGGTTACCCTCCATAATACATGAAAGCCATGATGAACTAGGAACCTATAAATAGAAAATCAGACGTATAGTATGATAAATACTGACTCAGCTTTACTCCACCTCTGCCTCTATACAGTCACTTTTACCTTTACTGCACTAGAGGCTCTAAGGCATGCTTTTCCTCAGAGAACCGGAGTTTCCAGACCCCACCCATGCCCATCTACACATTTGTTTCCAACATGCCCAAATTTACTCCTACCTCCATCATCTGGGATCTTGACCTAGAGGAAGAATCAGGGTATTACCTTTTGTATCCCTTGCCCTTCCTTTCTCCCTTTTGGAGGATTCTTCATACTTTTTCTTCCTGTTTGGTAGGATCTTCCCTTATATTGAATTCTAAGTTCTTTCTTCCTTTAAGGACTTCTTGTTCAAGGCATTGCTTTCTCTTGAACTATTGTTTGGAGAAGAGGCCCCAAGTCAGCATTCTTTAAGAAAAATTAAAAATATATCAGTTTACTGTTTTAAAAATATCTCACCTGTCATAAGTGACTTTTGTTTCTTACTAGAATTCACAGTAGTGTTTAATACTGTTTATCACTCCTGTATCTTGAGCTAATGTCTTTTGTCTTTCTTGATGGTATCCTCTCTTGATTTACATGTATCTCTATGGTCAGTCAACCTTATCTGTTCCTCTTGTAACAGTTGTACACCCAACTGTTATTGGCTGGGATGCTCCAGCCTCAGTCCTGAGTCTTTTTATTCCCCACTCTCTCTTTAGATGATCTCACACACTGTAATGGCTTTAAACCCATCTGTCTGTAATTAATTTGAAAATATATATGTACAGACCAAACATTTCCTTGGTGCTCCAGACCTGGATACCTAATTGACTACTCAGCAGTTCCAATAGCCTGTCATATAGGCACTCAAATTCAACATGTCAAAACTGATCTAATATTCTAATCTTCCAACTCATCTCTCTTAGAATTCTCCACTTCAATGCACAGACATCCAGTTTTATAAGCCAGAGAGTTAACAACTGAAATTTCTCTTTGCTTCATTGCCATATCCAAATAATATCCTATCCATTTTGTCCTTCTAGCATCTCTCTAGTATATTCACTTCCTGTATCCTCACTTTCAGCAAACTAGTGTAAGCCACCTCATTTTCTGTTAGGCATTGGAATGGCAGACTTCCCATCAGTCTTGCTACTTCTTCTTTCTGCTCTGTCAACCTTTCTTTCATATCGAGTTCCCAGTGGCTCAGTGGGTTAAGGATCCAGCATTGCCACTGCCATGGTTCAGGTCGCTGCTGTGGTGTAGGTTTGATCCCTTGCCCAGGAACTTCTGAATACTATGAGTATGGTCCAAAAAGCTTTCCTACCTATAGAGTGATTTAAGAATTAAATACTTTAGCATATGTAAAATAGAATATTGCCTGGCACATAGAAGAGAATTATTCTCAACATGGATTATAAGACCTACGTGATCTCGATTCTACTTCTCCAGTCTTACCTAGTGTCAAAGTCTACTTCACTCCCTAGGCAGTTCTTTTGGCTCATTCGTCATGCTATACTCATCCTGTCTCTAAGACCTCACACACACTGTTCCCTCTCCTCAGAATGTTCTCCCTTGCACTCAGGTAACTTAATTAGTTTCTGCTAATTCAAATGTTATTTATTCAAAGGAACCTTCCTTGATTAGTCAGAGCTGGGCAGGTCTTCTTGCTATATTTCCCCATGTAGTCTCTTCTCCTTTGTAGCAACTAAAGACATCATAAATCAAATAACTTACTATATTATATGTTGCCTAATATCTCTCCCTGATTTCTATCACTGAACTATATGAGTGAAGGGACCAGCTCTGTTTTATTTATCATTACATTCCCAGACCTTAGTATAATGCCTCACACATGACGGGTATTCAATAAAAATTTACTGAATAATCAAATATACTGGTATCATAATATATTTTATAACTTTTTATTTTCATGTAAATTATGCACATTTTCATTATTTGTGTAAACATAAACTTTAGGCTGATATTGAGGATGGCACTTTGTAAGTGATTACAATTGATACATAGGAAAGCATATTAAAAAGGTATTTTTCATAACTGGTGAGTTTACTCAGGTCTGTTATTTGTTCTGTTTTGTTGTTGTTGTTGTTCAGTTGCTTCTGTTTCCAGACCCGAAGATATATTATCTGAAAATTAAATTTTTCTTCAATGATAACTATACTTCTCATTTGTTTTGCCTTTCATTTGCTAGAACATTTTGAATAATGGTAAATAATTGTAATGATGTAGTTATGTACTGTGTTAGTTCCAGACTGAGAAAGGTGTTATGCACAATGTTTATGAAATGGGCTTTTTTAGATTAGGAATGGCTGGTGAATTTTATTAAATGTCTTTATATGATCTTTCAAGATGCTTAGATGATGAACTTTATTAATACTCACCTTTAGCTTTATGTTATTTGAATAAACTCTACTTGGTTATGGTATATTATTCTTTTATAATACTAATCCTCAAATCTATGCACTCTATATATACACACTATAAGTATATGCATATGTGTGTATGCCTATATGTGTATGTGTGTTTCTAAAAGCCTAAAAGAAATTGAAATTATATTGGAGATAAGATAATTGTATTGGAGATCACACAACAACTAACTCAAACATTAATTTCCTTTGCTTTTACCTCTAATTACCATTGTTGTCACACTGGTTATTTTAGGCAAACCAGGAGCTGTGACTAATAATTGTATATGAAGTTAAATTATTTCTCAATAAATTAGACTTCCTAAGAGGAACAACAAAAAAAAATGTTGAAACTGTTTATGTACCATTTCTAGACAGTCAATTTAGTTTGTTTGGCATATTAAACCTTTCAAAATAGGATGTCCACGAGAGGCCAGATAATCAGAGTTCCATGGTCATAAAATACTTGGAAGTGTTCAATGCATATTGCTTGGGGTTGCAACTATCAGATTTATGGTAAAGTGAGGGATGGGATAAAAGAAGAGATACCTGTGAGGAATGGGATAAAAGGATAGATACCTTAATATTTGTTAAGCAGCTACCATGAGCAGAAACCTTTGTTCTTACAAACTGGGAGTTAAGAGGAATCTTCTCGGAGATAACATAATGACATGAAGACTTTCCCTAGGCTGCTCTTTTCCATTGCCAGATGGAAATAACAATTCATAAGCAGATTCGTTTTATCAGAGGATATGTAGGTTATATTTTATGTCATCTCTCTAGACCATTCTTGGATGATAGAATTTTTAAAAGCCTGCACTTTAGAACCATGATTCTTAAGTAAATTGTTGTCTCCTCACTAATTAACATGGGAATATACACATGGTGCTCAGTGTTTGTCTCTGTCTCTCCCATAAGATTATGAGATAGCCTTAATGAAATGTGTTTAATGCTGCTTATTTTAAGCAGTGCATTCAAGGACAGCTGTAGTGAGAAGAATGGTAGTTTATTCAGGTTCACAAACACTTTTTAAGACCTTAGTATGTGCTTAAGATAAGTTAACAGCTCCAAAAATACAGGCTTAACACCTTTTCTTTCTGCCCTAGTATCATGAGAGTTCAAAGTTAAGTGTCTCATATGTAGTGGATTTAGAATTGTAAGCTCATTGGTCACATGACTCCAGGGACAAAAATTAAGAAAAACAAATCTCAATGAGCAGAGGCCTCTTTGGTCCTCACTTGATTGATGAGTCTTCAGCTTTATAGGGCAGTTGAAATATCCTCTCCTCAGATATTTTGAGTGCACTGAGCTCACAGTGAGAAAATCTGGGCTCAACAATTATTTTTACCACTGACTGGCTGTTTTAGTTTGAATAAGTCAATATCTCTGAGTTTCTATATCTTCCTTGGAGAAATGGGTCTTAAGCCCTGTGCTGTTTCACAGTATCATTTAATGATGTAATATGAAAATTTGTACAAATGGTCTTTAAAAGTAAGCAAGGGGAAAAAACTGGGAGGCTATAAATTGTCAGTTTACTACTGACATAATTCATAACAATGGCTACAAAGAGGGAGGAGAAATGTTGTCCATGATATTAACTACCATTTAATATATAACCATTGTTTAACTGATCTGTATGTTCACTCGTCAATGCATTCGTTCACTCTATTATAAAAGTGTATTGCCCACTATATGACAAGTAATCAAGGGTATGCAGCTATGGACAACACAGGAACACAAAAACCTTGCAAGGATGATATAATTAAACTCATTTTGCAAAAGAGGAAGCTGAGACAGAGAGATTAAGTAACTTGCATAAGATTATAGCTGTGAATCCCACGCATTCATAAAACTTCTTTTAATAAGGGACCCATGAAATCAGACTGTATTTCTAGATGTCACCCATTGCCAGGCAAAAAGTAGATATTCAATGAATAAATGGATAAATGAATTAATTAATAAACAAGAGTTTGTGTAGAATGGGAGAAAGACATAAGAAGCTAGAGGAATTTTGATAATTTGAAATTCATTGTTTTCATTTAGAGACACACATTTCCCAGCCAACCACCTGTACCAACACACAGGGACCAAATGTGAAGTTGGTCCCTCTGTGTGGGTAGTTGGTAATTATTTGGAAGACTAGGCACTACATAACAATATGATTATATACTATGCTTTTAAACACAGCTCACAAATTTTACATTGGCCTCTGCATAGGTGACTAGCTTAGCTTCCTTCTTATGCTTTTAGTTCTGTTTCGATGATTGGGCAAAATAAAAATTTGCTGAGTAGATGCAAACTGGTGACCTACTGAAAGTTACTCAGTCTAGATTCTTTGATTAATTGTTAATAAAGGAGGTGTTCTAATCATGGCTCAGCAGAAACAAATCTGACTAGCATCCATGAGGACGCAGGTTCCATCCTTGGCCTTGCTCAGTGGGTTAAGGATCCAGCATGGCTATGTGCTGTGGTGTGGGTTGCAGACGTGACTCCTGTAGGCTGGCAGCTACAGCTCCGATTCATTGGACCCCTAGCCTAGGAATCTCCGTATGCCGTGGGTGCAGCCCTGAAAAAAATTGTTAATGAAGGAAACATATTTTATCCTTGCAGCTCAAAGGTCTAAGGCTCAGTGTCTGCTATCCAGCATCCTTACCCACACTTAATTGAAGACCCATCATATGAGTCTATCTGGATCATCACTTAATATAACTGGGCCTTTTGTCCTTGTTTTTTTAATTTTTAAATTATAGTTGATTTACAATGTTCTGTCAATTTCTGCTGTACAGCAAAATAACCCAGTTATACACACACATGCACACACACACATATATATATACATCTATGTATGTATATATGCACACACATTTTTTCACATTATCCTCCATAATGTTCCATCACAAGTGATCAGATATAGTTCCTTGGACTATACAGCAGAATCTCATTGCTTATCCATCCCAAATACAGGAGTTTGCATCTACGAACCCCAAACTCCTAGCCCCTCCCACTCCCTCCTCCTTCCTCTTGGCAACCACAAGTCTACTCTCCATGTCCATGAGTTTGTTTCTTTTCTGTAGATAGGTTCATTTGTGCCATATATTAGATTCCAGATATAAATAATATAGTATGGTATTTGTCTTTCTCCTTCTGACTTACTTCACTTAGTATGAGAGTCTCTAGTTCCATCCATGTTGCTGCAAATGGCATTATTTTGTTCTTTTTATGGCTGAGTAGTATTCCATTGTACATATGTACCTCAAAAATGTCCAGTGACAGATGAATGGATTAAGATGTGTTCCTTATCTTTGATGTAGAGATACAGATAAAAACCTTTCTCAGAACCATTATGAGGAATGATTTTAAAAGAATGGCTGTTAAACTACTATCTGCATATCCCCAGTCACATAATCAATTGTTTTTGCCTTTTCCTTAGGGTTAAGAGAAATGAATGAGGTATATAAAATTAGCAGCTTTTTTGAGGATTGAAGTGCCCACCCTATTTCATCTGGGAATACTGTGTACCTATTTTCAAGTTGCATACTGACATGTGCAAATCTTCTTTTTAAATTATAGTCGGTTTACTTACAATGTTTTTTCAATTTCTATTGTACAGCAAAGTGACCCAGTCACACACAGTTCCCTCTGCTGTATACTAGGGCCCAATCGCCCAACCATTCCAGATGTTACAGTTTGTATCCCAAAATGCCAAACTCCCCATCCATCCCACTCCTTCCCGCCTCCCTGCCCACAAGTCTGCTCTCCTTGTCCATGATCTGTTTCTGTTTTGTAGATAGGATCATCTGTGCCTTATTATTTTTTTGACTTTATTTTGTCTTTTTGTCTTTTCTGGGGCTACACACATGGCATTTGGAGGTTCCCAGGCTAGGGGTCGAATTGGAGCTATAGTCACTGGCCTTCGCCACAGCCACAGCAACGAGGGATCTAAGCCATGTCTGCAATCTACACCACAGCTCATGGCAATGCCAGATCCTTAACCTACTGAGCAAGGCCCGGGATTGAATCCACAACCTCATGGTTCCTAGTCAGACTCGTTAACCACTGAGCCAGGAAGGGAACTCCTGTGCCTTATTTTAGATTCCACATATAAGTGATATCATACAGTATTTGTCTTTCTCTTTCTGACTTACTTCATTTAGTATGAGAATCTCTAGTTTCTTCTGTGTTGCTGAAAATGGCATTAGTTTGTCCTTTTTATAGATGATTAGTATTCCATTGTATATATTTACCACATCTTCTTGCTCCATTTCTCTGTCAGTGGACATTTAGGTTGTTTTCATATCTTGGCTGTTGTGCCAAGCGATGAACATAGGGGTGGATGTATCTTTTTGAATGAATGTTTTGTCTGGATAGATGCCCAGAAATGGGATTTCTGGATCATAAGGTAGTTCTATATTTAATTTTCTGAGGTACCTCCATACTGTTCTCCATAGTGGTTGTGCTAATTTTCCCACCAATGGTGTAGAAGGGTACTCTTTTCTCCACACCCTCTCCAGTATTTGTTATTTGTTGACTTGTTAATGATGGTCATTCTGACCTGGGCGAGATGGTATCTCATTGTAGTTTCGGTTTGCAGTTCTCTAATAATTAGTGATGTTGAGCATTTTTTCATGTGCCTATTGCCATCCATATTTCTTCTTTGGAGAAATGTCCATTTAGGTCTTCTGCCCATTTTTCAATTGGGTTGTTTAGTTTTTTTTTTCTTTTTTGGGTTTTTTTTTGTTGTTGCTGTTGTTGAGTTGTATGATTTGTTTGTATATTTTGCAGATGAGGCCCTTGTCTGTTGCATCATTTGCAAAGATATACTCCCATTCTGTGGACTGTCCATTTTTTAATGGTTTCCTTTGCTGTGCAAAAGCTTTTGAGTTTAATTAGGTCCCATTGGTTTATTTTATTTTATTTTTTTGCCATTATTCTAGGAGGTGGATCAAACAGATGTTGCTGTGATTTATGTCAAAGAGTGTTCTGACTGTTTTCCTCTAGGAATTTCATAGTTTCTGGCCTTATATTTAGGTCTTTAATCCATTTTGAGTTTATTTTTGTGTATAGTGATAGAAAGTATTATAATTTCATTCTTTTGCATGTAGCTTTCCAGTTTTTCCCAGCACCGCTTATTGAAGAGACTATCTTTCTTCCACTGTGTGTTCTTGCCTCTTTTGTCATAGATTAGTTGACCATAGGTGCTTGCATTTATTTCTGGGCTTTCTGTCCTGTTCCACTGATCTAGATTTCTGTTTTGTACCAGTACCATATTGTTTTGATAACTGTAGCTTTGTAGTATTGTCTGAAGTCAGGGAGCCTGATTCTGTTTTTCTTTTTCAGTATTGCTATTTTGGGTCTTTTGTGTTTCCATACTAATTTTTAAATATTCTATTCCAGTTCTGTGAAGAATGTCCTAGGTAATTTGACAGGGATTGCATTGAATCTGTAGATTGCCTTGGGTAGTGTTGTTGTTTTGACAGTATTGATTCTTCCAATCCAAGAGCATGGTATACTGTTTGTGTCATCTTTGATTTCTTTCATCAGTGTCTTATAGTTTTCAGAGAATAGGTTTTGTATCTTTAGGAAGGTTTTTTCCAGTTATTTTATTCTTTTTGATGTAATGGTGAATGGGATCTCTTTCTGATCTTACGTTGTTAGTATATGGTCAATGAAATTGATTTCTGTGTATTAATTTTGTATACTGCAACTTTGCCAAATTCATTGATGAATTCTAACAGTTTTCTGGTAGTGTATTTAGAGTTTTCTAGGTATAGTATCATGTCATCCACAAACAGTGATTGTTTTACTTCTTCTTTTCCAGTTTGGATTCCTTTTATTTCTTTTTCTTCTCTGATTTCCATGGCTAGGACTTCCAAAACTATGTTGAATAGTAGTGATGAAAGGGGACATCTTTGTCTTGTTCCTGATCTTAGTGTAAATATTTTCATTTTTTAACCATTGAGAATGATGTTAGCTGTGGGTTTTTTATATATGGCTTTTATTATGTTGAGGTAGGTTCCCTCTATGCCCACTATGTGGAGAGTTTTTATCAGAAATGGGTGTTGAATTTTGTCAAAAGCTTTTTCTTCAACTATTAAGGTGATCATAATGTTTTTATTTTTCAGTTTGTTGATGTGTATCACACTGATTAATTTGCAGATATTAAAAAATCCTTGCATCCCTGGGATAAGTCCCACTTAATCATGGGACTTTCAATATATATTTATATTTGGTTTGCTAATATTTTGTTGAGGATTTTTACGTCTATGTTCATCAGTGATATTAGCCTGTAATTTTATTTTTTTGTGGTATCCTTGTCTGGCTTTGGTATCAGAGTGCTGGTGGCCTCATAGAATGAGTTTGGGAGTGTTTCTTCCTCTGCTGTTTTTTGGAAAAGTTTTAGAATAGATATTAACTCTTCTCTGAATATTTGGTAGAATTTGCCTGTGTAGCCATCAGGTCCTGGACTTTTGTTTTTTGGAAATTTTTAAATCAGATTTGTGATTTCAATACTTGTGATTGGTCTGTTCATATTTTCCATTTCTTCCTGGTTCAGTCTTGGTACGTTGTACCTTTGTAAGAGTCTGTCCATTTCTTCTAGGTTGTCCATTTTATTGACATATCATTGCTTATTGAAATCTCATATTGATCCTTTGTATTTCTGTGGAGTTAGCTGTAATTTCTCCTTTTTCATTCCTAATTTTATTGATTTCAGCCTTCTTCCTTTTTTTCCTGATGAGTTTGGCTAAAGATTTATCAATTTTGTTGATCTTTTCAAAGAACCAACTTTTGGTTTTATTCATCTTCTCTATTGTTTTCTTTGTCTCTGTTTCAATATTTCTGCTCTGATCTTTCTGATTTCTTTCCTTCTGTTAATTTTGGGCTTTGTCTGTTCTTCCTTCCCTAGTTGTTTTAGGTGTAAGATTAGGTCCTTTATTTGAGCTTTTTTCTTCTTTCCTGTGATAAGATTGTATTGCTATAAACTTCCCTTGCAGAACTGCTTTTGCTGTGTCCCTTAGGTTTTGGGTTTTTGTATCATCGTTGCCATTTGTTTCTAAGTATCTTTTGATTTCCTCTTTGATTTCTTCAGTGAGCCATTGGTTGTTCGGTAGCATATTGTTTAACTTCCAGGACTTTGTGGGTTTTTTCCCCTGTAGTTAATATGTAGTCTCATAGCATTGTGTTCAGAGGAAATGCATGAAATAATTTCAACTTTTTAAAATTTACCAAGGCTTGATCGGTGGCCCAAGATGTGATCTATCCTGTAGAATGCTTCATGTGTACTTGAGCAGAATGTATATTCTGCTGATTTGGGATGGAATGTTCTATAAATATTAGTTAAGTCTATTTGGTCTAGGGTGTCATATAAGTCCTGTGTTTCCTTGTTGATGTTCTGTCTAGATAATCTGTCCATTGATGAAATGGGGTGTTAAAGTCCTCAATTACTATTGTGTTGCTGTCAGTTTTTCCTTTTATGTCTGTCAGTAGTTGCCTTCTATATTGAGGTGCTCCTATGTTAGATGCACATATATTTACAATTGTTATGTCTTCTGTGATTGGTCCCTCAATCATTATGTAGTGTCCTTCTATGTATCTTGTGATTTTCTTTATTTTAAAGTTGATTTTGTCTGAACTGCGTATTTCTACTTCCACTTTCCTTTGATTTCCATTGAATGTAATGTCTTCTCCCATTCCCTCACTTTCAGTCTGTGTGTGTCCTTAGCTCTGAAATGGGTCTCTTATAAACAGCGTATGTATATGTCTTGTTTTTGTATACACTCAGCTAGTGTTTGTCTTTAAGTTGGAGCATTTAATCCATTTAAATTCATTGTAATTATGAATAAGTATGTATTTATTGCCATTTGTTAATTGTTTCGAACTTTTACTTTGGTTCTTTTCTTCTTCCCTTCCTCTTTTGATGTTTTCTCTGATGATTTGCTGACTATCTTAAGTGTTGTGTTTGGATTGCTTTTTCTTTTTTCTGTGTGTATCTATTATACTTTTTGGTTTGTTGTTCCCTTTAGATTTGAATATAACCATCTATGTGTGTACAGAATTGTTTTGGGTTGTAGTTCTCTTATTTTCAAATGCATTTTCGGTGTTTTTCATTTTTCTCCTCTTCTCGTGCTTGCTAGTTTTGTTATCGTATTTGTTAGTGGGTGATTTTCTACCTTCATATTGATTTGTCTTTATCAGTTAGTTTTCTCATTTGAAATGTTCTTGTTTCTAATTGTGCATTTTTCTTTTCTGCTTAGAGAAGTTCCTTTAGTAGTTGTAGAGCTTATTCAGGGTGCTGAATTCTCTTAGCTTTTGCTTGTCTGAAAAGCTTTTGATATTTCCATAGAATCTAAGTGAGAGCCTTGCTGGGTTTAGGATTCTTGGTTCTAGAGCTCTCCCCTTCGTCACTTTAAATATATCCTGCCACTCCCTTCTTGCTTGCAGAGTACAAATCTTTAACACAGTGAAAGTCCTGGGCAGTGGACAAGTTTTCATACAAATTGAAGACTATCAAATAAGCCTGTAGACATTTTGCATGTTTAAGAATTATTCACTTTTTCAAAGAGTAAAAAAGAATCCACCTTACCTAAAGACTGGGCAATTTGCCTTTGTCTTTAGATGAATTGAAGTTGAAATGAGTCCAGGCATCAAGCCAATTCTCTTCCTATTCCTCTCTTCTCAGCCAAAAAAATAAATTAATAAAACAGTTAGTAGAAATTATGCCGCCTATATCCTACTCACAAAAGGAAACAAATGTTCCAGTACAAAGTCAGTAGGAGGCATTTGATAGCATATTAATTCTCTTTTCTTACATTGTACTTGGATTTATTCATAAACACACCCACATTTTTCAAGAAATGATCTTTTAGGTTCTAAGTAAAATCTTGCTAATAGGTAACCTAATAGGATGCTTGGGAATAGTACATGAATCTTGCTGTATAAAATACATGAATCTTTCCAAGCATCTTAAGAAGTGAAATACTTAGAGGTTTGTCCTGTTTTATTAAATTTGATATATATGTTTTTGAACTAGATAAAAACTGTGTAAAAATGGGTAACACCTTTAAAAAAAGACTTTTGTATAACTTCTTTAACATCTTTTTCTTAATCCTAGATATGACTATCAACTAAACAAATACACTTCTCTTTTATACAACAAGTTCAGTATTTTTAAATGAATCAGTGATTGAATGAATGAATGAATGCAATTAGGAATCTCTCCTTCACTCATCCAGATGTTGTCCTGCACAAACTGGCTTTAAAAATGGGAACTGTTCAGGCCTGGCATGAGAAGTGGTTATGGAAAGTTTTTCACCTGTGTAAGAATTCTTACTAGTGCTTTTAGGGGAGGCTTCTAAGATGTCTTGAGGTAACCTTTCAATGAGTAATGTGTAAATGTGAGATTGTACTTCACTGTGGCTTGTGTGTATGTGTTTATGTGTGTGTGGTCATATACATATATATGAATATCTGTATGTTTATAGTTATGAAATTTGCATGTATATATATATATAGCATTCTAAAACCCTCATCTGCCCCTCTTTGCCTTGTAGTTAAAATCTTGGGCATTATTCCGGGTTAGGAGAGCAATAGACCCTTAGGCAGACATAGTACCTATCCAACATTAAGTGCTGTGAAGTGGCCATATTTGGGTAACAAAGTTTTGTCTCTAAAATGCTATGCTATGCTTTGCTACCAAAGATTTTTGCCCTGACCTCTTAGAGAAACTGCTGTATTTAACTCAGCTTTAATTTTTTTCTGAGGTTGTCAGTTTTGCCATCTGGTGGGTGTGCCTTCAGGAGAGAAGGAGCTGCATGCACAAAAACTTTCAAGGAAGCATTATTGCATAATTTGCTTGAGGTCAGAGCCAATATTCTGGAAGCTGGTTCATCATTTATTGTGATGTGGCAGATATTAGAGGATTTTATAAACACATTGTGCTTTTGAAGTGTATTCCCAAAGGATTAAAAGTGGCAGAATGTAACAAGTCATGTTTATGCCTCAAGGAGAATTATTAACCTACCCGAAGTACAATGATAGACCAGTGCTTTTTTGTCAGCTCTACTTACCCTTGGATTTGAGTGTCTGAAAGATACTTTAGAGAATCAAAGGAGTAAATGGAAAATATCTTTTTTTTTGCCTGAATCACAAAAATAAAATTTATTTCCACTGCAAAATGGAAGAAAGTAAATACCCCATATTTTTGCTTCTGCTTCTAAAAGGCTAAGTAAAGAACCAAAGAGATTTTTTATATTCTAGTTAAGTACCTTCTAAAAGAAATATATACCTCTCTGTTGCACTCCAATTTATTTTATTTACTTTACCTTCAGGTGTAGAAATATTCTAGAGTTGATGCTGAGAATTAAATGTTTTATATTCCTAAATCCTTAGTCAAATATGTATGCTTTAAAGAAAAATGATATAGGCAGAATTTCACCTTAATAGATGAGAGAAGACTCTAAAAGGAATATAAAGTAGATTTCAAGCCTCATTTTCTTTTAAAGTCTGATTGGATTCTGCCTGTGATTAGGGAGTTAAGGGGAAACCATTGAGGTGAATTAGTTCCTTCAGGCTTCTATTGGGAAAACTATTATTCTAGTGCACCTCTTGATACAGCAGGAGGCTGAACAAGTTTTTTTTTTTTTTTCTTCTGCAAAAGGTACACTGCTTAGTTTTTTGTTACCAGTAGAAGCAAGAATAAATAGAAGGAAACAGATATTTAAAATTCTATTTTAATGAATAACTATGATGAAGCCCAAAAAGTGTTTAACATAGTAATGGTCAATAAAAATCAGTTTATTGATTATTAAGCAAATACTGCATATTTACTATGTGGCCAAAAGGAAAATTAACATGGTTCCTTCATTATGAACCCAATTTTTATAACATAGTCTAAAACAGTTGGCAGCAGAAGCAAGATCAGTGTCACTGGGAGCACAAGAAAGTCTGTTTAAGCAAAAATAGAGTCACATAAGATTCACAGGACAGATGATGCTTGAGCTGAGTTTAAATAAATGGCAATGGGATGATGGAATGGAGTTGCAAATGGCATGGATATAGTTGAGAGACCATTGGTAAAGGTAGAAAGGAGAAATGGATGGAGGTGGGATGTGGCAAGAAGAAAATAAAGGCAAATCATGAAAGGCTTTTATGGGCTGAGCAAAGGTTAACAGTATCCGAAAACTAAGAAAATACATTGTGTTTAGCAATAATAAGACAGGATCATGAAAGAAGAGTTAAATAAACACAGCCTTGACTCTCAAAAAGCTCTGGTAAAAAATGATGTGTTAAGAGTAAGAATTATGAAACAAGCTGGCCAATGAGAAGTAACACATGATTATGCTATGCTAAATTGTATGGTAGAGACTTTCCCACTCCAGCCTGGGAAACCTTCATAATCTTTGGAATTAGCAAAAGGCATAAAAAATGTTTGCCATCCCATTTCAATATTGTGAAATAAAGTAAACATAATCTAGTTGAAAGTGTCCAGGTGAAAGGCCCAGGTAAAAGACTGAGTCTCCCACTTACTTCCTTTCATTCATTTTAAATTCATTCCTTCATTCATTCATCTCACTAACTATTTGGGGGACATCAATGATAGCACAAGGCTTTGGGGATGACAAAGATGAACCAGAAATAATTTCCCACCTTATGTTCTTAAAGGTTGGGCTAAGTGATAAAACAAATACACATACACTCTCAAGGTAAAGTAGGAAGTGAGAAGTGTCTAAGGGAAAATGTAACCACCTGCTCTGAGACCTTAAAGAGGAAGCAGTTGCTTTCATTTGAGGATTGAGGGGGTGAGAGATCCAGCAAGACTTCCCAGAGCAAGTGACAGTTCAGGTCCTGGGCAGGCAGAGTGCAAATACAAGGAGAGGAACCGCATGTGAGCAAAGCTACAAGGCTTGTTGGGCCCTTTAACATACAGTGTGGAGTGAGTGGAGTAATGGAGGTGATTAGGGTGGCCCCTAAGTGGAAGACACCAGGGGGAGATGAGGGTTGAAAAACAAGGCAGAGTCTGATCATGAAGTGCCATGAATATTATGCTAAATAAATTTTGACTTTACTCTCTAAGCAGTAGGGAGCCAGTGAAAGTTTTATTTCTTCTCTGGCACTCATTTGACACATAAGATATACTGTCCTTTAATGTCACTCCATGTCTGTATATCCTGCTTCTCCAGAAGATAGTAAGCTCTCTGATGTCAGGGACTTAAGTGTTAACTTGTTTTGTACATAACAAGTGTTCAGATTGGGTTGGGGAGGGATATAAATTTTGCTGAGTATCTTTTATCTGTCGAACAATATCTGATAGGTTTTGTTTGTTTTTTTTATTTCATACAGATATATTTTAATGCTAAGAAACTTTTAAAATAAAATATAATAGGGTGAATGTGGCATTAGAAATGTGACAATGTAAAATGAGAAACTCCACTATTATTACTGAGGCATATGATTTAAGTAGTCATTCAATCTGTATCTATCTGGCAGATTTCAGATCACAGTCTCAGGCATTTCAGCCATGTGAAGTGAACAAGGCAGCCAATGTTACTGTTATTGTGTGAATAAAAATACTGAAACTCAGGAAGTTTGGGTGATACAGCACAGTCAAATAATACCAAGAAATATTCTAAATACTTTTAGAATTAAAAGTATTTATGGGTATTGAGAAAGCTGCATCAAGGACAGATTTTTATCCTGAGAAGTATTCTTGAAGATTTTTCTAGCATTTCACTCCGAGATGTGCACCTGTTGAATAAGTCAGAACAAAGAGGCTCATTTTAGAATAGGTCATTTTTCCTTACAATGCTTACAAGATTGTTAGGTTGACATATATATCTATAAAAATGGACTTTATAAGGGTATTTACTTAAGAACCCACAGGAACAGAAACTACAAAGCCAATGTTAGTGTTTTATGAAAATCTTTAAGATGCTGGGACCTCCTCTGAGTTTAGATGAGATGAAAATGATGGTGTGCCCTACAAAAAAGTAAGCAGAAACTTCTTCTAGTGAAGGTACTCTTTTTCCTTTGCCTTACCCTCTGGCCCCCACCCGTCAGTCTTTTACTTTGAAATCATTTTCAAATGTACAGAGAAAGTGAAATAAAATTGTTGTGATGGCCATGTGTGAACTGTTTGTAAATTTGATGCAGATACAGTAAAATTCCCTTTTTTTACAAAATGACAAAAATCCCTGTATTTTTTTCATTTTCATGCATATTTTTATTTTTTCAATTTAATTTAACTTTTATTTTATATCAGAGTATACTTTATTTACAATGTTATGTTAGTTTTAGGTATATCACAGGGTGATTCAGTTATACATATACATATAGTCGTTCCTTTTCAGATTCTTTTCCCATTTAAGTTATTACAGAATATTGAGTAGAGTTCCCTCTGCTATACAATAAGTTCTGTTGATAATATGTATAGCAGTGTGTATATGTTAATCCCAATATTGGATGTTTTTCTTTTTTCTTTTTTTTTTTTTTAGGGCCACGCTTGTGGCATTTGGAAGTTCCCAGGCTAGGGTTTGAATCATAGCTGCAGCTGCTGGCCTATGCCACAGCCACAGCATCACCAGATCCAAGCCACATCTTTGACCTACACCACAGCTCACAGCAACACCAGTTCCTTAACCCACTGAGCAGGGCCAGGGATTGAACCCACATCCCTAGTCAGGTTCATTACCACTGAACCACAATGTGAAATCCACCAATACAGATGTTTTTATGTATGAAAACATCATTCTTTGCCAACAGACTACAATCACTGTTTTTAAATGATAAACTTAAATAAGAATGTATTGTATAACAAGGGAATGATAGCCATTATAATAACTTTTAATGGAGTATGAAGTGTAAAAATACTGAATTATTATGCTGTACACCTGAAATTAATATAATATTATAAATCAACTACACCTTAATAAAAAAAATAACATGAAAAAAACAGAGATTCAGAGAAGTTAAGGAACTATCCCCAATCACATGTTTGATAAGTAAATCTAGGGATCAAACCCAAGTCTTTTTGCTCTAAAACTTGTATTCTTTCCACTGCATTACAGAGTCTCATTGGTTGATTGGGTTACTCATTTCTTAAACATATATTTCTTGAATGTCTCTTTACGTGCCTGGCACTGTTCCAGAACCAAAAATATTGTACAGTGGAAAACGTGGCAGAAGAGTTCCTGCCTCCTTGAGTTTACATTCTGATGAGAGAGTTAGATAATAGATAAAATAAGTTCATATGTGATGAATGACATGATGAAAGTAACAGGGTGATAAGTTGGGAAGGGATGTCAGTGATGTTGGATGGTGGGGGGAAGGGAGTCTGTTTGTGGTCAGGGCATCCTCCTTTGAGGTGGTAACGCTTGAGCATATAAAGAGATGTAAAAATCCTAGAGGTAGGTATAAATGAAAACATAATGCCCCCAAGGCAGAAATGAACTTGAAGTATTAGAGAACCACACAGGGGGACTTGATGGCTGGAGCCTGGTGAGGGAGAAGAAAGTAACACAAGAGAATCTAAATGTGTGTTCATGGCTTAAAATTCTTCTGCCCTCTACGAAAGCTGTAGGATTTAGATATCAATGCATATCCTCAGGATTGCAAAGAAAGCAAAAGCACCCCTAAGTAGAATGGAGTGCATACAGCCTGCCTGTCCTCACCTCCACCTCCCTCTCCCAGTATATACCTATGAGGGAACATCTAGTCCATTTGCACCCAGGAAATATTTCTGATTCCTGGGTCTAGGTTTTATAGGCAGCACTATAAAGTTAAGGTCTTTTGGATACCAATGAACACATTTTAAGATCAGTAATAGTGGGGTGAACAGAGTTTGGATTTCTGACCCAAAGAGATGCTAATCTGAGCATAGCTCTGAAATATGTACATGTCTTTTAGTAAACAATACCAACTCTGCAAATAGCATTGCCTTAAAAAAAAGTAAAAGGTTTTTGGCATCTTTACCAGTTCTAATGATTTATGTATTTGTCAAATGGAATCAAAATGTTTGCTGTTGACTTAGCATAGCTTCAAGAAGCCTTTGCCTAATAATTTGCTTGGTGTAAGAATGGGAAGTCACACCAGGCAGAGGGGACCATGTGTTCCAGGTTTTGAATGGGTAGCCTGTGTGTGCTTTTAAAATCTCACTGCAGCTGCAGAAGAACACATCATGGTGAAATTTCTCCCACTTCAGTAGTTGTCTTGAGTTGGTGAATAATATTATTAATTTGATAAGTATTATGATATTAATTTGATAAGTATTAACCCATGTCTTCCTTCCCCTCCTTAAGTACTCTGCTTTGTCAGCTCCTTAAGTTCTCTTCAAATTAGGAAAATACGGATAAGAATCAGGTTTGATTTTGAGAAGTCGTAATATTAACACCTTTGAGCAGTTGGCAAATAGTAGGCTTTTTGGTAATTTTTGAGCCTTTATACTACACCATGTTAAGTACCTTCTGCGAATGATCTCATAGGCTATTTACTATTGCATTTCTTAAACATTTTCATCTCAGGACCCCTTTTTACTCAAAATTAATGAGGACTCCTATATTTAAAGCATTTTATCTCTCAATATATATCATATTAAAGATTAAAACTGAGCTCTTAAAAGTACTTATGCATTAATTTATAAATAGCAAAAATAAATTTATTACATGTTGACATAAGTAATTTTTGTTTAAAATAGTATTATTCAAAGCAAAAAAATTAATTATCCCTGGCGTGGTAACTCCATATGCCACAGGTTGGCCAAAAAAGGAAAAAAATAAAAAAGATTAACAAGAACACTGGCATTATTTTATATTTTTCAAATCTCTTATGTCTGGCTTAATATATCTGAATTAACCTCATCTATATTTAATCTGTTGTGCATGTTTTACTCAAAGTAAATGAGGAAAAATATGGTTATTTCACAGATATGAATGGAGGAAGATGAAATGTTTTCATACTCTTTTCAGATAAGTGTGGGTATTAGTTTTTTTATACTATGCCAAAACTTGACAAATCATATTTTTAAAAGATTAGTTTCAATGTAGAATCTGAAACCATATCATTGAACTTTTTGTACTATTTTATAATAAAATTAATTCATCCATCTTAAACTTTAAATGGAACTTTTGCTCATATATATAGGTGTCTAATATCATGTATTAGTTGGAAAATACTGGTTTGCTGAGTTACACATATCATCCAAATGTTGAATTTTTTCATTATACAGTGCCAAAAACTCTTACTTTTCACAGTTGTGTCCCATCCCATCAGAAACAAGTCTTGGGAAGCTGTCGTGCTCATGGTGGTATATGCTTAAAAAACTCAAATTTTACAATTAACAACAAATACTATCAGTTGTGCCCTTGAAAAGACAAACTCACTTTATCAATTTTCAGGAGTTTTTGCCAAATGAACTGAATAATCAAAGTTGTATGTCAGTCATTTTTTCCAAGTAAAAATGATAATCAGCAAAAAATATGGTTCGTTTAGCTTGCAACTCAAATGATTGCACATTTTTTTCTTGAGAAAACCATAAGCAGCATATAGAAGTGCTTTAGGCATACCTCTCATTTTATCAAACAGAATAGTATAATATTATGGACTTGAAAGTAATGAGTATATAAAATTAATAATTTTCACTGTTTCATCAAAGACAGTTCTTAAAGGTGCCTTTTTGTTTTTATTGTAAATGTATATTTAGTGAAGAATCCAATGATTACTACTACATTTTTGTACCACTACCTTATTTTATGCTAAGGTACCAACAGTGGCACCCACTGTTGCCTTGCACCACCAATGCAAAGGTAAACACAGTAAGAAAGACAAATAACATCTTGTTATTAAGAAAATGCTTTTGATCTTGAAGACACTTTGAGTACTGCTAGTTTATAACCAACACAAAAGCTGTTATTATTCCTTTTTTTCAGATGAAGCTATACCTCAGAGAATGCAAAACAATTATTCAGGATCACAGCCCAAGAAGTGGTAGAGCTAGGATCTAAACACAGCAGCAATGATTCTAGGGCCTGGTTTCTTAATCCATTCCAAGAGAGTGGTGCTTAATAGTGATAGCAAGTGCCAATTTCCATCCCTCTTGGCCTGGTCAGATTGGTAGAGGCAGGGGTATGTGTTGAAGGCTTGTTAAATCAGAGTCACAGTTATTCTCAAGTTACCACTTCAAAGGAAAATTACTTTTAAGTGACATGAGTTTTTGGCTATAGCAAGTGAGCACCTAAAGTACAGCCAAAAAAAAGTAAAAAGAAAGAATAAATGTACACTGCCAGAAGAAAGAAATACCGTAAAGAATTAGCCTTTTAAAACAATCCTCATGGTTCACTGAAGAGTTAAAAGATTGTTTTGTTCAACAGTTGGTAGTTTTCAAAGACTTGGAATAGAAAACAGAGTGAGATCTGTTGAATTGAGGGAAATTGGGAAAATTATACTTTTGAAATGCAATAAATCAAAAGAAATAGTGTATAAAGTGATCATCCCCAGACACTGGGATTTTGCAATATCCTGGGCAATAGGAAATAAGGTCATTAGCTAGGATAGAAGCGGTGTGAATTGAAATAAGAGGATGCAAACAAGGGGTGCTCAGTAGATAGAATGAACAGTACTTGGAGAATGATGGGAGAGAAGGCCTCAGGAAAGGAGGACCCAAAGATAAATTTGAACTGTGATCCTCACCCATTCTCTTCCCCCATGTATAACATAACCCCCAACTAGCTGTAAACCCCTTCAGAAGAAGACCCATGTCTTTTATTTTATTTTTTGTTCACAGAATATGATACAATGTTGAGCACATAGTAAGTACTCAAATAAATACAGAAATAATTAGATGACTCAACTTTAAGCCTTGTTAAATTAAAACCAAATAACTCCCTTTAACCTCTTCATTTGATTTTTCCTTATTAGCTCATTCATGCAAATTATTTAGGGTAGTATTCAGTTTATTTTAACTCAGCAAACATTTACTGAGCATTTACTCTCTCCAGCAACTGGATTGCGAATGTAGTATACCCTTGTCCTCCAGCTGCTAAAAATCTAGAGGAAGAGAAACACATATGCAGATACTTTTATGGGTCGATCCTTGGTCTAGGAACTCCCATGTGTCGTGGGTGCAGCCAAAAAATAAATAAATAACAGTAGAGCTTTATCTAAAGGGTGAGATGAAGTGTACTTGACAATGAAGAAAAGGAATCCCTTTCCCAAATCTGAGCTGAGTTATACTCTCTAAAAGGCAAACTTTTTTTTGTTCTTTTGCTAGACAAGTTTTACAAGTACAATGAGTGTGTGCATGTGTTTATAATAAGATATACTTATAAGGAAAAATTAATGAGAGATTTTGTCAAAATGAAAAGAGAATTCTGTAATTCTGTAATTCTTATATCCATATGCAATATTAACATGTTGGTGAACATATTTTCAATTTTTTTCTATGCATATATATTGCAAAGCAAGATCAAGGTTTAAATCCTGTATGGTCTTTTATCTTCTTTTCCTAGTGATATACTGTAAAGGTCTTTTTGTCTCATGATACCATTGTATTCCTTGGTATGGCTATAGCACATGTTTTGAACAAGTACCTGTGGTGGAACTCAAAGAATCTGGACCCTCTTCTCATTTCTCCTTTTTTGGAATTTGTTTCCTGTACACTTTCCTCTCCTGTACCTTCGATCTCTCTTTCCATGGGTTTCTTCCCCTTAGTCCACAAACATGCTAAGTCCCCTTTTTTCCATCCTCTGAAATTTTTCTACTATCCCCCTCCTTCTCATCAGTCACTACCTTGTATCTCCCCAAAGAACAGAACTCTCACAAAAACAATAATCTTCCTTCAGTATACCACTCTTTTACTTCTCAGAAGTTTTTGGTCTACTGTAATCTGGCAGTCTCTTTCTACCTGTTTGTTGAAAGTGTTTCCTCTCCATTATCCCCTTAAAATACTTTCCCCAAAACAGTTACCAGTCCCCAAATTCAGAACTCCTGATAGCTCCTCTATTCAGCCTCTTCCAGAAAAATACAATTTGATCAAACAAACTTGGGGACATTCTAAATGCAACTCCTAGGAGCTGAAAACTCAATGAAAACAGCTTTATTCCTAGGCTAAGGCCTTTAGCCACAGATACGTGAATCATTAGCATGCTTAGAAAAATGAAAAAAATGGAAAATTTGAGGGGAAAATTTTTTCTGTTATTAATTGTAAGCAACAGTAGTTAGAAGTGCCTGTGTTATACTCACATTTTTATATCCTAATAACAGGCCTGGGGCCATTCATCTTTTGATATTACAGTATGTTATAGAAGATGGATAAGAGAAAGACTTTGATTTTCAACAGATAATATCTATGAAAAAGATATCTTTTTATTCTCTGTGTCATTCCGGACTTACTACCTAAAATAAAATTACTTTCAGGACAATTAAAAAAATTATTTGCCAACTTATATACCTTTCTATCAAGGTATGCTTTTCTCCTGGCATGTAAGCTACAAATTCTTTATTTTAATATGTTATTATCTGTTTTAACTTAAAAAATACCTTTATTCTACCTACTTATTTTGTTTACCATTCTATTGTATTTGTTGATCAATGGTCAAGTTGTGCACTAATAACTTTCAATCTAGGTTTAGGTCATAAATTTACAGATTAGAGGCAGAAGCATAATTATATACTTGAAAATAACATATATTATCTTATAGTATAAATTATAGTAAATAAAAATAAATCAATGTCTTTGCTGGAGAAGATATGCAGACAGTAGTCTTGTATATGAATATTCTTGGCAGGGAGTGAAAGAAACATAAATCTTCCTGAAGTGAGAGGAATGGACAGAAATCTTGGGGTTAATAAGAAGATATACAAAAATCCAGTGTATCAAAACAGACTGTGGGAGTTCCCCAGTGGCTTAGCAGGTTAAGAATCTGGCATTTATCACTGCTGTGGCTCTGGTTATTGCTATGGCTCACATGGGCTTGATATCACTGGCCCAGGAGCTTCTGCATGCCCTGGGCACAGCCAAGAAAAACAAACACAAAAACAGGCAGTGGGTATATATTTTTTTTAATTTTACTGAATATAGTTGCTTTACAATGTTGTGTCAATTTCTGCTATACAGCAAGTGACTCAGCCATACATATACACATATCCATTTCCATATATGTTATCACAGAACACTGAGTAGACTTCCCAGTGCTATAGAGCAGATCTCTGTTGATCATCCATTCCATGTACAAAAGTGTGCATTTGGTATTCCCAAACCTCTAATCCATCCCTTCCCCTTTGGTAATCATACATTTGCTTTCAAATCTGTTTCTGTTTTGTTAATAAGTTTACTTGTATCATTTTTTAATTCCACATATTCATGATATAATATGATGTTTGTCTTTGACTTACTTAGTGCAGTAATCTCTAGGTCTATCCACATGGCTGCAAATGGCATTATTTCATTTTTTATGACTTATTAATATTCTGTAGTATGTTTGTACCACATCTTCTTTATCCATTCATCTCTTGACGGACATTTAGTTTGCTTCCATGTCTTGGCTATTGTAAAAGTGCCAGAGTGAACACTGAGATGAATGTATCTTTTCAAATTATGGTTTTCTTGAGATATGTGCCCAGGAATAGGATTGCTGGATCATGTTTTAATTCCAGTTTTAGTTTTTTTGAGGAAACTCCATAGTATCTTTCATAGTGGTTGTATCAGTTTACGTTCCCACTAACAGTGTGGGAGGGTTCCCTTTTTTCTGCATCCTCTCCAGGATTTATTGATTGTAGACTCTTTGGTGATGGTTGTTCTGATCAGTGTGAGGTAATACCTCATTGTAATTTTAATTTGCATTTCTCTAGTAATTAACAATGTTAAGCATGTTTTCATATGTTTTTTGGACATCTGTCTGTCTTTGGAGAAGTATCAATTTAGATCGTCTGGCCATTTTTTATTAGTTTTTTTTTTTTAATATTGAGCTGCATGAGTTGTTTTATATTTTGGAGATTAATCCCTTGTCGGTCACTTCATATGCAACTATTTTCTCCTGTTCTGTGGGTTGTCTTTTTGTTTTGTTTTTGATTTCCTTTGCTATGCAAAAGCTTTTGAGTTTAATTCCCATCTTTTATTTTTTCTTTTTAATTTTCATTACTTTAGGAGGTAGAACTGAAAAGATGTTGCTGTGATTTATGTTAAAGTGTGGGTGTTGAGAGGTTAAAAAATATTGCTTGAGTCTTTCTTTAGCTCTTATTTACCTAACAATTCTTAATAGTACCTATCTAACCATTCCTTCTCCCATATTCAGAATTTGTAGCTAAATTGTCTTTACCAAGAGAAATAACACATAATAAAATTGTAGGTTAAAATTAGTCAACAAGCTCTTGTTGGATAATGAGTAAAGTTATGAATAAAAGGACACATTGTCTAACTTCTCTTCACCCTTATTGCCTTCATGTTTATAATGACTCTTTTAACAGTGCTCTGTCAAACCAAAGGAAATGAACCAGAATTGATTGATCATCTCTGAAGTCACAGGATCTGTGCTTAGCCCCCTGCTAGTACGCATGTCATTTACTTTCATCTTTCTAACAATTCTGTGAAGTAGTTACTATTACATACATTTTACAGAACCAGAGTCAAAGTTAGGAAATGTATCTAACGTCAAACATCTAGCAAGAGCAAAGCTGAAACTCAAATCCAGGTCTAAATGGCCCAAATACATGCCTTTCCATTATAAATTTTTGAATATTTGTATGATACTGATAGGAATGGTTTAGACCCTTTACAAAAAAATTTAGAAATATTTCTTATTGTTTGTTTTTATTCTTTCCTTACCATAAAATTACTTTTTTACCTCAGAAGACGCAGAATGATGTAACAAGAAAACAGTTGGTATTCGGAGCCTAAAAAATCCTATCAGAATCTGAATTCCACTATTTATTTGCTTTCTATCTTTAGGTAAATTAGTTCACTCTTCTCAGCCTCAGGGTTTTTCTTTTGTTTTTTTTATGTTTTGCGTTTTGTTTTTTAATATATGAAAAGGGAAAATACTATCTACCAGAGAGAGGATTATAAGATACCTAGCCCAGTGTTTAGCATTTTTTAAAAACGCAGTAAATATTAGTTCCCCTGAAGACATTTTTAATATTTTACTAAGAGCTTTATACTTTTAAAAAGGCTCCCTTTTAGGTAGTTTGAATTATTACTTAAGCAATTTTACTATTACTAATTAGTAATTAATATTTTTCTTATTAAAAGAAGTAATTTTTAATATTTTAGTGGTAATTGCGCTATAATTAAAATTTCATACACTTTTTCTCCCTCTCACATTTGTATAATGAACATTTCCATTATCATTAAATATCACTATAGTTTTAATGGCTCTAAAATATTCCCATATTCAGATAGACACACCACAGTATTTTTAACCATTTCTCCATTGTTTGGATGCTTCTGAGTTGTTTTTTGTTTTGTTTTGTTTTTGAAAGAAGCATCATTACATTGCTACAGAGCTTTGGCCACAAATTTTTGTACACATCTCTGATTATTTCTTTAGGATAAATTCCCAGAATTGAATTAACAGATGAAGTAGTATTTTAAAATAGGAGCTTAGCTTCTGAAAACCAAAGGAATTTTTTTGTCAATGGAACATTCTCTAAGTGCATATGATTATGATATCACTATTTTCTTTGTTTTTGGAACCTCATTTTGGGGGTAATTTTCTGTTAGAGAACACTGTTTTAATGAGAGATGCATTTTCTGAGAATATTGTATTTGTATTTGCAACTATCAATTAAATGTTGTCTTTTCTTTTGCTCATTTTTTTGTTTGTTTGTTTTCTGAGAGGAGATAGAGTATAGTACATGAAAGAAAAAGTGTCGTTTGGCAAGGCTATGGGCTTCTGCTCCTGGGGGAGAGTTCATTCAGCCAATGTGGAGGACCAAGAACCAGGAGGAAGAACGGTCCGTGCCAGCCACATTTTCAGGTGTGGAATTGGCCCAACTGCAAGGAAATCGCATCCCACTCAGAACTCTGTACAAAGGCTGCCCTCACCAGCGTGGCACCTTGAAGTTACCATTGACTTGTGTCAAGTATCAACTCTCGGTTAATGAGTCACAATTTTCAGGATCCAAGGGTGTCAACCAGAGGTCTGCCTATTTGCATAAGCAATGGCTGCTCAGAGGAGAGAGGTTCTGGGGTCTGCCCTTGCAGCTGGCTGGTTCTGGAATGATTGTCAGGGGACCAAAGTGATTAAGCCATGGAGAACAACAGGCAGTAATTTCACTGCTGCTGTTTCTCTCTCCCTCTTGCCACTGAATGTTGCTGGCTAGTAGCAAAGGCCTGGAAGGGAAGCCTGGGACAGAACAATAAGTGGAGAATAGAAAGCATTTTAAATCATTTCCTTAACTGAATGCAGATGAACCTCTTCTAAGGAACCACATGACTGGCCAGGCCCCGCTGGCAGACTGGTTTTCATTGAAATACAAAAGCTTTGGGGAATCCTTGGGAATGGAAACACAGGTCCAGTTTTACTCTGTTTCTACCTACTGTTCATTGTAGATTTACTCATTCTTTTCCTAAGAGTGGATTTGAGGGTAGAGGAATGTATATGAGTAAATGTCAGAGCCACCATATTCTCCATATTAGAGTTAATTCCAAAGACAAAGGTTAAATGTTGCTAAGTTGTCATCAAAGCCTTCAAAGATCTGTGAATTCATTAAATAAGTTAAACAAAAATACAGCAGTGACCCACGTCCCTCTTAAAATTTCCTGTAGCATCCCTTTTTTATTTTCTTCTACTGCCAAGAGCCATCCCCCTGGAAATCTAGCCAGAGATCCAGAAGAATTCTTTGAAGTCATCCAATTTAACCTCTCAGTAGATGTTTGGGTCCCTCATGTCCAGTGTCTAGCCAGCTGTCCATGCGTGAAGGGTCTACCCTCCCTTGCAAAGCTGCCTATTCTCAGTTTGAACAGCTGTGTCTCATAATCCATCCCCAGCTAAGCCACAATTTGAATGCTTGGGCTTTCCCTCTTTATTCTTGGAGCCACACAGAACAGAATGCCTTCTACTTTTATATTATATTTCTTAACACATTATGGGCTTTTAATGTGTCCTTTCCTTGTCTTCCATTTAGAACTTGAATATTCTCAATAAAATTCTTTGCTCATGTATTCATCAGATATTTAACAAGATATACCATGTGCCACCCAAGGTGTCAGGAAACCAAGATGAATATTATACAGTTCCTGCCTTCCATAAGATCGGTTTGAAGCAAAGACAGACTTGTAAATATACAATTTCAAAATAACACAGTGTGTGACATAGTTAAGCCTAGAAATCTACAAAAACTCAAGGGAGGAGCTACTTACCCAAGGAAGAAGAGGGCCGGTGGTCATTTAACACTTCCCAGAGCAGATGCCACCTGAGCCGTCAAGAAGTTTCTGGTAGAGAAAACAGTGTAAGTAAAGGCCAAGAAATGAGTTATATAGACTGTGAGGAAAAGAGCCAGCTGTTCAGTACAGCGTTCTCGGAGCTCAAATATAAAGCTAGAAATAAAAGAGATGGAGTTAAGAGCTAGATCATGAATATTTTTCTCAAATGATAAAGTTTGGAGTGCCCTCTCCAAAAATGTTGATATTATCAGGAGAAAGCATTGGGGTATCTCCCAGTCTCTGCTTGCTCCTTCCCTTCTCCCATTAATGAAGAAATTATTATCCCTGAGGTGCCAAATTCTAAGGGCAAGATAGTCCAGTTGATGTTCTTGGGAGCTAGACCCAAATTGTGTTGAAGATACTCATCTTCCTACCCTTTCCTTCTAAAACCCAAGATCCTATAGAAACTGCGTCCTAAGTCCCCTAAACATTGTCTCGGTGGCTCTATACATGGCCGTGTATTGAGGTTACACAGTTCAAGGGTACTGATCACCAGACGCCAAACTATCACTGCCTCTTCTGCTCTGCCTTGAATTCCACGAAGGCAGAAATCACCTGGTCTTAATCCCTATAGCCTTAGCTTCCAGACAGTCTCACATAGGAGATATTCACACGATACCAGTGTAGTCATCTGGTCTCAGTAGGTTCTTAAAACCAAAGACAGAGTCACATACATCCTCCTATGAAGAACCTCATGGTCAAGACTCATCCATTTCTCGTTGCTTTCTTTGTTCAGCCACATTGTCTGTTTCTTGGATCTGGCATACCCTTTCTCACTTCAGGGATTTACATAGGTTCTTCCCTCTGCCTAGAATGTTCTGTCCCCCTCTCTAACTCTCACCATGTCCCCCTTAAAAGTAACTAACTGGCCTTCACCTTCGGGGAAAATCCCTATGTTTAATTCTCCTGTTAATGACTCCATTTTGCACCTGCCCTTCACATGCCTCATAAACAGACAGATTCACTGCTGTAGCTCCAGGGCTTGACCCAGTGCCAGGTACAAGGCTGGTGTTTAATAAAAAATAAATTCACTATTTGACTACTGCTAAATAATATCTCTGTTCAATGGACATAGGAATTTTCAAAGAACAATCAGATTCAGAGGGAAGTCAAAAGTACAAAGATATGGGATTTTGGCAACTGTGGTTGAATTATTAACTTCAACCTTTCAGTGTATAATTGTAGAACAACCCTCTGAAATTCAGAGTTTCATTAATTCAGTCAGTAAAAATTGGTGAGCATTACCTTGACATTTTTGGTGGTAGTATAACTGTCAACTTATAGTTGATCTTATCTTAACATTGAACTTTTCTGACTAATTGAGTGCCCTAATTAATTTTTCTAGATTAACTACTAAATTCTTATTCCTCATCTCTTTTTACCCAAGAGCAGAACTTAATCAAGTGACCATAAATTTAGTAAGTTAAATTTGTTGTAAGGGTATATCAAGAAATTAAATATCCAGTGACAGGGGACTGGTTAAATAAATGACTTTGGTGAAATATTATTTAGTCATTTAAATGGATAATTATAAAGACTAGCTATATGGAAATGGCTTACACTATAATGTAAATAATAAAAAAATAACAGAACATAATATGGAAACATAATGTAGCCATGGAAATTAAAAGAATGTGAAAATAGGAAATAAGATGGTTTGTGAATTTGGGAGAGACTTACAATTATGTTTTACATACAAATTTTAGAGGCTTATATATATGTTGGATGTCAGTTACTATGGTCTGCAGGATTAAATATGAAAGCATTATTACAGTGTAAACTGTTCAAATTTACATGTATTCCTTGTCAGTATCTCCTGAAAATTAAAACCTGTTTAATATTGAAAAGTGTCTCACATTTGCTATGACTCTAGAAGAGGTCCCTGCCTTCTGAAGTCAAAATTCCTTGTTAAGAGGAATATATTCCTTGATGTATAAACAATATTAGAGCAACTCTACCAGGAGTAGCAGAATGAAAAAAAAAAAATTTCACTACTCTTACCTTATCAAATGTAACTTGTTTCCTTCCATTCTTTTTTTTGTATGTGTGTATAATTTTTGCAACTGACACTAATGATTTTTTGCATTTTCTCACATTACATTGTTGGTAACCTTTTATTTCCTACTTCATACTGATGATAAAGGAAGCATTTCTTAGAATCAAAAATATAAGGCCCTTTAATACAAAAACATAAGACCCTTGAATCCTTGCAATTCAGGGACAAGCCTGAGTGTTTTTCCTGACCTTCCTTCGTCTGCTGACAATGCATTTTATAGCTTTGCATACAAGGCTGTTATCACCATTTCCATTTGAGTTGTAAAATGATAACACAGAGATGCGGGAACTAGGTTGAGGTGACAGCCACATCATTTAATGTCTACTTATTGTTTCCACAGGGGAATTCTGGCCTGGGATTCAGTATTGCTGGGGGAACAGATAATCCCCACATTGGAGATGACCCTGGCATATTTATTACGAAGATTATACCGGGAGGTGCTGCAGCGGAGGATGGCAGACTCAGGTACAGATCTGAAATGTTAGAATTATTTACAAAGTACATCTACCACATTAATGAGACATGCTTGTGCCTCTGGAGAATAATAATTCTACAAAGGTTCTGTACTTGAAAGAGAAGACTGTCAAAGAAAGCTTTCTGTAATGACTTTCCAGATCTCTTATTACTTACTGACTTTCAACTAGTATTTAATTTGTGTCTCTCGATGGCTACACATTTGACATTCAGCCAGGCACTGTGAGGAAAGGATGCAGATCTTTTTGTTCCATGGGGCCTTCAGTCTGTTTGGAAAGAAGAATACAAATGATTACATTTAGTTAGAATGGACAAGGAATGAGGTCCTACTGTACAGCACAAGGAACTATATCCAGACTCTTGGGACAGAACATGATGGAAGTTAATATGAGAAGAAGAGTGTATATATGTGTATGACTGGGTTGCTGTGCTGTGTAGCCTCAACTGGTACAATGCTATAAATCGACTATAACAAAAATAAAATTTTTAAAAATACTATGAGCTGATGAGTAAATAATAATATAGAGAAAACAAAATTTGTGAGTAATATTAGCAGATCAGTGCCATGAGATACACCTTTTGTGTATTCATAGATTCAGCAACCATTGATGAGGACTTTCTGTAGGAGTTTGGACAGTAAGAGTCCAAAAAATTATCCCATAAGAAGATTCCAGTCTGGGTCTTAAGAAAATAAGATTTTGATAGCTCCACAAACCTGAATGAGAGCACAGAGCAAGGAAGGAAACCACCTTGTCTTGGTTGAAGAACACAGGGTAAGGTTCAGTAGGTGTAATGAGCCAGAGCCCTTTTCTTTAAAGAACTAGAGGTTATTTGGAGAAATAAGATCACCCATATGGGGCACTTAGTAAACAATATAAAATTCTAGCAGAGGTCAAAACACCAGCTAAAGGCATTGTAGAGTGAGGAGAGGTTTCTCTGGGAAGAAAAACATGTCCTTGTGTTTGTTAATTTAGCACCTCCACTAGATGGTAAATCTCCTCAGCCCAAGCAGTTACGTACAGAGATGGGTCAGTAAATTCTTGGTGAATGAATGAGTTTTTGAGTGAATGTGTGAATGAATAAAATGAGAAGAGGAAGGAGGGTAAATTAATGAGTAGGGGAGGGAGGGTAGCATAGACCAAAGCCTATAAGAACGGTTTTAGTTTGCACGGAGCTGCACTGAAAGCTGTGATCTAAGTGCCAGAAATATAAGCTTTGTAGCCTGAATTTCTCAGTCTACTTTTTTTGTTAAGCATAAATAAACTGGCTTACTGATTTTTGTATCAAGCAGCCAAGGACACATTTTCCCTGTCCAACTGTTCTGATGCAGTGATTACTTCTGACAGCTGCATCTTTGCAGCTTGTGGAGGAAAATCACACTTTTTTTTTTTTAGGTACATCTGCATCTCCTATCAACAAGAAAAGAAATGAGTGACACTCCCACAGGAAACACATGCTTTTTGACAATAGAATTTTCATGCTGAATTGATGAAATTAATTTCTGAGTGAAGGAATAGCCCTGCTGTAGAGTGAGAGATTAGAAATAGATGCTGTGTAATTCTCGGAGTCATGATGGGGATAGTGTTTGCTAATATTGGACCCTTAGAGAAGCTCCATTTTATCTATCTATCTATCTATCTATCTATCTATCTATCTATCTATCATCTATTTTTAGGGCCACACCTGCAGCATATGGAAGTTCTCAGGCTAGCGGGTTGAATCAGAACTGCAGAGAAATGAGTCCCAGTCATTGTTTCATACCACTCTTTACGCAGAAGTAGGGAAACTTTCACTTCAGCCACATTTTGTTCCTAAGCTTCAGAAAAGATAGATTTTAAGTCACATGCTTATCCTACAATTAAGAATGAAAAGTGGCTTCTTTGGGAGTGCCACTTCTCTTTGCCCTCAAGCATGAGTAACAACCTCATGCACAGAGGAAAAAGGAAATTCTGCTGTGTTGGAAGCATCATTCAGTAATTCTAAAGAGAATAATCAAAATGATAGCTAACATTAATTGAGATTTTATCACATATGGAGCATTGTGCTAAGATAGTTAAATTTAGGTAGATAGGCAGATAGGTAGGTGGATGGATGGACTGATGGATGGATGGGTTGCTTGATTGATAAAGAGGTAGGTAGGTAGGTAGACAGATAGATAAATAGATAATATAAAGAGAGATGTAGATACACACAGACACACATAGGCATATAGTCTTCTGTATACTTGCAAGTGCCATATAAGGTAAGTACAGTTATTTTGGCCATAATAATATGGACTCAAGAACTAGGATTCAATATTTTAAGAGGATCACCCATCCAGTTTTGAATACGTTCCAAAATCTAGTATTGTGTGTCACTTAAGTACTCTCTAAACTCTTATTCAGTAGCGGAATCTCCTATACCATGTGGCCCCATCCTTAAAACTCCCAAAGGTAAAATTTTCAGGAGTTCCCACTGTGGGGCATTGGGTTAAGGATCTGGCATTGCTGCTTAAGTGCTATAGGTCACAGGTCCAGCTCACATTCATTCCCTGGCCTGGGAACTTTCATAGGCCACATGTGCAGCCAAAATAGAAAAAGAAAGGATTTTCTTAATGTTAAGGGGTAACTTTGAACATTACAAGATGTTCTTTTTTTCTACTGAGCCACAGTTGCTTTTATTATGAAGTCTACCCACTGGTCTTTTTTCTGGCTTCCAGGAGCCAGGGCCATGGCCTGTGACCATGTATGTGAATGCATGACCTGAAAAACTCTGCAATGCATGCAATGCATGACCTGAAAAACTCTGAACAGTGTTCCTAACTGGATCAAACAAATATACCAACTCCCCAGTCACACACACATAGCCTTGTGTCTTTGTGAAGACAGCGTTGGGTGGGTCTCCTGTTCTTTGTGACCGATTTTTGCTACTACTACTGAGATTATTTCCCACTTGAGTTTTCCTGTTATGAATTTGAAATGGCTTGGGGACATCTAAAAATTCGAGAATAATGCTCAGTTGAAAATCTGGCAGTGTGACATTAAGGATAGATTTCAGAATTTTGCGATTGATCTGATTCAAAGCTTACATTTTACAGATTAGAAAACTGAGGCTCAGATGAGTGATTTATCCTGAGGCATGTCATGTGGGTGTCTGCTTTAACCAGAATCCAAATGTCTTGACTCAAATAATTAACATTCCAAGTGCCATCTTAAGGGGCACTCAAGCCCATCTAAGAAGTCTTCTCAGTGTGACAGGAACAGTCTTTGAATCTGGACCAACAGTGTGTGAGGAGTATTTTCAGTCTCACCATTGTATTTATGAACATGGAAGCAGCATATTACAGTGAACTCCGGTAAGATGTTGGTCCTAATGTCTGTATGCTAATATCATTGATTTTGGAAAAGTTCAGGTCTTTTAGTTGCTGTTTTCTTATCTTTAAAGTGATGACAATAATACCTGTCCTGAGGATTCAGTGAGATATCCTAAGTCCGTCTCTATGCCAGGCACCTAGTTGGTGCTCAGTAAGTTTTGGCAATGTTTCTACCTTTCCTTACCAGCCCTCTGTACTTCTCAGCAGTCTTTCCTCTGCCGTAGCCTCTGCTCCTTCTTTTTCTCTACACTGTTCTGTTCCTTCTCTCCTCATCCCTTCCACCTGTCTTTCAGTCCCCTTTCATCCCCTAGGACCGCCCGTAAGCTTCCTGATCCTTTGTTTTCACATCCTTTTTCCTCTTGATCATAACTCAGAAGTAAAACATGTTTAAAAAACAGGTATGGTACTAAAAAAGGTTCTATGTTTCTGTTCTCTGCTGTATAATACAATCACCTGAATCTGCTGTCTCCCTTCTTAAAAACTAAGCCCACAAACTAAACAGAATTTCATTTTTTTTAACTTGACAAATACTTTGTCCTAGGAGTTGGAGAGTTGAAAAATTTTTTCTAATGTATCCTCATTATAAATTATATTTTTGACAATTAAAATGATACTAAAATTGAAAGAGAAGCTGAGGCCTGGACAAGTGAGGTGAGGGGTCTGCTCCAAGGAGAGCAGAAATATAGATTCTACACTAGAGGATATTTAATAATTAGATAAATATTTATAGCAAGGACCAACATGGTACTTCAATATGCCTTGCAGTTTCCTGGCACATTGACACATTTAAAGTATATAACAACTTGATGAGACCTATACTTTTATTACTCTCACTTTTCAGGTAAAAAAAATCAAGGCACTGAGACGAAAGGTTAAGTAACTTAACAAGAGTATACTGCTAGTAAACACTGGAGCCAGAATTTGAACCCGAGCAGTCTGGGTCTGACGTTCATGTATTTATGCTCTAAGTTAAAATGCAGTTTTTAAAAAAATGAAATGACATTTAAAAGAAACACTGTGGTAAGCAACATTCTAAAAGTGCCACTCCTCAAGATTCCACACCCTAATCAATAGAACCTGTGATTAAGATGAGCTACTATGCCTGTGATTCCGCTACATGCATGCAAGTAGCGTAGTTGACCTTAAGACAAGGAAAGTATTCAGGCAAGCCTGATATAATCACATGAGCCTTGAAAGTGGAAAGCTTTCTCTGGCTGGTAGCAGAAGAAGTAGTCAAATAGATTCAAAATCTATGAAGTACTTGACACTGTTCCTGTTTTAAAGATGAAGGAGGCCATGTGAGAAAGGATGAGGATGGTCCCTAGGAGTAGAGAGAATCCTACAGCTGACAGCCAATGTGAAAGCAGGGACACCCATCCCCACTACCTCGAGGAACCGAGTCCTGCCACAACTTCATGAGCTTGAAAGGAGACCTTAAGCCTCCAGGTGAGAATGCAGTTCAGCTGACAGCTGGATTTCAGCCTTATAAGGACCCAAGCAGAGATTCCATCCACACTGTGCTTGGCTTTTGACTTAAACAGTGAGTTAATAGATGAGTGTTGTTTTAAGCTACTGAATTTGTGGTAATTTTATAAGGAGCAACAGAATACTAATAAGTACATCATTCTAGAAATGCTGAGTTCATTATGAAAAGCCTTCCTGTGTGTACTCGGTCACACCGAGTATAAAGTGAGTGTCCAGGCTTAAGACACAGATGAGATGAGAGGTGACTTTCTTCCTTAATTAGATCGCACTCCAGACTGACCTCAGGTCTCAGTGGTTGCCTCAGAAGAGAGATGTAGGAGAAAGAACACACTATTTGGAATCAGAGGACCTCGGTTTCAAGTTCTACATTCTTATTCAGTGACCTTGGACTTCTTTTCAAGCTCTCTCCCTCTAGTTCCCTCACTGGTAAATTGAAGATTGGAGCGTGTATCTTAGAAAGCCAGGGTAAGGATTAAATAAAATAGTGAATGTGAAGGAGTTTTGTAAAATTAAAAGTCCCCCAACACAACCCAATCTGCAGAGCCACCATTTAACAGAAAACAAAATTTCAGCCACACGTCTATGATGGCCAGGAAGGGACACTTAGGGACAAGAGGGTTCTAAGTGACCCACATCCTTGTATAATTACTTCACCATGAGTGTGAGTGGGACCTGTGCGTATGTCAGGATATCACTCCCAAATCAACTATACTTCATTTTTTTTAAATGGGAGAAAAAAAGCACAGAGATTTTCTTGCTGGCCTGGATAAGGCAAACTTCATGTTGTAAGAGAACCTAGGAAGGATTCACATGTCAAGGAGCTGAAGGCAGCCTCTGAGCTGTATCAGCTAACAGCTAGCAAGATGGGAGATGTCAGTCATACAGCTGAGTTCTGCCAATAGGCACATGAATTTGGAAGAGGATTCCAAACTCCCAAAAGAATGCAGTTCAGCTGATACCTTGATTGCATCTTTGTGGGACCCAAAGTAGAGGACTCCAATAAGCTATGCCTAGACTTCTAACCCACTGAAACTCTGAGATCATAAATATGTGTTGCTTTAGACTGCAAATGCTGTGGTAATTTGTCATGTAGCAATAAAAAGCTGATGTGGACTCTATGATACTCTGGACCGTGAAATTCACTTAGACTGAGCTGCAGACTGCCTTGTCTCTGCCGACACTACCACACTCTGATCTTCAGAAACTTCAGAAACACTGATCAGACCTCATGGCTGGGCTCTGGCTCTCCACACACCTGGAAGCAAGAGTTGAAAAGCAGTCAGAAACAAAGGGGGGACCAAGGTCAGAAACAGGGAAGGAACCGGTAACCCAGGGGGAGGGACAGCAGAGATAGAGATTGCCTGAAATACATTGTTGCATCTCATTTAAGATGAGGGCTAAATTAAAAGGCAAGACAAAAGTGCATATGTTTGTTTAAATGAATTTCTTTAAATAGTAATCTTTTTCCTGTGCAACTTCTTTTTAAATATAACTTTTTGTGTATATATGTTTATCAACATGACATTTGTCCTTTGTGGAATATATATAAAATGCAAAAGAGTAGACAAAAACTAAAAACACATCATATTAGTTTTTACACTAAATAGAGTCAATAGGTATTAACATTTTTGTGCATGTGTTTCTGATTTTTTTTGCTATTATATTTTTATTTAGTTTAGATCACGTTGTACATAATATTTACATTTGTTTAACATCACATAACCTAATTTCATAAACTTTCCCTATGTCATTTAAAAGCTTTATGCATATTTTAAATGCTGTTTGATAATATATTTACTGTTCACATCGTTAGAGGTTTAGTTATCTTCAGTTTCTCAGCATTTTAAATAACTGGCAATCTTTTGGAAGACATTGCTGATTCTGTTTCTCATAAATTCCTTAAGATATATTTTTAGAAGCAGGATTTCTGCACCCAAAGTTATGAACATTCTAAAGAATGTTGATACATATCACTAAATTTCCTTCCAGAAAGATTGTACCAAACTTTACTTCCACCAGTAATGTCAGAAGGGGCCTGTTTGACAGTGTGTCATCAGCACTTCATTTGCTTGCACATATGATATGGGCTGTTTACCAAGGCAAACAATGGTATATTTCCTTGCTTTGCCCTGTGTCTAATCAATTAACAGAAAGCTTGAACTTTGGGAAAAAACGTTGCAAGTCGTTTGTGGTTTTTCTTCTAAAAGTAGTCATTAAAATTTGATATTACCTGTCTTTAAAGCAAAAACTTTTTTGCAAGAGCATTAGGTTTTCTCCCAGATCAAAAATAGATATATTTCCATGCTTTGAAGAATGATTTTTATTTCAGCTTTTGTATTTGAGCCATAAAAATGCCCTCTGCGTAGCTTTCAGTCTTAGGATTGCAGAGGACCGATGCTGATCTGTCCTCATGGGGAAGAGCTATCACATGACAGCCTCCACTGGCAAGGCAGCAATGACATTTTACACAACAGTGCATTTATGAAACCCATCCATAGCACAAAAGCAGGGTGTAGTAGCAGGAGGAAGTGATGGCTGCTTGCCAGTTTCCTGGCAAGTGACACAATCTAATCTCTTCGCCCTCAGCACAATCATTTCTACTCCCAGACAAGATGAAAAAAGAACAAGTTCTCTTTAAGTCCATGGCTTCATTTAGTCCTTCTGTATCTGTTTACAGGTAAGATTGGCTTTGTCTTTATAAAAGTCAAGGCAACATACATGTTGACTTCAAATAAGAATGCTATTGGTTGTACTGAGGTTTGACTGCAGGAACTGAAGTTGAGAGGACAAGGACCAGTATTTCACTGACACAAACCCTGTGTTAACTAGAGCATTGTCCTTTAGCTGTCATTTGGTGATTCACTCTTTTTTTTTTTTTCATTAAGTCATACTCATTAACTCACTAGTGATTTAAAAATAATAACATGAGAAAGAGAGGTAAAGGGTAAGAACAGGAACAGATAAAAAAAAAAGATGAAGAAGAAGAAAGGTTGTTGATCCTCAGGAGATGAAGACATCATATAACTTGGAAATGGAGAAGACAAACCTAAACTTTACAATTTTCTGTGCCAATAAGAAGCACTAAGCAGTGGAGAGGGAGCAAATTCCAAGCATCAGAGTCTGAAGCTTAACCTCAAGACCCACTTTGAGACTGTTTAAGGAAATAAAAGATTTCCAGTAAGTGAAACATCATAAGAGATTGCTAAATCCACAGAGTACCTCTCCACATTGAACTTGCATGAGGTTGGCTGGTACAAACAAAGACCTCATGAGTCACCAAAGCCATGTCAGCTTCTACCAAATATGTGATTCCTGCACCAAATGACTATGATAATGCTAATTTTTCCATTCCAAGACATAGACTCAGTGTCTTCAAAGCCACATGGACTTTTCTTTCATTATTGTTTTGAGGCCAAAGCGATACATAAGCCCATGGGTTGCCCTGAACAAGAAAATCTTCATGAGAAGGGGTATTTCACAATAGTGCAAAGTACACCAGTCCTCTCCTTAGAAAAATGTATTATTGAAATCTCAGTGGACTCGTTGTTATAGCATATTTCTTTCCATCTCTGCCCAGAGAATGAAAAGGGGTAAGAGGTAACAGACCTTTGGTTTCCTCTGTCAATAGTATCAGCCCTAAATATGTTGACAACTTGTTTAGACAAGAAAAAAATCAATGAGCAGGTAGTTCCGTGGGGACTGGTAATGACAAGTCCTCAAGAATTTATAACTGCACAGGACATTCTAAAGAAGAAGAATTACTTCTTTTCTGCATCTCAGAGAAGACCAGATAGATACCATGTTCAATCTTTCATAGCTAGAAAGGCATGTCCAACTGGTTTCCTATTTCTATCAACAGATACCTAATCTAATAAGAGAAATTTATGAGTTAAATTAAATGAGTTTTATGGCAAGCTTTTTTTTAACAAATTGGGCCAAGACTTCTGAATATCTACATGCAAAAGAGTTAAGTTCAGCCCTGTGTCATATCTTATACAAAAATTAATATAAATCATAGACCTAAATGTAAGAGCTAAACTTATAAAACTCTTAGAAGAAAACATAGGAGTACATCTTCTTGACCTTGAATTGGTCAGCACTTTATCATTATAACATCAAAAGCAACAACAACAAACAGATAAAATGGACTTCATCAAAATTAAAAGCTTTTGGAGTTCCCGTCCTGGCTCAGCAGTAACAAACCCAGCTAGTATCCATGAGGATGTGGATTCGATCCCAGCTTCCCTTAGTGGGGTAAGGATCTGATGTTGCTGTGAGCTACGATGTAGGTTACAGACCTGTCTCAGATCCCATGTTGCTGTAACTGTGGTGTAGGCCTGCAGCTACAGCTTTAATTCCACCCCTAGCCTAGGAATTTCTATATACCACAGGTGCAACTTCTTTTTAGACAAAAAAATAAATAAATAAAAGCTTTTGTACTTCAAAGGACGTTGTTAAGAAAGTAAGAAGGTTAACAAAACAACCCACACAATGGAAGAACCTATCTGTAATAGTATATCTGATAAGGGACTTGTATCCAGAATATATGAAGAATTTTTACAACTCAACAGTAAAAAGTCAAATAATCCAATTAAAAAATTGGCAAAATTAGCAAAGGACTTGGTAGTAGCTTCCTATTGCTGCTGTAACACAATACTACAAACTTAGTGGCTTTAAATAACAAAAAAAAAATTATATTATCTAATAGTTCTGGAGGTTAAAAATCCAAAATCAGACTCACTGAAATAAACTCAAGGTGTTGACAGGGTGGCTCCAGAGGATGTATGAGACAATCCATTTTCTTGCCTTTTCCTAGTTTCTTGAGACCCCCTGAATTCCTTGACTCATCACCCTCTTCTCCATCTTCAAAGAGCATCAGTTCAACCTTTGTTTCTGTGAGATCTTTTCTCTGACTATAACTCTACTGCTTGCTTCTTTAAGGACTCCTATGATTACATTTAAGTCATCTGAATAATTTAGGATAGTCTCCGTGTCCTAATTTAACCACATCTGTAAATTCTCTTTGGCCTATAATAACATAATCACAGGTCAGAGATAAGGACAAACTTCTTTGGAGGCCCATTGTTCAGTCTACTGCAGATCTGAGTAAATATTTCTTTAAAGAAGATACGTAAATGACCAATAGCACATAAAATATGTTTAACTACAATATGATACCACTTCATATCCAGTAGGGTGGCTATAATCAAGAAGATAGATAATAGTAAATGTTAGCTAGGATGTAAAAATCACAGCCCATCATGCTGCTGGGTAAGGAGGTAAAATGATGCAGCCACTTTGGTAAGCAGTCTGGCAGTTTCTTAAAAGCTAAGAGAGTTACCACATGAATGACAATTCTTCTAAGCGAACACCCAAAGAGATTTGAAAACATGCATCCATACCAAAAAGTTGTATGTGGATTTCATAGCAACGTTTATGTAGCCATAAAGTAGAAACCATCCAAATGTCCATCAGCAGATGAATGGATAAATAAGTGATGGTGTATTCATACAATGGAATATTAATCTGTCATGAAAACAGATGAAGTTCTTATACATGCTGCATAATTGATAAACCTTGGAACAGTATTCTGAATGAAAGAAACCAGATACAAAAGGCCACATATTGTACAATTTTATTTCTATGAGATGTCTAGAATGGGCATATCTGTATAGATACAAAGTAGATTAGTGATTGCTAGGGGCTGGTAATGTATGAGATTTCTTTGAACGTGATGAAAATGTTCTAAAATTACATAGTGCTAATGATTGCACAAGTCTGTGAACGTACTAAAAATCACTGAATTGTACATTTCAAAAGGGCAAATTGTAAATTACATGAATTATATCTTAATAAATCCATTATAAAAAAATTCCAGTCATTCTTTTCTGGTATAAATATTCTTCTTATTTACAAATCATGACTTCTTTGTACTGCTATCAAGTTATAGATATAATTTATCTGAAGCTCCATTATTTAAGCAAGTTCTTGAATCTATTCACCAAGTAGAGAATACCTTAGTTTGGGTTCCATATCATCTGAGTTATCTTTAAAGTACGTAAATAGTATATGATGCTCCCATTTCCTAGATAAACTAGCAGATATTTGACCTTGTGTCCCAGCTGCTATAGTATCAATAATTTATAAAAGTGATCTGGTAAGTAAAGTTTATATTTTCAGAGGCCAAAAAAAATGACTGAAATGCATTAAAATTTAGGAGGATTAATTCAGACTGAGTTTTTTAAGGTCCAGTTATCCAAATATACTTAGGGAAGAAAAGAACATATTGATTCCTAGCAAAGGAACAATAGGATTATTAAAACTTCGGTGTGGTGGTTCATATCCTTTAAGATTGATTCCATGTGGCTTTAAATATTGAATTAATTCTAGTCTCTGCTTTGTGTATAGGGAGCAATTTCTGGCATTATTTGTAGGTCTGGACCTAAATTTCCAGTCCAGACTGAAAGTTAACAAGACGCTGTGCTGTACTGAAGGTAAGAGAAAGACCTGGGGAATCTCTGCCAGTAACAAGCTCTGAGACCTTGAGAAGGTCACTTGACCTTCTCACCTGAGCATCATTCTCCATAAAATGAGTACAATAGAGGAAATTAGGAATTTTCAGTTTTAAAATCAAATTCTGATCATTTCACTTTTGTTGACAGTCTGAGACATTCAGAATACTGTTATTGTGGCCAGGAAATCAGTCGATCCTTTGTGTGGATAAAATCTGTAACTCTGAGGAGATGCAGTCTTTACACTCCTATAGCAAAGAGTTGATCACAGCCTTAAATGGTGACAAGGTATTTGTTTTTTTATTTTGAATAGTCTCCCAAGAAGGACTGTTGTTATTCTAATATTCTAAAAACATATTTGATATTGATTTTAGCAAGTAGCCCTTGGAGATCTAGACCAAAACAAAGTAATTTGGGGGAAGGATGGAAAAGCTAGCCATTCAAATTATCTCCTTGTTTCTAGTTGAATGGTAATCCCAGTTATTACCAAGAATGGTTTTTCTGAGCAGTTATAAATTATGGCATTATTTACAAAGGTACAGTAGTGTGGTAAGATTTATGTAAGCTTCAGGTCAGTACAAACTGGCTTAACAGATGCCAAAATCATAAATATATTACAGCCACATACTATTCATTTGCTTTCTATGCAGGGACTATGGCAATAGCAAATGGAGGCTTGCTTTTCATCTCTCATCTCCTGGGTGAGGTTTCTCTCTACAGTGCCCTGTCCACGTCAGGCCACCTTTGTTCACAAAATATCCCTCCACCCTCCCAACCTCCTAATCACCTGCCTCTTGCATTGTGCTTTAGTTTCCCAGAGGAAGCTGTGGCTGAAAAGGCATATTGGAATTTGGAATTGTTAGACTCAGAGGTCTGTATGCAGAAATTTCAGCCCAGGGAGAGGAGGCCCCAGTCTGCAGTCCCCAGGCCCTCTCCCCACCGCCTTTCCTATTCCTAGCCCCTTCCTGCACCGTGAGGGTTCTGAGGGCATGGCTGCGACACTACAGCATGCACATCCAAGCTTCATCCTTGTCCTCTGCAAAGAGTTGTTCTTCAGCCACTTTTTGGCCTCAGGTTGTGCATAAAGCCCTTAGGAACTTGAACCTGGGAAAGAGGTCCACATAGCCACTAAAGCAGGCTGTAGCCAGGGAGGGATTTCCAGAGTGTGTCTATGGTGGGAGAGGGGAAGTAGACCTTAGCCAGTTGCTTCCTTTGGGGCTTTGTGGATCTCTGTGAGGTGATCATTAGTGAACATTAATCCCTTAAAGGTTAATTGGCAAATACAACAAGGGAAATGTAGTCTTTGAGTGCTAGGGCCTAGTAAATATAACATGAATGGAATATGTTATTGGTAGAGTTCTTGGCTTTTAGGATTTCTTCTATCAAGTTTTGTTGCCTTCATCCAAATTTATAGAAAATAAATTTTCATCAGTCTTAGTGATAATTAAGCATGTGTTTACTTTAGATGACTTATTTTCTTGAAAACCATATCTAAAGAGAGGGAACATAGGACTCTCTGTTCCTCTTAAGCTCCTTTTTGTGTGTCTGAGAGCTCATGTTATTCATTCTTCTATTTCCTATGGAGTCTAGCACTATCCCTTATTCGTAATAGGCCCTCAGAACTAATATGAGCTGCCATCTATTAAGCTTACTTTCATAAGCGTATGGAGGCTCAGAGAGGTTAAGCGACAAGTGGCCGAACCAAAATTCTAATCCAGTCTGTTTGATTCCAAAATCTGTGTTCTTCCTACCATAGCACATGGCTGCAATTAACTGCAGATGAATGAGTGAACATATATTTATGAATCTATAAGCACAGATCCCTGCCAACCTATCATGTCATAGAGTTAAAAATACCTACATGAAACCCAGATTCTTTTGGCTTTTCAGGAAATGACTGATTGTCATGAACTGGAGTTCTAGATAACTTTATATGAAAGGAAGATAATAAATATTAAATAATTTTGGTTTTGGAGGTAATGTAGTTCTCTGATTAGAAAATAATACAGTTTCGGAGTTCCCTTCGTGGCTCAGTGGTTAACGAATCCGACTAAGAACCATGAGGTTGCGGATTCGATCCCTGGCCTTGCTCAGTGGGTTAAGGATCTGGCATTGCCGTGAGCTGTGGTGTAGGTTGCAGATGTGGCTCGGATCCCGCGTTGCTGTGGCTGTGGCGAAGGCGGGCAGCTACAGCTCCTGTTAGACCCCTAGCCTGGGAACCTCCATATGCCGCGGGTGCAGCTCTACATAAAGGCAAAAAGACAAAAAAAAAAAAAAAAAAAAGAAAATAATACAGTTTCATTGTAGAAAATATGGGAAGTATAGGCATTTATAAAGTAAATTAGAATCATTCACAATCCTACCACCAAAAGGACCTGTTTATTATGTTCCTTCATATTCAGTGCATGTTTTTATGTAGTTGAACTTTTCATCCTACCCTTTTCAATTAATATCACAATATGAGCATTTTTTACAGTAAAAAGTACTTTGTAAACAGTTTAAATAGCTGCATAATATCATGTTATATGAGCATAACATTATTTAACTTTTACGCTACTTTGGATATTTAAGTTATTACATTACAATGAACATTTTTGTGGATGGAATCTAAAAATTTGATAGCTATTAGAGAAAACCAGGTTAACCTATTCCCAGACCAGTTGTTATACATTTCTGGGTTTAAAATGTTTGGAAATGGGCTCCAGTGCTCCTTATTACGTATTTTTTAAATCATGGACCAGAACTTTTCTTTTACATTGCAGTAGAATGAATTGAAAACAACAGTTTTTACCAAACTTCTGGAGAGTACTCACATTTATTATCAATGTTACTCCAACATTCTGATCTCAGACAGTTTACAAATCAAACTTAGGCAAGTGATCTAGGATCTGTCTGTAAAGACACATGTTATCTGAATTTGGCCCAAATCACTTTTAGTTATGCAGGTTAGTCTAGTATTTAGAATGCAAGCATCAGGACCACAATTTATAATCTACGATACACTGCTACTAATTAAAATGTTGGTATCATTTCCTTTGTACTCCTACCCTCCATTAACTTGTTTAAATATTACCATCTAATTTTGTAGTAAATTACTAAAGAGAAAAGCAGACCATTAGTAGGAAAGATGGCAATGCTTCCTTTCAGAAAACAATGAATTAAAGAATGAATACATAGCTGCTTTCATTGTTCATGTCGGTATTAAAACATTAATAAACTCCTTAATAGTCATTATCACAGATAAACTGTTGTAAAATACATTTATTTTTAGAGCTGCATTTAAAGGCATTCTATTGCCTAATCGATTGCGCTAGGGGTGAGCATGCCAAAGCTGTCTTATGTGCCATAAACTCCTCTCCCCTGCTTTTCCACTTCTCTCACATTCAGGCTCGGGTATCAAACACACAAATCTTATTAGAAAAGGGAATGGGTGGAGCCGCTTTTGTGTGTGTGGTGAGTGAGGGAACTTTCATCCTTTTCACAGCAGAGGGGTAAGAGATCCCCAGCGGGCTGATACCACTGCCCTGTCTACTCCTGTGGCAGGTCACTGAAGCTGGAAGATGAAGTGTGATAAACAAGAAGTAAAGCAAGTTTTCATTCCACTGACACGGAGTCTTTCATGTCCCTCCTTGACTTCTGTTAGCTATTTTTCCTATAAATATTTACTGAGTGCTCTGCTATGGATTAGACCCTTGAGTCTGTGAGTAGAGCAGGAAACAAGAAAAACAGGATCTGTGTTCTGGTGGAGCTTTCAGTCCAGTGTAGTAATAAACATACATTTAGAGTTAAAATGAGTGCTGTGAAAGGAAAGGGCATAATTTTCAAAGACTGTAAGAGCATGACCTAATCTAGTCTGGAGTAATGGAGGAAGATATGTAAGCTGAGATATAGGGTAAGTGTTAGCCAAGTGTAAAGGGCTTGAGGAATCTTCAGGTAGAGGAAACATGTCCAAAGGCCTGAGAAGTAAGGAAGAGGTCCCTGGGACTGGAGCGAGTGACAGAGGGACAACAGAGGAGATGAGAATGCAGAGGTGGGCATGAGAAATCAGGCAGAGCCCGAGATGTCATAGGAAGTAATTTGTTATTTATCCTTCTATAAATAGCAGAAGACTTTGGATGTTTCAAGGAAAAAATCATCGAACTCAATCATTATCTATAAAAGATCACCATTGGCTGTGGGAGTTTGGTTTGGCTGACAAGAATACATGCAGGGAGAGCAGCTTAAGAAGTCATTGTACTAGCTCAGACGATAAATGATGGGAGCCTGGACTAGGCTGCTGACAAAAAGATGGAAAGAAGTGGAGAGATTTTGAAATATCCTTAAGGGAGTAAATATGATAAGGTTTAATGAAGTCATATTCCTTCAAATAAAGCATTAGTGCCTTCTCTGCCCTGGGCCCCATATCATGTTCTGGGTATATGGTATCCTTGTTTTCACAGAGTTCATCGTTTGGTAGAATTATCAAAAGGTGACTTTGAGCTATGGAGCAATTGGCAAGCACAGTGGAGAGGTAGTTGGAAGCTAAGTTCCATTTTGGACAAGATGCTGGTGAGGAATTCAAGTGGGGATATCAAACAGGCAGTTGAGCACACAGATTGAGAACTCTGAGAGATCTGGCTAGGGACATAACTGTGTGAATGTTTAAACCAAAGGAAATTAAGAGATTGCTTTGAAAACACATATAATAAAAAGAGAAAAGGGCCTAGGACTGTCCTGAATTAATCTAAACTCGTAAGTTAGAACAGGCTTTTTAAACTAAATATGGAATACCCCTAGGAGTACATATATTTATGTGACTCAATTTCCAGATCTTTCGTTTGACCAGCCCAAGACAGCCTGCTCTTACTAGCTCTTTTAGCTCATGTTTCCACTTATAATTGTTCTTCTCCCATTATAAAAATGAATACTATATGACCTACCCACCCCAAATCCTACTGTGGATCTATTTACTATTTTAAGTACAGTTTTATGACTAGCTATAATATCTAGTCATTAAATTGTTGAAATATTGTTCTCCGGGATAAAAAAGTCAATGTCTCTAGTGATTAAGTAGTTAATCCTTTTTTAAAATCATGTGATTTCCATTCTTTGCTCTTAATAAAATTGAAAAGCACTTGTCAAAACTCCTGGTATAGCTCAGCGGATTAAGAACCTGACTAGTATCCATGAGGATGTGGGTTCAGTCCCTGGCCTCGCTCAGTGGGTTAAGGATCTGTCTTTGCCACAAGCTGTGATGTAGGACGCAGATGCAGCTCAGATCTGGTGTTGCTGTGACTGCAGTGTAGGCCAGAGCAGTTGCAGCTGCGATTCAACCTCTAGTCTGTGAACTTCTATATGCCATGGGTGTGGTCCTAAAAAGACGAAAGAAAGAGAGAAGGAAGGGAGGGAAGGAGGGAGGGGAAGAGAAGAAAGAGAGAAAGAAAGGGAGAAAGGAAGAAGGAAAGAGAGAGAAAGGAAGAAAGAAAGCAGTTGTCATCTGATAGATGATTAAAATATTTTCCATGATAGATCACAGGATTTGGGGCATAAAATTTGGAAGAAATTTGAAGTTCTCTTCCCATTCCCATCCACTTGTTTATGTGCACAGAGTTTTCTTAGCACTTAACGTTTGGAGATATGAAAAATAGGAATTCTGAATTTTATCTCACTCTATCCTTAATTCATATTTATCACTGGAAACATGGGCTAACTTTGAAAAGCTCTACTCACCCCATTAAGAAACAAATCCCCAATGCGATTACATTTTCATTATCTTGATTTATTGAAATTCATACTATATTTTTCATACAAAAAAAGTAGTCATCTGCTAGATAATTAAAATAATTTTCATGATAGATCACAGGATTTGGGGCATGAAACTTGGAAGAAATTTAAAGTGAGATAAGATTTAGAATTCCTATTTGTCATTTCTACTGTATTTTTAGGTGATTTTGATCAATGTATAATACTTATAATCATCACAATAACTCAGTCTAGAGGAAAATTTTTAGCATTTGGAGTCATATTTTATGGGAAATTTTTTTAAGTCAGGATTTATATTCACACATTTCTGTTTGAAGTAAGTCTGTTACACTAATCCATATAAAATGTTCTAAAATAAAATATATTGGATAAAACTCTGTAGAAGTAAAATGAAAACATAAATTGAAGGAGAAAAAATATATAAAATACCCAACTACTCAACAATAACTTAATTTAAATTGGTGATCATGGATTTCAAATAGGTATATACTTACAGTCCAATATATACATTCAAAATAATGATGTGACAGATAAAAATATTTTATAATTCACAATAGGGCAGAAATGATATCCTTTGTTATTATTTACACTTAGGAGGAAAAAAATTAGATGTGAACTTAAAGCATGCAAACCAAGAATAGTTTTGTTTTGCTTTTCCTTGCTTCTCTTTTATAAGTATGAAGATCATTAGGCTGGAGGAGACCTAAAATGAGAATTTGAAAAGGCGTGCCCAGAGTGGTAGGAAGAAAAGCAGAAGCCGAGAGAAGAGTGCTTCATGGAGGCAGTGAGCAGTTGGCCTTAACATTGTGAAGAAGACCGAGAGATGGCATTGGGGTTGGCCAAAACTAGTTCCCGGTGAATTCAGGAGGAATGTTTTTAATGTTTTCTTGGTAGGGGTATTGTGAGGGCCTCAAATTAAGATGGCCTAAAGAGAGTTCAGGGAGGAAGAAATAAGACAGTATGTATAAACAGCTCTCTAAATAAACCTGGTGTATGAAGAGGAAAGAAATAGGACAGTAGTCAGGGGGAGTTACCAAGTCAATGGAAGATTTTCCAAAAGATAGGAGATACCAGAGTAGTTTTGACTATTCAGAGGATGGATTAACTAGAGAGACTGGGTTTGAAGATACAAGACGTAAAGAGATTAAATGATGTTTTAAGAAAATGTGAATGAGTAGGCCTTGGTATTAGAAGAGGCACTTCCTCCACTGTAAAAAAAAAAAAAAAAAAAAAAAAGGAAAGGAAAGGAAAAAAAAGAGAGCGAGAGAGGACAGCGTGGGTTTGCCTGCAGTTAGATATGTACCTGTTGAAAGGATGGGTTTGAGAGACTTTTAATTGCAGAACAAAGGATAGCAAACTGACCAGGGTGTTTGGAGATTGGAGATCATGAATTTATAGTGATTCCCACTATCTGTGGATTTTCTCAAGCCCATCAGTGTTCACCTGCTCCGGAAGAAGCACTGAGGAAGAAGGAGGGTTGGGTTCAATCAGGATTAAAGTTTTGCAGACAATTGTAACAGGACTAGGTGACAACAGCATAAACAGGAGTGGATAAATGGCAAGAAAACAAGACCAGAAGCCTTTAAGACTAATGTCTAATTTTTATTTCTGTCTCTTATATGCTGTGTGAATTTCAGTAAGTTACTTAACTTGTCTGAGCCTCAGTTTTCTATTTAAAAATGTAGCAATATCTGCCCAGTATATTTTTAGGCTTTAAGAATGAAATAAAATATTGTTGGGGTGCTCTATACATACTTACTCTTCCCAGAGGTTGCTACCTTTATTGTGACAGGAGTCCTAGGAAATATGTGAAGTTTTACTTTTAAATCTCTTTTTCATCTCCTTCATCTTCTGTTAGCTTTTTTCCTCTCTGCCCTGGTGCCCATTGCATTTTTTTTTTTTTTTAATGGCAGTGCCCACCACATACGGAGGTTACTGGGCCAGGGGTTGAATCTGAGCCAGAGCTGAGAACTATGCCACACCTGCAGCAACACCAGATCCTTTTAACTATTATGCAGGGCTAGGGATCAAACTCACACCTCCATAGGGATCCAAGCCACTTCTGTCAGATTCTTAACCCACAGTGCCGTGGTGGGAACCCCCATGGCTTCTTCTAATAAATTCTTCCATGACACTGCTTCTCAAAGAGTCCCCTGCTCTACCTATGCTTTAAAAAGAGATCCCCTAGTCCATATTGACAGTTATACCCAACATGTGGATGGTTAACACCAGTGGGTTTCTCTATATTTTCAAAAAAAAGTTATTAATTCAAATAAAATGCATTTACTGATAGCAAGAATATGTTTGTGAGCAAAGCTGCCCTTCATGGTGTCCCAAATCCTTTTGGCTCCCAACACCAGGCCTCTGAATTTTACCTCCATAACTGAAAACAATTGTAAGGCGCTGAGCATACCATTTGCAAACACCAGTTCAGCCATTAAATCAGGGAGCTCCAGTTCCAGTTTTATGAAATTACAAAATATCACCAGTAATTTCAAAATGTGTCATGAGTTTTCAATACAAAATTAATTTGAATTTATTTTATGAAATGTGACTTAGCTTAGGAAAAGATGAGGGGTGTAGATATTATGAAATCACATAAACAATAACAGCTGATTATCGTAGCTCAGAAAAAGGTCAGGAAACAGCATCACTAATCATCTACTCTCGAAAATTAGTATCTCCAGGCAATTTAGCATTTTCTGCTATATAGAGAATTGTTCACAGTCTTTGCCAGTGCTAAGTAATTCCAGTAATTATGGGTTTGAATTTAAGTAGGTCTTCAAGCTAGAACTATCAGAATTCAAATTTCAGCAGGAAGACTATATGTACTTTATTGCTGACAAACTCAATTTAAACCAGGTAGAATTACAGTTTATTCCCCCATACCTTTATTCACTCATTCATTTTTTATTCAACTATTTATTGAGTTCTTTCTATGGGCTTGCCACTGTTTCAGGCACTAAACATAAAATGGTCAACCAGACAGACAAGTTTCCTGCTCTAAGGAACTTACATTTTTGTCCGTTGACCAGAAGACAAATATACAAAACATTACAAGTGATAAGTGCTCCTCAGAAAATGAAGCAGAGAGAAGTAAGTAAGGCTGGTGCTACACTGAGTGATCAAGGAAGGCATCTCTAATGAAGTGGCATTTAAGCTAAAGTTCCAATGAAAAAAAGAAGCTAGACAAGCAAAGGTAAAGCAAAAGACTTTACCATATGACCCTGCAATCCCACTCCTGGGCATCTATCTATAGAAAACCATACTTCAAAAAGATACATGTACCCCAATGTTCACTGCAACACTGTTTACAATAGCCAAGACATGGAACAACCTAAATATTTATCCACAGAGAAATGGATAAAGAAACTGTGGAACACATATACAATGGAATACTACTCAGCCATAAAAAAGAATGAAGTTATGCCATTTGTAGCTACAGATGGACCTAGAAATTATCATACTAAGTGAAGTAAGTCAGACAAATGCAAATATCATGTGAGATCACTGATATGTGGAATCTAATAAAAACGATACTGAAAAACTTCTTCACAAAACGGAAACAGACTCAAAGATTTCAAATTCAAATTCAAACTTATGGTTACCCCAAAAGGGAAATTTTGTGGAGAGGGATAAATTAGAAGGTTGAGACTTATTACGCTGAATGTTAATAGTTTGTTTTACTATCTTCCCTCACCAAACTATAAATATAAAGCTATCTCAGAGTGAGCATTCATCTTGAAAAATGGGTGAGGCATCCGGAAATGGCTATTCTAGGCAGCGGGAGAGGCCTGGGTCATGAACTTGGGTGATGTTTAAAGAAACTATAAAGATATATCAAGAGACAGGGCTGGGGAGGTGCCTAGCAACCAGATTGTGGAAAGACTTATGTGTTATCTGCAGGTCTTTGAGCTTTCTCAAAAAAGGCAGGTGGACTCAATCTGTGTTCCACAGAGCCCTGTGAATAGCGCTACCCCTGGACCGCAGGAAATCTTTATGTACGTTAGAAGAAGGTTCCCACTTTAGGAGACACAGGTCAATACCAGGGCACTTGGCTGGGAGAAAGGGCTTGCCCTGGACTTCTTTCTTATTCACTAGCCCCTGCTCAGTTGTATATGGTACCCTGACTCCGGATTCCCCAGAGCCTTCCAACAGGACTGCTGTGATGCCCTTCCTCCCTACTGCAGAAATCACAGAAAATCTGCCTTTGTTATATGTGAACAATTAAAATTGTGCATTGTGTGGTTTCTGGGTAAGATTTCATTTGAAAAAAAAAGTATTTTCTTTGATTTTTTTTTAACGTTTGAAAATCTGCTGTAGGCAGTGGAAAGCAATTGCAGACTATTAAATCGGGCAACAAAGCAATCAAGTATATTTTCAATAATACTGTTCTGGCAATAAATTGAAAGATGGATTGTGAAAGGCAAAATTGGAAACAAAAAGACTGGTTACAATTTTTTTTTTTCCAGAATCTGGGTGATTGACAATGAGAGCCACAGGAAGATAAGTGGGTATAATGGAAAAGTCTAAATCTAAAAAAACTTGCGATGCATTGGATATGTATCTGAGAGAGAAGGAGAGCCTGCATTTTGGGTGATGGACTGACTTAGCTTTATAGAGAATAAACAGTAAAGTGTAGAGTTGTCCATGGAGGGAGGATGAGGATAATTTGTCATTCTGTTTCATTTGAGGTACATTCCAGACTTCTAAGAAGAGATGGGTGCCAGGCTGAGCTAACCTGAATTTAGATTTGGAGAACATCAGATCTAAACAAGATCTGTAAAATCATTGAACTCAAACACAGAGGCCAAAAAAAAAAAAACGTTACTTAAAGGCATTTGAGTGGCAGGATTAGAATTCTCATCTGGTTAATAACTCACTATTCTTCCCACCATACCAAACTCCTTGCGTTCATCAGCTGTTCGCTGAAATGATCATCCATATCATATAGTCAAATTAAAATGAGAGAATGTAAAAGTATCAATTTCATATATGCTGATCCATACCAATTTCTAGGATTGGAGTAGATCTGAATAGAGGGAAATAGAAAATCAAATCCAGCATTTGAAAATGTATTTCTTAGTGGACAGTACTTAATTTCAGATCCTGCTGGGCTACCAAATCAATCTATAGCTTTTTTTATGAGAAGCAATGATGCATTTGTATTTCAGGCATTATGAGCAATGAGGACTTGAATGACTAGGAAACATTTCATGAGGCCAGCGAGTGTGAACTTGCCCTTGAATGAGGCTGGTTTGAGTTGGGCCTTCAGGAGACAGAAAGCACTGTGAAATAAAAAGTGGAGGCAGGAATAAGCTTGTTACATTCTCGGGACATTGAGGGTGTGGATTGACTGGAGCAGGAGGTTGAGAGATATAAAAAGCGGTTAGATTTAGAGGGCTTTCAGTGACACTCATTCACTCTTAAAGTGACAACTGTATAGCAGGCTCTAGGAGTACAAAGATAAACACACCTTTGATTTTATATAGGTTAAGTAACTCAATGAATTTTGAAGGGAGAGGAAGTAATGATAGTGTTGCTTTTAGAAGTTGAAGCTGAGCTGGGATTACGTAAAGATGGCCTAAGTAACAAGTCATTAGGAAAGCTGGCTGGAAAGCTACTGCATTCGCCCGGATGGAAGGTACCAAGACCTTGTTTCTTGAAAACTGACATATGAAGAGAGTATCGGACTGAGTAATCTCCAGGCCTATGACCCTCTCCTTTTGAAATTCCTATTCATTGCCTCTCCCACCTTGCACTCACCACATTACCTGGCTCAAGACTTGTTACTGGACTCTGCTTTTCTGGGAAGGTGCCGAAAGACCAATCACTAACAGTGAGATAGCAATTTCTTCCCCCGTCGTGGAAAGCTGTGATCTTTCCCAGATGACAGCTGCAGAGAATCCTGGAAGGGTTTTATATAAGGGAAATGAAGTGGCAAATGAAAAGAGAAAAACAGTGTGTTCACTGGAGGAGATGGCTTCTATGGATCATAAACTTAAGTTACTCTCACCCCGAATTAGAGATGAGAGCAGGAACCCTGTTTTAAACATGGAGAATGGAGTGGCTGTCAGTTGATCTTTGCTGTAGGAAAAGAGTAGGAAAAAGAATCTCATATCAAATGAGTTTTGGAAAATGGCTCACGTAGGCAGTCACACACGGTGTGGCAGCTCTGGTCTCCTAGTTCATATTCCCGTAGAGACTTTATTCTAAATATTGAAGAACTGCAACACTGAGGGGACTGAGTTCAGGGTCAGAGGTCAGAACTTCTATTACTGTCAGCTGGGTCTAGAGAAGACTGAGTCATCCTATTCATTTCAAAATGAAGTGCACGCTAGCCAAGTAGTGACCCTTCAAATCCTTGAGCAGTAGCTTTAGAGTATGGTCCCAGATCAGCAACACCAGCAGCATCGCCCAGAAACTTGTTAGAGATGCAAATCTCTCTTTTTCTCCAGATCTAAGGAATCAGAAACTCTCTGAGGGTGGAGCCCAGCAATCCATGATTTAATAAGCCCTCCAACTAACTCTAATGGACTCTAAAGTTTGCTTAGAGCCCATTTCTCTATCTAGCTCTAAGCTTTAGGGATCTAATTCTATTTTTTTTTTTTTTAAACCGCACCCATAGCATATGGAGATTCCCATATTAGGAGTCTAATTGGAGCTACAGCTGCTGGCTACACCACAGCTACAGCAACACCAGATCCAAGTCACGTCTGTGACCCACACCACAGCCCATGGCAATACCGGATGCTTAACTTACTGAGTGACGCCAAGGATCGAACCAGGAACCTCATGGTTCCCAGTCGAATTTGTTTCTGCTGCGCCACGACAGGAACTCCAGGAACCTAATTTTAAAACAGAACTAGATTTTGTTTGAGAACAAAGTCTAGGTTCTTTCATTCGGCCTGGCTTTACTGCTTGCAGTATGATCCTAGATCCTACTGGTGGTCAACAGCTGGGATTTGCCTGTAAATAAGTCCAAAAATTATTTTTAACAGACTGGAGAGATGTGGATAGTGCAGTGCATGAACTTTGAGATTACCTAGACAACACTTACTGTCATTGTAGACCTCTTTTAGCTCTAGTCGTAAAATGAAGGAAACAGTGTCTACCTTTCAATGTTTCTGTTTAGATTAAACAAAGAGTATATACACAGTACATAATGCAGGTATCTCCCACTATGTGCCAAGTATTATGCGTTTGAATAAAACAAAGATCACAATTCAGTATAATAAACACAGTTCACTGCTTTTATAAATACTGTATTTTTTATAAATATAGTATGCTCACCTAATTAAATTTCAATAACAAACACAGGCAATTTTGAGTGTAAACATGGTATCGAGCATACTTACACTAAAAAATGTTTACCTGGATAATAATAATTATTATTTTTATTTGAAATCCAAATTTAACTGAGTGTCTTATAATTTTATTTTCCAAGTCTGGTTATTTATTAATATTTTGCACTGGCTACCTAATAGAGGGACACCGGACCAGCCAGTTGAGCCAGGGACAGATTCTCAGAAGGCAAGATAAACTTGAATTATTAAAAAGAAAATAGGAATAAGCTAAGGGAGATAGCATATGCAAAGTCCTGGTCGCAAAGTCTGTCTAATGTTAGAAATTTTTGTGGGAGAGTTACAAAGATCTACCTGAGCTTCATTTTTTCAAAAGGGGAAAGGATTAGAAAGAGCCTTGGAGTCCCTTCTGAAATTAAAAGCCAGACTGGACAACTAGACCCTGGAAAGGACCACCATGGATTGGACATGTTAGTGATGAAATGTTCTTTTGTTTCTAAGGTATTTTTGGCAAAGAAATGTCTAAATGTACCAGAATTTAGAAATGTACTAAATGTACTAGAAATGTCCATAGGAAAAGATTAAATTAACTTTTTAATTTCATGGAAGATGCTGGTCCACAAAAAGAATATTGTGGACGTATATCTGCAACAGGAAGCACTGAAAGAGTGAAGCCATCAACTGAATTTCATGAGTAAAGTTGGGAGGAAATTTGTATATTGATGGCTTTCTAGTATAATGGCTCAGAAATATGATAAACTGTTTACTGAGACAGAGTGTTATTTGAGTTTGAAGCTAGTGGTGTATTATATCTTTCAAAATGAATTCAAGTGCTGCCTTTATTTGCAAGGATTACCTACTAGTACAGAAAGAAAATTAATTCTAAATAGCTATGGCCCTCTAGCCAAATGCTATGTCAAGTGACTGGGAGGAAGGAAAGTTGCATGTCCTAGTTTTGGATTGATATTCTTTCTTTTCTGATTTACATATTTGAATATAACCCCCCACACACATTCTCATTTTGTTAAATTTTAAACAATCAAGTCTGAGTAATTTTTTTTTTCAGCATAGGTTCCAGAAGAAGACAAAACTAGATTGGAGTTATGGTGATGCCCTTACCAACACTGTGACCTTGTTAGTAAAATTTCATTGTCTGTAAAATGAGAACCAATATTTTATAAATGGTTTGATTTAAATACAGCAAATGAGTGACGTGACTAGAATGATGTGCTATGGCACTGGGTAGACCCTTTAACAATTTCAATTTCCACCCTGTTTACCTCTCACCAAATTCTGGAACACAGCATTTTTGACTCACCTGTCAATAGCTGCAACTCTCTCCTGTATGGTTATAGTTTACATGCACATCCATATATTTACAGGTATGGTTACTTGTCTCATTAACTCTAGGCATGCTTACTCTCTTTTCATGGGAAACTGAAGTTCAAAGAGATGAAGTGACTTGACTATGGTCACACAGCTGGTACACAGCTGGGACTCAGTCCAAGCCTCCTGACTGCTAGTCCAGTGTTCTTGGTGCATTGAAGATGCCTGCTTCCTCCACATGTTATGGAAAAACCATCTGATTTAAGCTGTGATTTCCTCACCCCAGCAATTGACAATTAAGGATTCCACTGTATACAAAAGGAAAAAATTTAGTAGAGTTTGAATGGATACAGCATCCAGAATATATTTTTTTAAAGTCAGCCACTCCCTTCTATGGAAAACCATGTTTTAAGAAATGATTAGTATTCTGACATAGGGTGATGGTAAACATTGTGTTTTTGCATTATCATGAGATGACAAAATTACCCACTCTCAAAGGGCCAGCTGCTGCAGGGTGGCTGGCACCCGTGATGCCTACATTCTCAAAACTACTCTAATTGGTAGTTTTCTGTGATTTTTTTTTTAGTCAGTCAGAGAGGAAATGTATGTGTAAACCTAATAAAGCCATAGCATCTGCTATGATGAAATGACATCACTGAATCTTAGTAAGTGAAAATTTTCTGTCTCAAGAGTTTGAAGCTAATTGGAGTTCTCACTGAGCCAAGAGTTGCTATAACTCAGCTCCGCAAGCAGGTATAGGAAAGTTAGGGATAAAAAAGATAGGAAAATGTTCCCATACTTTTTATATAATTTATGACCATGTTATAATTTTAAATTGATACATGTAATATACATGAGACTGTTCATCACATTAGATGTATGTGTCCTAAGAGGAAAGAGCATATTTTGAAATAGGAAGACCTGTGATCATACCCAGTCTCTAATCAAATTGCTGATAGCTTTAGGAAAAAGCTTAACCACTTAGAACAACTCTAATTCGTATAATGTGGGTAATAGATATTATTCCACATGATTATGGGAGGAATACAATAGTTGAGAATATTATAAATAAACAATTGTGTGCTGTTACCAATAACAACCATTTATTAGGTACTTATATACCAGAGTCTGTGCTCAGGAGTTATAAGTATGTTACCTCATTTAATCTTCCCCTAAAAGTCTTTATCTGTTTTACAGATGAGAATATGGAGGCTTAGGGAAGTTAAAAAATTATCGGTGTTTACCAACTTAGGAAATAGAGAGTTCAGTAATAGAGCTTAGACATATTCTTTCATCTAACAAAAATTTGCTAAGGAATAGATCACTTGAACAAAAACTGCTTAGAAGAAGAAAATGGAGAACAGCAATGGAAGGTGGATAAGCAACCATGTCCACTTTACGCGGGCCACTGTGTGGAGAATGGGTTGGAAGGTGACAGGGAGAATTCAGAGAGACGAGGTAGGAGGCTATGGAAATAATCCAGGTGAGAGATGATGTTAACTTAACCAAGGGGTAGTGTTGGAGGTGAAGAACCAGGATGGATTGCAGATACACTTTTCAGGTGGTGGTGGTGGTGGAAAGAGGGGTCAAGCAAGGGTAGTCCCTTATTTCTTTTATTTTATTGACCTATAATTGATTTACAATATTGTGTTAGTTTCAGGTGTACAGCAAAGTGATCCACTTTTATGTGTGCATATATATATATATATATATACACATATATATGTATATAGATGTGTGTATGTGTATATATATATATATATATATATATATATATATATATACACACACACTCTTTTTCAGATTCTTTTCCCATATAGGTTATTACAAATATTGAGTACAGTTCCCTGCACTATACTGTAGGCCTTTGTTTACCTATTTTTATATATAGTAGTTTATATATATTACTTCCAAATTCCCTTACTTCTTACTCTGAGCAACGCAGTGAACTGAGATGGGGAATGCCAGAATGCCAAGTAAGGGGAAGTCCCATGCTTTTAACCATTATTAATAGTATAACTAATTATTATTGTAAATATAAAAGAGATTTAAAGTTCATGGCCACTATGCACTATAAAGTACCTGGGAAATTTCACGGAAGAGTCAGCTTATTCCTTCCCTTGGAAAAAGAAAAAAGTGGCAAATAGAAAGTCTGATGTACAATGTATCATAATTCTTAGTTTTCCAAAATTTTCTTTGAATTTTGTGAAATCCAAACTTCAATACCTATAATATTATGAGATAAATTTGAGGGAAGAAAAATGGAAGATAATTTGCCAGAAAGCTAATGGATTATTTTAGTTGATTGAATCATGTATGTATTTTTTCTTTTTACATTGTTAGATTTTTCAAATTCTCTGAAATGATAATGTATTAACTTTTATAACTAATACATATAAAAATTCAAGAAAAATAATCTATAAAGTTACATTTGCTATGTCTGTAATAGTCCTTGGAAATAAGTTCTGAGAACCCCTCAGATTGTAACCCTAGGTCAAACTGATTGAAACCAATCAGAATAATGTTGTAGTTGACAGAGACGTTAAAGCGTGTGTCCTTTTAACAGCACCAGATGTGACTCAGCCCCAGTCAGAGTGGACTGGAGTCCGGGATAGATCTAACTGGTAGTGTGGTCCAAGCTGGAAAGACTGGGAAGGATGAGGAGTTCAGGGTTTTCTTGACTTCCTTCATTTGAAGTACTTCTTCTGAATGTAAATATACTAAAATTGCCTCTGCACTTTGCTTCCACACCTCTGAAGGTTAGATAATCATAATCTTCTTTAAGAAATTCTCTGAGCATCTCCTGACCTTTGCTTCTTTTGCTTCCTTTCAGGGTCAATGATTGTATCCTGCGGGTGAACGAGGTCGATGTGTCTGAGGTCTCCCACAGTAAAGCAGTGGAAGCTCTCAAAGAAGCAGGCTCTATTGTTCGGCTGTACGTGCGCAGGAGACGACCCATTTTGGAGACCGTTGTGGAAATCAAACTGTTCAAAGGGCCTAAAGGTAATAGAAACATAAATAATCCACAATAGGACATCAGAGTGTCAAATGAATGTCATCAGTGACATTTGGGAAAGTTTATCCCACATCCCTCCCCCACCCCAAGGTAGTCTGCTCTTTTATCCTCTGGCATTCAGTGCTTACCACGAGATTTAAGTCCTACAATAATGGTCAGTTTTTGTAGACAGTAAAAGAACCCAATATTGTAAATATGAACTCAGAGAAGGAAAGGATAGATTCCTGAAGAAATTTTTTTATAAACATTGACAGTAACAACCACCTAAACTTTTCTGTAGGTTTTTAATCTTGCTGATCATCATGGCTTAGCTGGCATCTTAACACTTGCTAATTTTTCAGATGTAAGGAGTAACCTCTCTCATGGAGTAAACTCATAATGTGAAAAATATGAATTGAAATAGTCTATCCTGAAATCAGACTTTTTTATAACACTGTTGGGATTTGTTTTGATTTTGTAATATTCTGATTTTTTAAACTCAGCAAGTACCACATAACATTTTTATACTTGCCATAGTCAAAATGAGTCAAAATGTATTTTTTTGAAATGTTCACAAATCTCTTGAAGTGATTGCAGCTGCCCTGGGGGATCACATAAACAGCAAGATGAATCATTACATTAATTTTTAAGAATAGTTCTTTGAGCTCTGTTCTTCAGAATGATGACATTTAATGTTACCGTATTTCAAATATTTTAGAAAAATCTAGTAATTGGCTTAAGAGTATTTTAAATATTTTAAAAGATTATGACTGGAGAGTTACTATACTCTTTTAGTAAATTATTTCTCTTTCCATTAAATCTATTTAATCTCTAAGGATAAGTGTGACTAAAAAATAAGCACACCACCTTCTCTGGGAGGCAGTGGTGGGTGGTATTTTAAAATCTCAGACTCAAAAGTCAGACAAGACTGAGTTTAAAAGCCTGGTTCAGCCACTTCCTAGCAGAGTGACACTGGTTATAGACCAATCCTCTTATAACTAAATGGGGATCATAATGGTAGCATCAATAGGGTTTAGGAGAATTAAAGATTTAACTAAAAGCTGGAAAGTGGCGAGCAGAAAAGCTTGCCGACTGAGTGCAGATTCCAGAGCCAAATGCCTGAGTTGGAACCCTTGCTCTGCAGCTCACTATCTGTTTGACCTTGAGCAAATTGGTTAACTTATCTGAGTCTTAACTTTCTCATTTACAAAATGCAGATAATAGTACTTGCCCAAGAAATGTTGCAGGATTCGATGCGTCAATATATATAAAGTGTTTAGAATAGCAGCTAACACAAATTGACAGTAAGTATTAACTAGATAGTATGGACCTGTTTTTGCATATAGTTTCAGCCTTTTACACTTGTTTGGTAATCTAATAAAATAATCAAAGATCCCTAATAAATTAAATTCAAGTGCACTAAAATCCTAAAACTGCATCTGGGGAGAAAAAAAGAAAAGAAAAGAACTGAAGCATTTCCATACCACAATGTCTGGTGATATGAAAGAAAAGAGTTTCAATCCTACATGTTTACTAAAATCATATTTGTCATGTGCTTTAAAGATAAACCAAATGAGCATCATACTAGTTCATTAAAAAGATATGCTATACATAAATAACATGTAGATATTTCTACAAGCCAATTAACAGCAATTATTCAGCAGAACCTTAGGCAAATACCAGTTTTAAGAACTCAGCAAAGCATTCCCATCCATTAGCAGGCATCTTGCTAGCTGAGTCACTCAGTAACCTCTAGCTGCTCAGCAGAACACTTAAACGTTGTAGGGAATTGAGAGCCAAAATCTCTTAATTTTATTAGGAACACATTTTTTTTTATCGTTGTCTTTATTACTAGGACCCCCCCGCCCCTTTTGGCTGGTTTCCTTCTGTTTGAACTGTTTTCTTCTTTGAGCCAGGAGTGGGGCAGGAATTGCCCTGGGACAAGGAGAGGAGAGTGTGGGGACAGGTGAGCATTAATTGACCAGGAATATCCAGGCAATTACCCAGTGAAAGTACACAGCATATGCGTGATGGGCTTTTTCTACTGAGGAGACTAGAACCAGAAAACTTCTAGAGCTAACTTCACATGCCTGCAAGCAGGCTCCTGCCAAATTCTTATAGAGGGGCTTGGGCCTGGTGGTCCTGTTGGGATTCTGCTGAGCCAGTCCTATTTTTTTGTACTGTCACCAGACAAAGGTCACCGATGGGGATTTGTGTCTCTATATATCAAGCTGATTGATTTACAGAGAAAGGAACCAATTTAGTCATTGTTTAAACTCCTAATGTATTTCCCTGTACCTTGAATGCAGGAAGTGCTGAATCAGGGTACACTGAATAGTTAAATTGGATTCTACACTAAATCTGATGACACCTTGCAACCTTAACCTCTCCTGGCACCTAGTAATTGTTTATTTTTGAATGATGATCTGTTTAAAAGAAATTTCCACCAATGTTTAACTCATACCATGGAAACTATTACGCAGTAGGGACAAGAAAGATCAGATGTGATTCTAATGGGAGAATTGGAAAGTTCTAATGAGAGAGAGTGAGACCTAAAGCCAACTCAGTTTAATGCTAGGCTGAATGAAATCAGCTCTGTGGTGGAACTTGAGCCGTGACTCCAACTGAGCAAAGAGCAAGATGCGTTTCATCTTAATCAGGAGAGCCAGGGAATTTAAAATTTAACGTGCTCACAGGCCCTTACCTTCATTGAACATGTGAGCCATCTCTATAGTAAACATCAACACTCTAGCCGACGGGGCTAATTATTCTCAATTTTGTGTATATAATACATAGCTTACTAGATGTGTTCATTAATTTAGTTCTTCAATGGTTCACCAAATATTTATTAAGTATTTTCTGTGGACTTGACGCAGACCCAGACAATGAGGATTCACAAAGAAAACAAAGAGAATTCATGCTCAAGAAGATTGCAGTATGATGTAGAAAAAACCTATAATATAAACTGGAAACATATTACGAATGAACATAAAAGATTATAAAGACACAACAATTAAATAGTGGGTCAAGACTTCCCTGAGGAAGTGCCACTTAAACTAAAATTTGAAATACAAATAAAAATAGAAGTTAGCTGGATAAAGAGTGGAGGAGAGTATCTAGACAGAAGTAAAAGCACATGTCTGTGAAGACCCCAGGGTGGGAAAGATCTTGGTACCTTCCATTAACTAAAAGAATTCAGTTGTGACTGGAGTTTAATGATAAAATAGTGAATGGCATGAAATAATATTGTCAGGCTAAGCAGGGGTCAGATTATGTACAACTTTGTTGACCACGTGTATAGATTTGTCATTTTATTTCAAGTGCAATGGAGAGTTCTTACAAAATTTTCAGCATGCATTGTAGTCAAATTTGTTGTTTTTAGATCACTCAGCTACCATAAAGAAAATGCATTGCAGGGGGGCAAGAATGGGAGCAGAGGTCAGTTGCGGGTCACCAGGAAAAGGTAGAGAAAGGTAGATGGATTCAAGCTGTATGCTGGAGATATAACTGATGTCAATTACTGATAATGCAGATGTGGGATGTGTCCAAGGATGAGGCCACCTTCTCTAATTGAGCAATTGAATGGATTGGGGTCCCGTTTGTGAGACTCTGAGATGGGTAAGGCTGTGGAGGAACCCCTATGGGGACTGTGTTGGACATGGTGGGAAGCTTGTGAGGCACCTGAAAAGGGGATCTCAAGGAGGCAGAACTGGAAAACATCTATTGGAAATGCATATTGAAATTCTGAATGTTTCCTATTTTTTTAGTCAAATATCTGGAGTTGGGGCAGTATCTGAATAATTAACTTTATTATTTTTGTTGATTCTCTTTAATATAAAAACTGTGAGTATGGCTATTTTAGCTATTTTGAACAGTTATAAACAGTAGATTTGCTTTATAGACATTCTTAACGCCTAGACTGTTTTTGTTTTGGAGTTGTTTGGCATTTTGTTTACTTGTTTTTACGTGGGACAGAAGGCAAATGGTGTTTTCCTTCTTGTTATACAGGATACAATGTTAGGAAATTCCTTGAAAAAATAGTTTATGGTAGAATTACATTTACAATTTTCTAATTTATATCCTTAGGTTTATGCCAATTATTGTGCAAATTACTAATTCTGAGATGACCTTTGATGTATGTTATTTATCTTTATATCAGGGCTAGTCTTCTCAATATTCAACTATAATCATCTAGCTGGTGATTTATGGTCATATATTTCAGTAATGAGTGTTTGGGTAATATACACTACTGAGTTAAAATGTCACTTCCTAACAATATATAAAAATTTCCCTAACCTCACAGTTATAGATTTGGTCATTGCAAGCAGCTGGGATGTCTGTGTGGGGGCAGTCAGTTGAGAAAAAAAAATGGGTAATCATGTACAGGAAATTATGATTAGGCAAATCCATTTAGACTTGCCAAGCAACCAGAAATATACAAGGAAGAAAATCTGAAGTGTGCATGTGTTTTCCCAGGAAATGGGTTTATAATAAAAGTCTTTCTAGTGACTTTCCCAAGAACACTCTAAGTCATAATTTCTCAGGAACTAGATACTTAAATACATGCAGACCATTGGCCTAAGCCAGAGAAGCCTAAACTTATATAAAAAATGAGTTGCCTTCTAAGATATTCTTACTGCTTAAAGATAATATAGCTAGTTTAAGGCCAAGTTCTAGAACTGAAATGTTAAGGCCATAGCATTGTTAAAGCCAAAGGTAGACTATCTTAATCGCCTTATTTGTTTTAATCAGAACTCAAAGAGTGGTAAAGTCTATCTAGCAAAAAATTTCAGCAATTCTACATAATTTTTTAATGTTTTTAAACATTATCAGTTTTAAATTCTTCATAGGTAGTATATATTTTTGCAGTTATAAAAGTCTAACAGTGCAAATTGCAAATGTGGTGAAGAATGCTCTCAGCTTTGTACAATAAGTAAACAACTATAAAATACACTGACTATAAAAGTCCCTATCCTAATGGCCATGTATAATCTGTATAATCAATAGAGAAGCTATATAGGTAGTGATAAAGCTCCTGGACCGCTCTAAGTTGATATGGAATCTAGAGTTGGTATCTTAACCTCTTTGTGTCTCCTCTTCCTCATCTGCAAAGTAGATGTAATTTGAATATCCAATTCATAAGGTTATTTTCAGGATAATACCTATAATTTCTCAATATATGTTTGTACCATTTTTACTCTTTTTACTGTCATAATTGACTAAAAGTTGAAAAAAGAAAAGCAAAAAAGCACATACTAAGTCTGGTGACTTTTCCCATAGTATTTGGCACAACCTATCCCTTTGGAAAGTATTAATATTTCTTGAATTAATGAAATGAAAGTTAATTAGAAGTGTTTGATATTCAGTAACTTCAGATGGACCAATATATGTTTTTGTGCATTAACTCAAGATTTACGCACACATATGTATAATATATTGGTGTTCGCATCTATGTGTACAAATATATCATATTTGCAGCTGTGTTGTCCTCTCTAGCTCTATATAATGTTATTTCTAATAGGTCTGAGTTATGTTTTATATGAATCTGTGTTTTCTGAAAATGTTCATATATGTTCACATGTATATAGTTTTCCTTACTTTTCCTATTTGGGCCTATATTTCAGTAGGCTCCATATGTAGAAATGTCCCTAAGCATGTTGAAAGCTGACCTCATGATGTCTCCTCAGGGTCACTTTCCTCCACATTCCCCTCACCGGTGCAGTCTGCTCTTCCTTCTGACCTCTCCATTTAAGTTAAATATTGCCCTCCTCACCCAAATTGAAAAGCTCAAAGTCCTTTTCTTTTGATCCTTTCTTCTTTGCTGCCTTTATTAAATTAGACATCATGTCCTTTGGAAACTACCACCAACATAATTAGTCTTCTTTTTAAAATCTCCACTGCCATTACCCTGGTATTCATATCTTCATTATATTTTGTCTGATCTTCTGCCATAGACTCCATTACCAATCCCTTCCTTCCATACCTACACACTTCTAGAACAATCTTCCAGGAATCACAGCTCTGTTCATTGTTCTCTCCTGCTCAAAAACCTCTAGTAGTTCTTCACTGGCACTAGGTAAAAGCTGAATTTCTTGTTACAGTATTTCACACCCTCTACGATCTCCCTCTCTAGCAACAAAATTTGATGTTAGCTTTTTCTTCTCTCTTCTTTCATTCATCCATCTTCTTATCCATGTGGGCTGGACTACATCCAATATCTTCAGCTCATGTCATACTCTCCTGCCTCTAAGCCTTTGTTTGTCCCATTCTCACCTTTGGAATGCCTTTCCTTACCACTGTGACCACTACCCATCCTATCTGTGACCTCATATCCATCCCCAGACCCAGGCCAGTTCAATTATGTCTCCTTCACAAAGCTATCAGTAATCAGTCCAATCAGAAGTAATCTTTCACTTCTAGGAGTTTCTAAAATACTTTATCTTTTCCTCCTCTGGTCATTTTTTTATTGTTGTTGCCAAGCCATCCAAGTAACCCATAGGGCATAGAAAAGATAGATATGGAGTTCACCTTGTGGCTCAGTAGTAACAAACCTGACTAGTATCCATGAGGATATGGGTTAGATCCCTCGCCTCGCTCAGTGGGTTAAAGGATCTGGCATTGCTATGAGCTGTGGTGTAGGCTGAAGGTGCAGCTCAGATCTAGTGTTGCTGTGACTATGGTATAGGCCAGCAGCTGTAGCTCCAAATCAACCACTAGCCTGGCAACTGCCATATGCTGTGGGCGTAGCTCTAAAAAGCAAAGGAAAGACAGAAAGACAGAAAGACAGAAAGAAAGAAAGAAAGGAAGGAAGAAAGAAAGAAAGAAAAGAGAAAGGTAGGTAGATGATAGATAGATGACAGATAGATAGATAGACAGATAATCAGCAGCTCAAATCAAGGAGATAAACAAGCTGCAAATTCTAACACTTTAGACACTGAGTTTATGATCTCTACCCTGGCCTGTGCTAAATTTGAAGGTTTTAATGAGCACTTAAAAGGGAAGTACAAGTCCTAGGTATAGTCTGTAACCAAACTCTGTGTAGTAAGTGGGAGGAATCGGGGTGAAGAAAGTAGAGTCCAAGACAGATCACGCCCCTCACTGCAGTGTGGCAAGGCGCAAAAGGAATGGCCAGAATGGAAGCTGGATGATTTTACTGCCAAGAGGAGTTCCTTTTGAGGAAACCCCTTACACTGGCCCCCTTTTTTTCATACCTTGTGGGATCTTTCTGCTCAAGAGATTGGAATAAACAGTATTTGAAGCATCCAGCATTTTGATGAACAGGCCAGTTAATCAAAAACTAATTTCCAAATTATTGAGGATTTTTATTTTATTTTTTCTTAATAGCCTACATGACAGATTTACTGCCCAGCTTGGTTAAATATCAACTTGGCATGCCTCTGGTATTACAGATAATTTCTCAGATATTTAATTGGAATAGAGTTTACAGCTTGCCTCGATCTCTGCAAAGTCAGTTCTTTTCTCTCACCCTCACCATCCTTGTTCCTCCATCTGTTCTTCTCTTTTCTCTCTCTCTGAGACTAACATGGCCAGAATAAACTTTCTCAGAGCTGATGTGAGGAAATGATCTGGCAGTTATCAAAGATGGTCATTTGGTGAATTAACTATTTTACAACTTGATTTTTGGTACATAGGACTAGAGCTGCAGGTATTGAATATATAATGGGTGCTCAATTAACATATAAATGAGCTAAGATTTTAACTGAAAATTGAGTACACCACCATTACTCATAGTACAGACATTGTCTCCACTGAAATTCTTGTTTTTATCCCCTCTGTCCATGGATAATTTCGCTGATGGCATTCTCAAACAAGTTGGACAGCTATCACCTGACCGTGATAACTTGGAAATGTTTAGGTTAGCAAAGTTTTCAGTTGTCCAGAATTCAGCTGTTCGTACCCAAACGGATTACCAGACTACTGGATAAAAACTGAACACAAAGGTTATGCAATAGTTTTGATTACTGGCATTCAACCATTTACTGCATCAAGGAACTCCTTTCACTCCTGCCTTTCTTGACATGGGGTAAATTGTAAGGTGTGTTTATTTTTTAATGCATGCGGATATGTGTCTCTGAATGCAAGGTGCTATTACTCTTTATTCAGGACCCTGTCCCAGTTCTGAGTTCTAAGTGGTGGGCAGGCCCTTTTTGTGATGCAGGACCTTTCTGAATAATGCTTTGACTCTTATGGCAAATTCAGCTGTTTGGCATGAGGTCTCAAAACACTATGTTTTCCTTTTAGTGCTCAATTTTTTTTTCAATTCACATTAAAAACCAGAGTTCCTGTTGTAGCTCAGTGTGTTAAGAACCCAACATAGTGTCCCTGAGGATGTGGGTTCGATCCCTGGCCTCACTCAGTAGGTTAAGGATCTGGCTTTACTTCAAGCCACAGCATAGCTCACAGATGCGGCTCAGATCCTGTGTTGCTGTTGCTGTGGCATAGGCCTGCAGATGCAGCTCTAATTTGGGCTTCGACCTCTAGCCCAGGAACTTCCATATGCTGTAGGTGTGTCCATAAAAAGAAAAACAACAACCAAAAAAAAAAAAAGACATTGTTTACCTATCTGTGAATATTTGCTGTGGTAAATACTTATATAGCGTTTTTTTTTTCATTTTTTAATTGAAGTATAGTTGATTTACAATAGTTTATTAGTGTCAGGTATACAGCAAAGTGATTCAGTTTTTTTATTATATTCCATTATAGGTTATTATAAGATATTGAATGTAATTTCCTATGCTATATAGTATGTCTTAAAAGTTTTAAAATGAAATGTGTTACCTTGGTAAATACTATGATTAAAAACCTTTCCAATTTATGATCAGCAGCAAAGCAATTTCCTAAAAAGACTTTAGTGTTTGGACAGCATCTAAATTTAAATGCTTGGTTTAAGTAACTGTTAAATGGGCATTTTAAGTAGCCTTGATTATTGTGAGCATTTGAGATATCTGGTCATTTCAGTGCCCAATAACTTAAAATGTTCTCCTTCCTTGTTTATGTTTGTAAGGAACAAGTATGTACAGAAAATAATCATTCAGTCAATAAATATTTTATTTCAAAAACATTTATTAAGCCAGGCAGTTCTAAGTGCTAAATCAAAGGAACGACAATAAATAAAGAAGTTTTGGCTTTTCATCCAAGTACCTTCTCAGCAAACTGGCATTCACCTTCATCAAAATAATGTAGTCCTTTTCTGCTGACTGGCAGTGACTTCATGCTAAATTCATCACGGTCCCCTAAATCCATTTTGGTTCCCCAACTCATCAACCAATGTACATTAAATTCCTCTCCTTCTCTGGAATGTTGAGATCCATAAAATTAAAGATTGCAGAATTTTTTTATCCATGGACCATGACTCTGAATGCCATTAGCTGTCAGTCAAAAGCCTTGTACTACAGGGACTTTGTCTCTGAGCATAATTCAATTGCAGTGAGATACACATGTCATCCCTTATAGAAAAGTTAATAGGAAAGGTAAAATAAAACCTCTGCTTTAACCATCCATAAAGAAAGCCAACTTAGAAATTTTTAACAAAGACTATGCCAATGATGCAATCCACCAAAAACCCACTGTAAGTAGGACATTTTCACAATAAAGATGATTATAGGAAAGGTTGAGAATTATCAGTCAAGGCTAAAAAGAGAACAGTTAGGAAGAAGGAAGAGTAAAGATAGCAAAGGAAACAAGGCACATTTTTCTAGGCAAGTCAGTGCCTTACAGTTGTAAACGTAGACTACATAATTTTTTCAGTAGAGGCCATTAGTCTTAGGAAGAAAGAGTTCAATAGTTGCTCATCAGGAACCTAAAAATATTCATTGAATATTCATGAGTAGTTGAGTCATACAGGAAAATTTAGCCTTCCTAGATCCATTCATTTAAATAAACTGTGATACCAGTTTTTAAAACTCATAATAATTTTGATGTGCAAGAATTCGTATTTGTCAAATATTTTAATCTCACCAAATATGCATATTCATTCATGTATTTAGTAGAACATTAATTGAACACTTCCTGACTATGTGACTAAAAGTTGGAGATAGAGACCCAGTGTGCCCTCAAGGGAAATAGTCATCCCAGTATACTGTCAGAAATGTCTGTATACCTGGATAGTTACAAATGCCCTCAGGTCAATACAGACATAGGATTTTACGAGGAAATCTTGACCAAGACTTCAACTTCTACTTAATGCTCTGGGAAGAACTTTCCAACACTGGTGATAGCTAGTCACTGAGGAGACTGCCCCAATCATTAGATTCCTTCCCCACCCCCATAATTGAGGTCAAAGTTTGAATTCTTTTAACATTGTCCATCAATTTTATTTCTGCCCTCTCCAGCTGTGGTGACAACGCTTCACAGAAAAGCCCTTCATACATTTGTAGGTTACTGTCAAATCTCCTCTGAGGCCTCTCTTCTTTAGACTAAAGAATCTCACTTTTATTAACCATTCTTGATACAGCATGATTTTCAGACCCTTTATTTTACTGTTCCCATCCTATGAATTTTCTCAAGTTTGGAAATGCGCTACCCAAATAACAACACACAGAGTTAGATCCTTTGATAGGCTTGTAAGTACAGACCACGGGGAGTTCTTGATGTGAACTCCGTACTCTGAATATTTAATATAATATAAAATTGTGTTAGCATTGTTAAGACTCTTTTTGTTGGTTCATATCAGTATTATAGACAGTTAAATATTTCATAGGAATCACTGGCTATTGATATCATTCATAATAGTATTTCAACTATTCCTCATAGTAGCCATCTTTTCCTCATCTGTGTGAATTACAGGTGATCTGAAGGTAGATAGATGGGATTCTTAGAAAAAGGATTTGGCAGGGACCCATATTGTCCAGCACACATAGAAATGAAATGAATCCCACAGTTATAAGGAAAGTCTGACCATGGAACTAATAGAAATATAAAGATAAAAGTAATACCTAGAGATACAGTTTTCTACCGAGCAGACTGTATATACTACTGGCTCCTAGGTTATGAGGACAGATGAATCTTATCTGCTTATAGAAATGCTCTTCTTCAATAATTCACAAAATGAGAGTTCCCTTGTGGCTCAGCAGGTTAAGGATCTAGCATTCACTGCTGTGGCTCAGGTCACTGCTATAGTGTGGGTTTTATCCCTGGCCCAGGAACTTCCTCATGTGGGAGAGGGGCTAAAACAAAAACAAAAACTCACAAAATAAACAAAACAAGGAAAATCATAACAGCAATAAGAAATGTTGGCCAACAGTGATGAAGGATGGCAATAAGTACAACTGAATGCAATATACACAAAAAATGTGATGAAGGAAAGAAACAGTAGCAGAGAGGCTTAAAAGTTTCAAGTGTTACTCCACTTCCATTCCCCTCCTGAAATTATGTTAGCAACTGACAAAATCCTGAGACTTTTCTCATTGGTAGCCCTAAATTTTAAAGAGGACACTGAGCTGGTAGCTTTATCTTTTTCAGAGTAGTTGAAACTTGCTGTTGGGAGAATCTAACATAGGGAAAGTGAGCATCAATGTTGATCTTCTGTAATGGAAATTAAGGTTCTATAGCTGCATCTTGAAGGAGAGAAATTACCCAACTAGATGCATCTTGGTAGAGGACATTAAACAAGATTCTCAAAAGACAGCAGAATTTGAGTGCTCTAAGGAAAATGGCACACTTGACTACAGCCTCTAATAAGCTCTCCCCCAGCTGTTTCCTCATCTATTGCCTCAGGTACAAAAAGTGATTAGAATACAAAATACCCAGACCCAACCCTGTAATTTAGAAGGAAAAGCAGGACTGGGAATTTGGGGTTAGTAGATGCAAACTATTACATTTAGAATGAATAAGCAATGAGGTCCTACAGTATAGCCCAGGGAACTATAAATATATCCAGTCTCTTGGAATAGAACATGATGAAAGATAAGAAAAAGAATGTATATATATACGTATGACTGAGTCACCTTGCTGTGCAGTAGAAATTGGCACACCATTGTAAACCAACTACAATTTTTTAAAAAAAGAAGGAAAAACAAAATGATTGTATGTACAAAGGAAAAGGGTAAACTAGTCAATGCATTATATTGGAGCAAAGTGTCTGGCTGAGCTACCCAAGCACAAGTAGGATGAAAAAAATTTAGTAGTAATTTTAAGCATACCATAATCAAAACCAAAAAAAAAGCATCATCGTTGAATCTAATTTATTAATCACTTATTTTGTATTGGACATTGTTCTGAGTGTTTTATATGTAATTCTCTTTAAGTCCTTATAAAACTCCCTATGAGGTACTTTTATTATACATGCAAATATGGAGATGCACTCACTTGCCTGAAACCACACAAATGGTATCAGAGCTAGGATGCAAGTCATGGATGTCTGACTCCAAGACTCATGCTATTAACCCTGTGTGGTCAAGAAAGAAAGGGAGAGAAAAGAAGGGAGGAAAGAGGGAGGGAAGAAAGAAAGGAGGGAAGGAAGCGGGGGGAGGGAAGGGGGAGAGAAGGAAGGAAGGAAAGGAAAGAGAAGAGAAGGGGAGAGGAGGGAGGAAGAAAAGAAAGGAGAGAGGAAGGAAGGAAGAGAAAGGAAAGAAAGAAAAAAGAAAGAACAAACGAAGGAAAGAAAGAGGACCTATAGCTCAATCTATAATTCAAGGAAGGAAAGAAATTACTCATGATTCATGTTATAGAACACTTTAAGAAAATAAATTCAGTAAAATTAGTGCTAAATGAAAAAACCGAACTGCAAAGAAAAAAAGGCAGACCTAAGGAATCCTGTAAAGGGCCTAAATAACATCATTACAGAATTTATGGAGATGCTGTAAACAATAAGAAATAGACATCACTGAGATTAGTGACAAAGAGCAAAGCTAGAGCTCAGACTTAAAAAAACAAATGGAGAGAGGAAGAGAGAAGTACTTTAAATCTAACTAAACAGGAGCTATAGGACTTTGAGAAAAAGCTGTGACCTTGAGGTATCTAAACCAAACCAAAGGTTTAAAAAATATTGTCAACCAAGCAAACTTTCTTAAAATGTGTCCTTTACATTATTTGCATTGTTATTAAGTGCAATGTTAACATTATTATTAATAGGATATTTATAATATTATAAATATTAATTATCATTAATAATTTTAATACCTATTACTTAAATTGTTCTGCACATAAATTTGATTATGAATTGTAAAGGTAAAAAATTATCTTTACCTGTGTTCATAAATCAAAAGAAATCATCTGAAAATTGTTTCCAGTAATAAAAAGATGCAGTAAGGTCTAAAATGAATATACACTTCAGAATAAATGCACAAGATTTAGATAAAAGTAATTTCAAAAGGCTACTAAAGGACGTACAAGGAGGGAACACCATAATATGTCATTGGATTGAAAGATATGACATAAAAATTTGTCAACTTTTATATTAAAGATTTAAAGCAGATATAGCACTGAAGAAATTTAAACAAGAAAAGTTTATTCTAAAATTCATCTGGAAAAAATTAGATAGCAAGAATAGCCAAGAAAATTCAGAAGAATAACATACATGAGGTAGATCTTACCTACCAGACATTAAAATATTATAAAGCTATCATAACTAAAAAGTGAAAATATTTATCAAAGAAAAATCCAAAAATAGACAAGAAACAGAAATTTAGTATATCATAAAGATGGTATTTTGAATAAATGGAGAAAGATGAATTGTTTAATAAGTCATATGGGGAAAACTGCGTGTCTGTCTTTAAGAAAATAATCTCTACATGATCTAAACCTGAATAAGTTAATGACCAAATTTTTATTCTATTTATGTTTCATTTAAGAAATGAAACCATTCAATTATAAAGATAGAAATGGGTAAATTGAACTCTACTAGAATTAGAAACTTTTGTTCATTCAAAGAGAATGGAAGTGGAAGCCATAGAGTGGAAAAGATGTTGCCAATAAATCAATCAGACATTTGTATGGCATTCACCCTTATGCATAGTGAAAGAATTACCAACTGAAAGTGCAACATATATTTTTCACATAACAGATCATCCACATTCAAAAATTGTGACAATGCACCTCACTGGCAAGTGTGGTAAAAGAGGCTTCATCAAGTATTGCTCCTTTATCTTGGAGAGCAATGTTAAAATGTCTCTAACTTTTTAAATGCTCAAATTATATTTATTCCACTTCAAAGGCCACTATAGTTATCCTGCTTCTAGGAATTCAATTTGTAAATGAACTTGAGTATGTGTGAAGTTGCAAAGTTAATTACAAAAATGTCTCTAGAATTTTAAAAGAAATTGAGAGTCTAAATGACAAAGGAAGAATGGAATGGTTACAAAAATACCAATGCCTTCATGTAATACTATCCCCACTGTAAATAATAATAATAATGAGTTCTATGTGTTTTATAAACCATATACATGATACAGGCAATACACATAATGTTTTATCATTTGTATGAGGAAGAAATGAATATAAGTAGTATGCTTGTATTTACAGAAAAAAAATCTAGAAAAATAACTGGTAACAGTGATTGCCCTAGAGAGAAAAATTGTGTTAGAGGAAAACTTAGTTTTTTACCATGTCCTCTTTCTTGACCTTTTGGATTTTCTAACATGTACATAAAACATATTTTATAATAACAAAAAAAAATTTTTAAGAAAACACAGGAAGTTTAGAGATAGAAGGATGAGGAAAGATACACAATGGAAAATAGGTTTGGCAATATTAATACCAGCAAAATAGAATTTGCAGTTTTAAAATACTGCATTTATTTTCTGTATGTAAAAAGTACTATGTACCATGAAACAATAACCATTTATAAAAATTAACATTAACATTTATAAATCTAAAAGTGCTAAAATATATGAAGAAATGGAAAGAAACACCACTTGATATATACCCTGAAAGATGTTTGATTAGGAAGAGAATGCTGAGTGAATTCAGCTCAATTCATTCCACAAGTATCTAGTTTCATATCTCTCACCATGGGCCAGGTAATATAGAAATATGCAAGATTTTTCTTTCTCCTTCAACTTCTATGATATAATTATTAGAGTCTTTAAAAGTACACTCCTTCAATGAGAACTGTCCTGCTAAAGTTTTTCCACATTTGAATAAGTATGCTGAATGAACAATCTGAACATCTCATTTAAGCCAGGATGGATCAAAACTATTGTTTTTCTTATCTGTCAAACCTACTCTTTTCTCATAAAAAGAAACCAGACTTTTTTTTTTTTTAAGAAAACTTGTCTTCAGAAACTTCAACTGTTTTTTCTTTGGTAATCTATTTTTTCCCCAGGTGTTTGTATTTTAATTTTCTGATGAATTGAAGAAGTACACAGCTCTTTGTTTAAGGAGAGAGATGTTAGAACAAAAGGTGCATAATTTTCAGAAGTATCTTTCCCCTATGCCTAAATTTAAAATCAAATGGATATTTTTCTTTTTTGCTTAACAGGAAGCTAACCCTTTGAGACTCTGTACTGACATTAACTAATGAAAGAATCTTTTAATGTCTGCTATCACATAGATTTCTGTATTGCTATAAACAGCCAGCAGTGTATTCATTTGCTTGATTACCTGCCACTTACATTTCCACCCTAGATTGTTCCTGGCAACAAGCATTTCAGATGGCCCCAGCGAGACAGCTAGTGATCATTTGCTGATGGCTCCATTAGATCGGGCTTCAGAAGGGTTATACTTTGGATGAGTGCTTGCAAGTAAAATATGTCAGTTGAGTGTTTGGCAGCTCACCAACTAGTTGATGAAATTGAATTTCCCTTCTACATCTCTCCATCAGCACTTGGAAATTAGTCTCTATTCATTCACAGAAGGCGCTGTGACCTACTCCATGAGGAATCATGACTGGTGACTTTGATCATTAACTTAGTCGGTATAGTTCCTCATTGTCATAATTCACAACTTTTGTAGCTTCTCTGGGACTTTCTCTTGGAACTTTTATCAAGAAAATATTTGCAATTTAAGAACTCTTGAGAAAAAAAAATTATTCTGGACATTAGTTACGTGTTCAGTACAATTTCTCAAGAATAAAACATAACTGTTAAGAATGGTATTGGTGAAGATGGAACAGTAAATTGTGAAGGGCTCCAGCTTTACTCCTGCCATTTGTACGCACAATGGCTTTGAGTTAATATCAGTAACAGGATTAGATGGGGCAAATGTTACGGTGGAATATTTGATCCATTACACAATGTATTAAAAAATAATTTGAGACTTTGGCTTATTTTTTGCTACCTTGGTTCTCAAGTTCTAGTGATAACATTTCATTTTTATGAGGGAAATCAGATATTTTTCCAGGAAAAAGCTACTTTGATTTTCCAATAACATACTCTCAAAATTTATCTGTAAAGATATGTAAAAATATGAATTTAGAGAAGAAAATTATAGGCAACCATTTTCTTTCTTTAACTTCTAAACCCTAGAGTTCCCTACAACTCTGTGCTGACACCTCCTAGGTTGTGCAGCATCCTATCCTCTTATATCCTCTCACCTGGTCTTATGGCTTTAAATTTATCCCTATACTATATATTTAATATGGTTATCATCATGCTAAACATCTAATAGTCATTTCAAGATTGACATACACAAAACACAGCTCTTAATTTTATTTGCAAAACCAGCTCTTCCCAGAGTATTCCCTAGCTTATTAATTGGCATCCAGTTGCTTACAAAAATGTAGGAGTTATCCTTGATTTCTCTTTATTTTTTTTCATACTCTACATCCAGTTCCTTAGCAAATGCTGTCAACTACACTCTCAAAGTAAACCTCAAGTCACTCTTCACCAACTCTGTTCTTGCTGCTAACATCCAAACCACCGTTGCTGCTTGCCCAGATAGTATTCAAACTAGTCTGTTTCCATTTTGGCTGTTCTACAACAATCTGTTCTCCATACAACAGACAGAAATATTATTTTTATTTTATTTTGTTTTATTTTATTTTTATTATTTTTTGCTTTTTAGGGCCACACATGCAGCATATGGAAGTTCCCAGGCTAGGGGTTGATTTGGAGCAGCAGCTGCCAGCCTGTGCCACAGCAATGCAGGATCCAGGCCATGTCTGCAACCTATACCACAGCTCATAGCAATGCCAGATCCTTAACCCACTGAGTGGGGCCAGGAATCGAATCTGCGTCCTCATGGATACTAGTCCAGTTCATTACTGCTGAGCCGTGACGGAACTCCCAACTTTTTTTTTTTAACCAGATTGTATCTATTCAACTTCCTGCTTCAAACTATACACTAGCTTCCTTTTCCACTTAGTCAAAACTAAGGGACTTATCATAGTCTGCAAATCCCTGGCTACCCCTTTGACTTCATATCCTATCGATCTCCCTTTGTCCAGGAGGCTTCAGTCTGACTGGCTTTCTCGCTATTGCTCCAAAGTTCCAAGCATGTTTCTGCCCAGAGTTTTGTACCTGCTGTTCTTTCTGCCTAGAACACTCTTTCCCCTAATGGTCACATGGATTTTTTTCTTCACTTTATTGAGGGCTTTATTTTTTCATCATAGCATTATCACCAGCAGGTATTATATTAAGAATTTATTTATTTGTTTATGCTATGGTATAAGCCCAGGAGGGCAGAAAACTGTTTTGTTCATTGCTGTATCCCCAAGCACCTATAATAGCAGCTCTTACGGGATAAGTATGCAATACATGTTTGCTGAACAAATGAGAAAAATATTAAAGTGTTGTAAAATGAAAAAGTTTCGTCCATCTAGAAGGTAGAACTAGGAAGAGGAAGCATTATTGTGTAGCAGACCTTGGCTTTGTGAAAAGAATAGCTTGAGAACAATGAGAACTATCTGATATAGAGCACACAGCCTTGTTACATGTGTGGTGAGCTCTTTGTTGCCACCAGGGTTCAGAGAGAAGCTATAAGGGTCTTGTTCTACAGAGAAGATCCAAATGGGTCATCAGTTAAGCCCTATTCACCTATGAGAATCTATATTAAAGGGTGGAAAGCAAAGAAAGACGTGGTTCCATTCTTTTCTGTCTGGTTTCAATACCCTTAGGATAGCACATGTATAATCTCATGTGTTCTCCTTCTTGGGGTTTTTGTGGGTTCCTCTGAGCTTCTCCTGCTGGCAAACTCTAGGCTATGTTTCTCCAAATGTAAGCAAGACTTCCTCTGGTAGCCATACTTGACTCTGTCTCAGCCCTGGGTGCCCAGTGGTCCACCCCTCTATTGAGCTGCAGTCAGTCCTGTTGAATAGAGTCCCTTTAATGAGAAGATTTGACCAGCTTCCCACCTCTGGGCTCACATCTAGTTTATAGGAAATAGGTACTTTTTCCTTTTGTCCAAGGAATTTCAACTCTCTCCCACGGCAGCACCCAAGCTTCACTCTGCTCCCAGGTGGAGCACTTTAGCTACAGTCTCTCACTTCATACTTTTCAGGTAAAGGCAACATCCAGTTTTGTGACTCTCACAATCCAGGAGACAAACGTCAAGAGTTCTAGGTCAACCAGAGAGAGCTCATCTCTCTAAACTTAAGTTGTAGAGAAAGCATTGGTAAGACACAAAACTAGTTTGGGATCACCCCCTTCTCAAGTCACATGGTAGTCTAGCACCTTAATTCTGAATGTGGGATTCTTTCTGTAGTTCTTCCAAAATGTTAGGAAGAGTTGTACTTGTAGTTTTATTTCATGTCAGTTTTTTTCTTCCAAATAATTCCTTAAGTTAGATACTATTATTCTATATTTAATCATTTAAGAAACTAAACCTTAGAAGATTTAAATTACTTCCCCCAGAATACACAACCAACATCATTGGTGAGTATAAAGGACATTGTCTCTGTCCTCACAGCACTTATTTCTTTGGGGAGACAGAATATAAACTAATATACAGGGAAATAAATGCATACATGTTCATACATACATGCATACAAATTATGAAGTGCTGGGAAGGTAAGAACAGTGTGCAATGGTGGAAACTGACAGAAAAGCCAGAAAAGACCTTTTCAAGAGGTGATCATTAACCGGAGTCATTAAGTATATTGTTTCCTTAAGGAAATAATTTCCTTATGGAGCGTAAGAAAATAACAGTCCAATTAGAAAGACTAGCAGATGCAAAAGGTAGAAAAGAGCATAGAGAGAGAACAGAGCACTGGCTGGAACATAGAGAGTGTGGAAGAAGTTGCACACTGTGTAGCTGGACAGGAAAGCATGGGTCAAAAGACTTGGGTAAGAGTCCTGGGAGGTGAAAGCTTTTGCTCCCTTTACCATTGTTGTTCTATAAAGAAAGCTGTGCTTTCAATGTCAGCAGGATTCAGTCCTTAAACTTTGTGACACCCTTGCTTTTTGTCCCTTCCATTTCCCTCCCCCTGTATTGTGTCTTCTCTTTTGAGGCATCATCATGCCAGCATACCTTCATGTACCTGTGTAGCTCACCCTTCAAAGCAGCTCCCATTTCAATTTCTACTGGAAATTTTTTGGTTAAATTTAAGAAATCGAAAAAAAAATTCTGGTTTTAACTGTGTTGTAGTTTTTGTTTTGTTTTGTTTTGTTTTTCTCTCCTCCCCAATTCAACCCTCCCCTTCCCTCTCTTCTCTGTGAAGCATGTTGTCAGAATGAGAGTGCCCACCCATAGAAGTTCAGTTTGCAACCACCAACCAAGCTACAACTAAAAATTCATGTGAATGACAGACCGGTAGAATAGTCTTTACTTTCTTGCTTCTGATGCTGCTAGGCTGGAAGGGCTGTTATCTGTTCCCGTGCCCCTCAATCTGAGCAAAAGATAAATAAAGACATGTAGGTAGATGTGCGTTTCGAAAAATTTTAACTATATTTCAGAGATTTTGACATTTTTAGCGTTTGTATTAGAGATACAAATCTTTCTCATGACTTAAGATCTCTAGAATTTTTCCCTTTCTAGAAAAGCATACACTGTTGCATAAAAGTAGAAAGCACAGTTAAGCCTTGGTTTTCTCTTTTATAAAGAGAGATAATAGAATCTAACTTATTTAGTGGTTTGTTAAGAAGACTAAGTGAAGCAATCTTTGCTTGATATTTGTCTTTATTACTGTTATTACCAAATAACAGCAAAATGATTTGAGGAACCTTTGAATATGAGGGCTAAGAAAATGTTGAGTTAATATCCTTTAGAAAAATGTTAGGGAGATAACTGATGGACCATAAATTTAGTAAGCTGTACTTTCTCTTTGTGGTCCAATATTTTGAAGCATTTTACTTAGTTTACAATAGTCTCTTAACAATTTTACTAGTGATAAAGTGTCTCATTAAATCTTCTGGGTTTTACCCTCTAAAAACCATAGAGATCTACAGATTACATTTGTACTAGTTTAAAGAGAAACAGCATTTTTATTGTGTGCCCACTGCTCACCTACATTCACTCCTTTAATTCCCAAAACAACTTTATTTTAAAAGTGAAGAAACTTCCTCTTCAAATAACAGCTGTTATTCTACATCATTTCCCTTCATTGCATCTTGGATGCACCAACAAAAAGCAACAAGGGTTATTTACTACTGCTCCCTGGGGACTTGCATTAACATTTTGGTCACCACCTTTGAAAGTTGCTTGTCCAATAAACTATCTTTCACTCCCAGATGTGTTTTTTAAAAGTGTGTTGGGTAACCTACTTTCCACCACAACCCTCCCCCCAACCCCTGGCAAAAAGTGTTTCTGATGTTTCCTCTTTGACTTGTTATTCTACGTTTTCATCATTTTCTAAAATATTATTTCAACAAGGACTATCCGTATTAAAAAGATACTTCTGCTCTTGCTCAGAAGTCAGACTATAATGCAAAATGATTTCTGCTTCACTTAGATTTCTTTGTTTCCTTTAGAGAAAAGGAGAATGAAGTGGAGATTTTTCCTCTCCTGCTAGCAGCTGAGTCCTTTTATTTGCCTGGCCCAGTGGGGCTTTTGTTTCTATCGTAAAGAGCCCTGTTATTTTTCAAAAGCTTTTGTGTACAACAATCCTTCCTGTGGTTCTGCTCACCCAGCACATTTTGCAGGAGGTAATGTCAAAAAGACTAAGTGTTGTTGAGTTTGGGGGTGTTTTATGATGTTGTTCTCCCTCCAAATCTTTCATGAACAGGGACTTCATTCTGTTGCTAAAGGGTGGATGTGATGGCCATTTTGGCCGCTTGTTTGATTTTTGGTATTTGGGGATGAGAGAAAAAGATGCCCTGAATACTATTTTAACTATTTATTTCTCTTTTTTAAATTAAAGTGTAGCTGATTTACAATGTTGTGCCAATTTCTGCTATACAGCAAAGTGACACAGACATACCTATATGTACATTCGCTTTCTTACATTATCTTCCATCATGTTGTATCCCAAGAGATTGTATATAGTTCCTGTGCCCTGGATATTTTTAACAGGCTTTATCTGTGAGTAGTGCTGTTTCTTCAGATACTATCTATAATCTGACAGAAGAACATTTCTGGGTTTAATAGTGGTGAAATTTGAAAGTATATCTCGTTTGAAATTTTTCCTATATTCAAGGTTACCTCTACACTGATGTTTGGTAAGAAGTGGTCGTGTACATAGTTAAGAACAAACAACCATAGGAAGAAAGTGAAATTACATATTGGTGATAGGTAAAGAGTTTTCCTCTGAGTATTTAACTTATTCCTCCAGATCGATGTTACCAGATGACCAAGGCATTTAGATGGCAGTGATTTCTCTACCTGAAATCACACTTGCAGGTACTGTTATAAACTCATGCTTCCTAAGCAGTTGCTGCTGACAGACTCGAAGAATATCCTCCCAGTAGCAGCAGCTTAAGAACCAGACTGACTGAAGTTCCAAACCTGTCAGCTCTTTCACTTGAGAACTACCACAGTAGCACAACCAGGGTCAGCTTTTATGTCAAAAAGAGGTTGAAACATGAGCTCTTGGAAAGAAAAGATAGTATCCCCTAACAGACTGTAGTCCTTTTTGCTTTGTCAGCGGGGTGAATTGGCAAGAGTGCAGGCTCGGATGTCAGACTAGGTTCAGTTCCTGTATTTGCTTCTTGTCAGTAGATGTCCATAAACACAGTGATTCTGAGTCTCAGCCACTTACTCTGTAAGTTGAGAAGAATAATACTAATGTCAGAGCACAGTTTAAGTTGGAGAAGAGCAGATGTAAGGGGGTTAATGCACAGTAGACATCCCACAAATGGCAGCTCTTGCTATTTGTGTTCTAGGATTGAATACTCATCTCTGTGGCCCCTCTTGCTGTCAGGTGACTCTCAGACCTATTTGCCGATTCAGGACCACCAGCTCCTCAGAGCCTCCTGATTTGGGGAAAAAAATGCAGAGGCCCCAGTCTCTAGACATTAGGAACCCTCAAGGTAGTAGCTGTAGGGAGAAGTCCCTCTCTTGTTGCCCCTGTAATTGGCGCTAGGGCGTTAAAGCCTTGAAAATGTAACCAGCAGAGCTGCCCACACAGTGGCTTCTTGGCAGCAGTTATAATTTATGGTCTGTATTTGCAGAGAAGCTGCTCAGAGAGGCTGGAAATGGGAGACCTACTGGGAGAGGAGGTGGGCGTGGGGCTAAGCAGATAGCGATGCAAATGTCCTTGCCCACAAGGCATGAAAGACAAACACTGGAAATGAAAAAAGAGAAAAATGGCCAAGTAGTACAGTGGCAGAAATAACTCTTGTGACTTCAAAACATTAAAAATAAAACCGCTTTCCTTGTGTGCCTGTCCTTGATGGTGATTTCATCTTTTCAGTTGCCTTTTAGCTTGTTTTATTTCTGGCTGTGAGGGAGAGAAGCCTCTGAATAAAGAGCACTTCTCGTTCTCACGCTGAAACAAGTGTATGTTCCTGTTCTCCCTGTATATATATATTAATATGCAAACAGGTAAACAAGAAATAGGCTTATTATATGCATAGTGTATATAAATACATACTTCTTCAGTAACATACACTCATATCTGTGTAAGTGCAGTTGTGCCTCATGTACATCTTAAGAAATATAAACAGCCCTTACACGTGTGCTTTCCTCAGTGTATGCCTAAATGTACTGCTTTTCTGTCACAAGCTCCTCTGTTCTCTGAACGCATCCATTCTTTTGCTGTCCCTGTAGGTGTTCAGGCCCTCAGCCTGCGTGCTATGGGCGCTCAGCCGCCTCCTCAGCATTTCAGAAGATGGTTTCCTGGCTACTTCTAATCTCAACGTCCTTCAGTACCTGAATTACTCACTGGTGCCTTTCTCCATTGTCCAGAATTTGCCCTCATTTTGCCCCAGCCAACTCTTTCCCTGTATTCATTTTCCAGGGCTGCTGTGACAAAGTACCACCATCCAGAAGACTTAACAGGGACATATTTTCTCACAGGCCGGGAGGCTAAAAGTTTAAGACCAAGGTGTCCGTCAGCAGGGTTGCTTCCTTCTGAGGTCTGAGAGGGAGAAACTGGTCCATGCCTCTCTCCTAGGTTCTGGTAGTTTGCTGCCAACCTTTGGCCTTTCCTTGACTTAGAGATATATCAACCCATCTCTGCCTTCATCTTTAGATGGTATTTTCCCTGTGTATATGTCTGTTTCTGTGTTCAGATATCCCCTTTTCATAAATGCACAGTTTTATTGGAAATAAACTAATACCCCATCTTAACCGCTTTACCTACAAGGTTCCTGTTTCCAAACAAGGTTACAGATACTGGGGTTAGAACTTAAACATATGTCCTCAGAGTTCCCATCGTGGCTCAGTGGAAAGGAATCTGACTGGTATCCATGAGGACATAGGTTTGATCCCTGGCCTCATTCAGTGGGTTAAGGCCCCAGCATTGCTGTGGCTGTGGTGTAGAACAGCACCTGTAGTTCCAATTCAACCCCTAGCCTGTGAAGCTCCATATGCCGTGGGTGCGGCCCTAAAAAAGGCAAAAAAAAAAAAAAATTAAACATTAAACATCTTCTTAGAGACACAATCAACCCGTAATACTCTCTCTCCAAGAAAAAGAAAAAAGAAAAAAAAAAGAAATTCCTTCCTTATATCTTTTCTCTCTACACCTACCAAAGGAATATTCCTGATCTTTTTGTAGCTCTCTTTTTGTTTCCTCCTTGCCCGAGCAGTTCATTCTTCAGACCTATTCTGACCAAATGAAAAAGCCACCCGGGTATTGTCTCTAACAAAAAAAAAAAAAAAAAAATCTGTTATTGTCCTATTTTACATTCTCCTTAAACAACCAGTTCAAACTAAAGTCAGCTTTTAAAAGATTTTTTTTTCTTCCTGTTTCCTAGCCTGTATATGATCTCTGCAAATACATACATACGTAGAAAATAATGAGCAATATATTGTGTATCTGTTTTACCATAATATTGTGAAACAAAGCACAGATACAGAAAACCACACAAAATAAATGTATAGTTTACTGAATTATTTCTTTATAATTATTATAAGGCAAACATCCTGTAACTATTACCTGGAACAAAACTACAACTGTGCCATTGTAATTGCAGTTCATTTCCTTCTAAAAGTAGGCACTAACTTGACTTTTATAGTAATCTCTTCCTTACATTTCCTTGTTTTTATCATCAATTTCTTTGTTGTTATTCTTGAGGTTTCTTGACCATGCCTGAGGCCTAAGGAAGTTCTGGGGCCAGAGATGGAACCAGAGCCACAGAAGTGGCAATCCTTAACCCACTGAGCCACCAGAGAACTCCCATTTCTTTGTCCTTGTGCATCCTTAGATACTCTATTTTAGTCTCATCCAATTTTTTTTTAGCTTCAAGTCTCTCTTAATCTTTGGAGTCCAACTCCATCACTTTGTTTTCCTTACAGTTTATCTATGGAAGAAACCAAGCCATTTGACCCGCAGGCTCTCCCAGTCTACACATCTTGACTAACTCATGAAATAGTTTAACATGTCTCTCTCTCCTCTGTATTTCCCATGAATTGTCAGCTGGATCTAGAGGTATAATCAGACTCATGTGTGAGCCTTTTGGCAAGGCGATAAGTGGTGGTATGCTTCTTTATGAGAAAGCAACTAATACTAATTTTTACTCTTCCTTAATGTTAGCAAGTATTAATGTCTGAGTCATAATTGTATCATTTCATTAGAGGTCAAAACACTAATAATGTAGTTCTATCAATATGTTTTCATTTATTATCTGGAATTATTTTATTGAGTAATTTCCCCTCATCTATTATAGTTATAGAGTTAGTTACTATAGAAAAAGTCAGGTTAAGTGATTGATTCTTTCCTATTATTTACCCAGTTCACAAAGTTACTATAGAAAAAGTCAGGATAAGTGATTGAATCTTTCCTATTATTTACCCAGTTCACAAAGTAATGAATTAATTCCCTGTCATCCTCAAACAGTGACAAATTTGTTGTATTATTATTATTCCTATTAATATTGTTAACTTACATATTTAAACATAACTAAAACAGAAAAAAAAAGGACTGAAAAGCAGAAATGAACAGAGCCTCAGTGGCCTGTAAGACAGTGTTAACTTAAACGTGTGCAAATGGAGTTGCAAAAAGAAGAGAGAAAATGAGTAAGAAAAGAAAAAATATTGGCTAAAATTTTTTGCAAAGTTAATAGAAAACATCAACACACAGATCAAGGAGTTCAGTAAACTCCAAACAAGAAATTCAAACAAATAAAATAGACTCTCATAACAGGTCACAGAGGTACAGACACTGTAGAAAACCAAAGGTAAAGTAATAAAAATCAGCCAGAGAAAGTAAAAACATTACATGTAAGAGAATCATGATAATAATTATTAATGACTTCTCATTAGAAACAGCAGATGTCAGAAGCCACTGGAATGACATTTTTAAAGTGCTAAAATATAATATATAAAATGCTAAAGTGCTTGGACCAGTGCCTGGCACATAGGAAGCACTAAATAAACTGTTGTTATTACTACCTTTGTATTTCACGGAGTTTTATTTATTTATTTTTTGGATGCCATTGTTTTTTTATTAATGTACAGTTAATTTATAATGTGCCAATTTCTATTGTACAGCAAAGTGACCCAGTCATATATATATGTGTGTGTGTATGTATATATATGTATGTATACATATGTACATTTAAATTACACACACATTATAAATTAACTATACATTAATAAAAAAAGGGTGTGTATATATACATTCTTTTTCTCATATTATCTTCCGTCATGTTCTATTCCAAGAGACTGGATATAGTTTCCTGTGATATACAGTAGGATCTCATTGCTTTTATTATCTGTTTCCTTAAAGTAGAGACCACTGAATGAATGTAATATCCTTTTTCAGTGCTTAAAGGGACAATTTAAAAGAGTGCTTTCTGAATCAAAATGTAATCTTCATGTGAATTACTAGATCCCCTAGGACCATGATAGTTACTCCATTGACATTATTTAAAAATACCTAGTAGGATAAATGAAATTACAAGATCCTCATGAAATTTGCTGCTCTTTTTAATCAAGGCCAGGATTTAGAGTCTCCACTTTGGTTGAGATGTATAATATATGACATTTTTCAAATATTTGGCCTCAGAGTTATAGTTAGAAAAGGGGAATTTCTGGGAGTTATCATCATGGTGCAGCAGAAACGAATCTGACCAGGAACCATGAGGTTGCAGCTTTGTTTGATCCCTTGCCTCGCTCAGTGCCTTAAGGATCCTGGACTGCCGTGAGCTGTGAACTGTGGTGTAGGTCGCAGACACAGCTCAGATCTGGCGTTGCTGTGGCTGCGGTGTAGGCTGGAGGCTACAGCTCTGATTAGACCCTTAGCCTGGGAACCTCCATACGCTGCAGATGTGGCCCTAAAAAGACAAAAAGACCAGAAAAAGGGGGAGGGTGGATTTCACTCAAAAATGTAATAAAGAACCTCTTTCTAATTGTGACTGACTTAATTAATATGTAATATGGCTTTAAAACTCCCTGTGAGTTTATTCTTGTTCATTTCCTTTATTTGTTTATAATCTTTTGTGAACTTGTAGGAGAGACTATGTTTTATTAAATTAATGCATTATTCAAATAGACTAATATTTGAGAAGGCTATGCTTATTTACAAACTTTTTTAAATGCCTCTCTTTAATATCTGTTGGGAAGGTGTTCCCACTGCTCCTCCCAGTTTGAAACCAATTCTCTACAAGCCTGAATTAACCTATGTGTTTCCCTAAAGTGCCATTCTTTCTCTTTTTTCCTCTCCTGCGGAGAGTATGTTTTCTGCCTTGGACACCTCCTAAATACTCTTACCTGCTTAATTTCTAATCTTCCTTCATAATCCACCAGAGGAAGTTACTTTTGTTGGGGAAGACCCTCCTAGCTGCTTTCTGGGTATACTGTATCTCTGTGAATCTCTTTGCTTATCTAGGCAGCAGAGTGTAATGAATGAAACTCCAGGCTCTGGATTCAGATTATATGAGTATGAATCCTGGTTCCACTACATTCTTGCTATATGACCTTGGGAATGTTTCACTTGATCTCTTGTGCTTCCATATCCTCATCAACAAAATGAGGATGGTAATTATACCTACCTCAGAGGGTAATGTAACAGTTAAAAAAGACTGATAAATACAGAGTTCTTGAGCAGTGCCTAGCACATGATAAATGCTAAATTAATAAACACTAACAGAACTTTCATATTTAATAATCTATTGGCCCATGCCTCACATATTAGGTGATCATAAGTAGTTCTTGTATGAATGAATGAAGCCAGAGTAGCCTCTGCTTCTGAATTTTTCTTTTGTATTTTTTGAGTACCTAGAGTGTGGCTTGACACTCAAATATTTATTGAATGGATGAATGGATAGGTAAATGAATAGATGAATTTCAATACCGGGTGCTATTCTATAAAAGTTAAAAGTAGAAGGAAATCAGTGTGAATTGGTTTCCTTTGTAACAACCTCTTGGAAAAAATTAATAAGGAGCTAGACCTGAGAAAACATATATGCAAATAAGCAAAGTGAATGGGAAATAAAAATAGTGACAGTGGTAATAGATGGTGCAGAAAATGTTTGCCTTTCTTACCTCAAAATTAAATGAAGAGAAAGAATACTGTATCAGGATTATAGTGCACATATCCAAAAAAATATGATTGCTTTACATTGGATGGTGAAAGAATAAGTGCATTTTGTAATTGTGTATTTTGCAAGACCCGATTTGAATGCCGATTCTCTCATTTATCAGTTGTAGGATTGAGAGCATTTTATCAAACATCTCTAAGACTCCTAATTTGTTAAATTAGAGTAACAGTTGTTATAAGGATCAAATAAAATAATGTATACAAAGCTTTCAAAACTGTGCCTAACACATGGTAATACAGTCAATAATAACCACTTATCTAATAGGAACAAGACTATTGGTTGGTCATTGATTGAAAAATTCTTTAAATATTTTATTTTTATTTAAAATATGAATGTAGGAGTTCCTGTTGTGACTCAGTTGGGTTAAGAACCAAAACACAGTGTCCACAAGGTTGTGGTTTTAGTGCCTGGCCTCCCTCGGTGGGTTAAGGCACAAGCTGTGGTTTAAGTTGCAGATGCAGCTTGATCTAGCATTGCTGTGACTGTGGCATAGGCCAGCAGCTGCAGGTCCAGTTCAGCCCCTAGTCCAGGAACAGGTGCAGCTGTAAAAAGAAAAAAAGAGAGATTGTATATTGAATTATAAATTTTTCTTTTAAGTGGTCCCCATCTTTAGAGGTCCCCATCATTCTGTGTGTGAGTGGTGGTAAATTTCTGTACCACTGGTGCCAAAAGATCTGATAAAAGAACAATAAATATGATGTAAAAAGGGTGACAGAAATGCTATGTTTTAACAAATTATTAAAATAATTCTCTGAAATACAGGCTCTTCTGTCATCAGCACAATTATTTGCATAGAAGAAGACCAAGAATAGTCAAGACAATTCTGTAGAAGGGAAACTACCCACCATTTATCATATATAAAATATACCAATAATCGAAGACACTGGGGATATAATCTAAGTGTCAAAATATTTCTAGACTTTGTGGGTTTTTTTCTCAATCTTTTACAGTTGCCTTGCCTACATTAATTTGATAGCATTGTGAAAACAACCTACTTTTTTTTTTTAATTTCAGGGCCACACCTGCAGTATATGGAAGTTTCCAAGTTAGGGGTCAAATCAGAGCTGCAGCTGCTTTTAACGAGGCTTTCCAAAATAATCACCTTCCATTTTATAGAAACAGCTTTTGCAAACAGGCTAGTATTATATCAGTTCACAGAAAATTTGATCAAATTATGTAAACACAGCAACAAGTGACATAATTAACAAGTAAAAAGGAGATAAATGGTCTTGGTAGTGAACTCAGGTGAATCTTGGTAAATAAATAACTCTTCTTGGTCAGTATGCAACTCCCCTTGGTAAGTGTATAGCTCTACCGTTTGAGGAACCCTATGAAGAAACTTTCAGGAGTAGCTTCCTAACCGTGAACATCTAGCAAGCCCTGATCTGGTCCACAGAATGATGAGTTTTGGGTAATTCATCAAGTCCTTAACTAAAGTAAGGAGACTATACTACTGATGTGTGGAAGAGATTAGATTAGTTCTACTTGCTGAAATATTACTTCATTAACACTCTGCAATCACTCTGACATCCATGTCCCCAATAGAAATTTAACTGTATTTTCTTTAGACATGTTACTTCATACCTTGGGTCTAATGAAACGAGATACTCAACTTCTCTAACTTCTCCAAGTGATCCTGCTTTCTTACCCTTTGTTCCTATGTAGTGTATTACTGAGGGTAATTTTAAATTTACTCTTCTCCCCTTCAACCTAACCACAGGCCCTGTTTTGAGACACTTAATATTATATAAAACTGAGACAAGCAATAACTATATAGTTTCCCTGATAGGCTTGAGAGAATCCCAAGTACATTGGCCACTTGTACTCCAAAGCTTTCACTAGTAATGCCTCCATGCAATATATAAATTTCACTAAGTGCAGCCACTGAGTGAATCAGTGGCAGTCAAGATCAGTGGTATTGGGACTCCAGCCAGGTTTTCCAGAGTAAACAGGAAACTAGGAGTAGCCTGATTCCCTGCTTCTCTCCTTCTTTGTAGATTTCTTGTCAAAAATCAGAACCTGTAATTCTACTCTTTTACAACCATGGCACAATGGCCTGGACTGTATGAGGATATTTGCAAATGGTTGAGAAAGCAGAGAAACAATAACTAAATTGTTTGATGGCAACTATTATGTTGAGAAAATTATTTATTCTTAGATACAGGTTAATCACCTTCAAAAGATACCTTTAGTGGATTTTGTTAACCCTAAAAGGCAAGTGAACAATCCATTTAAAAGCTAGTGTATTTGTTGTTTCCTATATACCTTACAGAAAATATCTTGTCCTTATACTTTAATCAGAATAAGGAAAAAGCTCCACCCAGAAAATTACTGCTCCAGAATCCAGTTAACTGAAACATTTGGTGAAAATATAATACATGTTGTATTTTATTTGTTTTCAATTAAAACATATGTGCTATGGACATGTACTTTAATGAACAGAAAACATTAAAACTAATGTTTGGCGGTATTTTTTAATGCCAAGTTTTTAATAGCTGTTTCCTGCATTCGTAGAGCATGTCCAAATGTACTTGACCATATTCATTGCTTCATTTGGTAATGGGCTATGCTGTCTTAGAGGCACTGAGGTTTTTTCTCATGCTCAAATGTGCAGATTCAAATTGTTTTTATTCTTTGATACAAAGCTTTGTCCTCACCCTGGAAAATATCCTGATTCAAATGACTAAAAATGCTAAATGACAGTAAAGGATCCTCTCAAAGAGCAAGAAAACTAAAATTGTTTTCATTGGTTTACTCTATTCTCTAAATGCACATTTAAATGAATATTACCAAAATCAAACAATATTTTTAGATTCACTCAACTTATTTTTTATTTGTTACAGTAGTCATGAAGATTCTTCATACTTTTCAGGGTTAATAAAATCGTTAAAGAATATGATTTACATTACAGAAAGAGGAAGAAATTGTACAGTTTTAAGATTAACAATAATTTGAAATACAGGAAAGCAATTTCTTGAGTTTAAAGTCAATTTTTAATTTGATCAAGTGCAAGACGATAATGCGAGAAGTGTATACTCAGTTACGTGTTAAAATTAATTGATCAAGCAAAGATTTCAGTAATCTCTAAGTACAAAGACACAGTATATAATTAATAATAATAGGAGTTCCCGTCGTGGCACAGAGGTTAACGAATTCAACTAGGAACCATAAGGTTGCGGGTTCAATCCCTGGCCTTGCTCAGTGGGTTAACGATCTGGTGTTGCCGTGAGCTGTGGTGCGGGCCGCAGACACGGTTCGGATCCTGCGTTGCTGTGGCGTAGGCCAGCGGCTACATCTCCTATTAGACCCCTAACCTGGGAACCTCCACATGCCATGCATGTCACCAGTTACATCATACAAAATAAGTGCCAGTGGTCATAATCATTGATGTCATTACCTGAAATATTAAATAAATTAAAATTTTAATAACATCTGTTACTTTTAAAGCTGAGCTTTAGCTAATGTTTAATGTGAGAATTAGTATTCCCATACCTTTCTGTATAGAATATTTTGAGGTTTTTTTGAAAATTATTTCTATTGTTAAGAGTAGAGCATATATGTAGAATTTATATTTTAGAGTTTGCCAGAGCAAAAGACGATGAACAGGCTGGGAGGCAGAATGGAACAGCAAAGGCCTGGCTGCCACAGTATTGGGTTCATGTCTTGGTCCCCTGGTTTTTAAATTTATGACCTTGAGAAAATTACTTGACTTCTTTAATCTTTGTTTTCTCATTTGGAAAATGGTATAATACCTCCTTCATTCTTATTTTTTAATGAGGTTAAATGATCAATACCTACATATGAAATATTGTAAATAATAAATACAGGGGTTGCCGTCGTGGCTCAGTGGTTAACGAATCCGACTAGGAACCATGAGGTTGTGGGTTTAATCCATGGCCTCACTCAGTGGGTTAAGGATCCGGCATTGCTGTGGCTGTGGCATAGGCCGGCGGCTACAGATCTGATTAGACCCCTAGCCTGGGACCCTCCGTATGCCATGGGTGCAGCCCTAGAAAAGACATGCATACATACATACATACATACATACATATATACATACATACATACATACAACTGTCATTATTGCTTACCACAAATTAATCTTATTTGGTATTCATTTCCTGAAAGGAGTAGTTCTTAAAAGCTCTGCATTGTTTACTGTCCAACTGGAGAGAACCGTTGACTTGGTCACCTACTCAAGGACCCTCCACTTTAGCTGCTATCTGCTGACCTCTGTAGGAATCAAGTGAAAATCCATCCTTGATGAAACTATTAAGCATCTTAAGATTCCATTGCTATATTATATATTAGTCCTTCAAGTTATACAACTCAAAAACTGAAGAATAGATGAGTAAGAAAAATACACTCTATAAGTGACTAAATTAAGAAGTATCTGATATGCTCACTTTAGGCTGAGAGATTTGGGAGCTTGAGTTAACATTTTTATGGATATACTTTTATTCTTTCACATCTAGAATCATGGTTTTTGTTTTATTGTGTTTTATGATTATTTGCCTCTGTAATGCCAAAACGTCATGACAAATGTAGGAGAGTTTGAAATAAACAGAAAGACCACCGTGATGCAAACAGGCAGGCTTCTCACAATCTTAATAAGCAGTGCTTATATCTTAACATTTTTGATCTTCTAGGCATAATCTACAACAAAACTATCAAAACAGGGCCAATAGGATATAACATGTGTCCTATCAACATGAATTAAGTTATAAAAATTATAGTTAAGCGGTAAAAGAATAGGAAAAATTTTAAGATAAATTTTTTAATAAAATTAACAGTTACAATCCTGTTCTGCTTGTTTATTCATTCAGTCAGCAAATATTTATTGAGTGTCTAGTCTTTTCTAGGCACAGAGCTTCGAGAGGCAAATGTGGGTAGTTCCTGATTGATTCCTACATTAGGGAGAAAAAGTCTGTATTAAGATGGGACCACTAGATATGGCTATATAAGAAAAAAAGAAAGTTATCTATCTTAAAAGTAATCTCTTTGTTCTAGGGCCTCTTATTTGAATGGATTCCTGTTCATTTTAGATCTGTATTACTCCTTGTTTTGTCTTACCCAGAGTATAAACTTTATGCTGGAAGACAGAGCCAGCATGCAAATTTAATTTAATTCTGATAGTATGGTATGAATTCACCCGAATTCATCTGTCAAGCTTTTTATTTTTTGAAAATATTTTTTCTCTTCTATTTCTCTTAAAACACTTAAAGATCAACAGAACCCACTGTGACTCAATGGGTTATGAACCTGACTAGTATCCATGAGGATGCAGGTTCATTCCCTGGCCTCGCTCAGTTGGGTAAGGATCTGGCATTGACATGAGCTGTGTTTTAGGTCACAGACATGGCTTGCATCCCATATTTTTGTGGCTGTGGTGAAGACCGGTAGATGCAGTTCTGATTCAGTCCCTAGCCTGGGAACTTCCATATGCTGCTGGTGTGGTCCTAAAAAGCAAAAAACAAATAAACAAAACAAAAAAGCCCAACCAAACAAAAAAAACAGGAACACACAACAACAGCAAAATACATAAAATCTTATTGCATTATCTGTTGTGGTATATATATTATTGTGTAGCAGTTTCTTTAATCTTCTCCAGTATACTTATAAAAAGTATTTGATGATCCTTTGGAAAGTGAGAAATGTTCTAGAGGAGTGATTAAACCAAATCCTCAGTGAATCTCCATCTGACCACAGCTGTCTGAAATAGACTCGTATCCCAAAATTACTGAACATATTATCTCCAAAAGCTATAAGCTAGTTATGTCAATTATTGATATATATTCACAGTTTCTGAACATTTAAAGTGGTGTTGCCAATGCCAGCACAATGGCAAATGTATACACATTATTAAATTTTATGTCATGTACCTGTAGACAAGTTAAGGAACTCACAACTTAAGCGAAGTGTAGGCTAACTAGAAGAGCATTCATTAAGGTGATATAAGGAAGGGGTTAAAACCCAGATCTGTAATTAATCTCATTGTCTTCATTGCGAGTGAATAAACCCAACTGTAGTGATGAATAACAGTATTTTAAGAGTTTGGGAAATAAAATATATGATGTGAGTGACAGTGATCTCATAATTGTGCATATAACATTTATATTCTCATATTCTGTCATGCTTTATACATTAATAATGCCTAATGTTTGTATAAATATAAATGATTTACAGTTTATAAAGAATTATTATCATTTAACTCATTACAACCTTCAGAAGGAAGGCAAAGGGAATGGATATTCTTTGAATATCAATACTTAACACTGTGTGGTTCCTTCCCACACAAAATCATAATCAATTCTTGCTGTGATATCATGCAGTAGCTATTATCCTTCTGATAAAACTGATGCCGAGAGAAGCTAAACAACTTGTTAAAAAGTCACACAGATTTTAAATGATAGAACCAAGGTTAGTACCAGTAAGCACATGGTAGTCATGATACATACATTTATACCCATCTTATATATTAGGAAACAGACCTATTGAGAGTAAATGACTTGTTCCAAAGGTCCATTTATTATTTTTTCAGTTAATTATGGCGTATCTTCCTTTCCAATTTTATTGAAATATAATTGACATATATCAACAATATCAGTTTAAGGTGTACAGCATCCTAGTTTGATTTACATATATTGGGAAATGATTACCTCAATATGCTTAGCTAGCATCCATCAGTCCATATAGATACAATAAAAAGAAAAAAAAGAATGTCTTCCTTTTGATGAGAGCTCTTAGTATACTGACAACTTTGACACAGATCTTACAGCAATGTTACTGCAGTCATTATGCTGTGCTTTGCATACCCGGTATTTATATTTCTCACTGGAAGTTTGTACCTTTTGACCATCTTCTTCCACTTCCTTCTCCCCTTCTCCCAACCTCTGGTAACCACAAATCTGATGACCTTTTCTTGTTGTTGCTGTCCTTGGTTTCCACACATAAGATCATACAGTATCGGCCTTTCTCTGTCTGACTTCACTTGGCGCAGTTCCTTCAGGGTTTATCCATGTTGTCGTAAATGGCAGAATTTCCTCATTTTCTATGGCTGAAAAACATTCCATTGTGTACATATATACCACAACTTCTTTATCTATCCAGCTATCAGCGGACACTTAGATTGTTTCCATGTCTTGGATATTGTAAATAATGCTGCTGTGAACATAGGGTGCATATATTTTCTGTAGTTAGTGTTTTTGTTTCCTTTGGATATATTCCCAGAAGTGGAGTTGTTGGACCATATGGAAGGCTTTTTTTAACTTTTTTGAGAATCCTATATATTGTTTTCCATAGCAACTCTACCAGTTTACAATTCTATCAACAGTGCACAAGTGTTCCCTTTTCTTCACATCCTCACCAGCATTCATCTCTTATCTTTTTGATGGTAGCCTTTCTAACACGTATGAGGTGATATTGTGGTTTTGATTTGCATTTCTCTAATGACTTGTAATGTGAGCATCTTTGATTGTACCTGTTGGCCATTTGTATACGTGCTTGGGAAAATATCTATTCAGTCCTTTTGCCCACTTTTTAACTGGATTAATTTCTGTGGCATATAGGAGGATGATTTGGGGTTTTTTCTTTGGTTGATTTTTTTTTTTTTGCTTTGCTTTTGAGTTATATGAGTTTTTGATATATAGGATATTAACTCCTTACCAGAAATATGGTTGCAAATATTTTTTCCTGTTCTGTAGGTTATCTTTTCACTTTGCTGATTGTCTGTTTTGCTATGCAGGAGATCTTGAGTTTGATGTAATCCCACTTGTTTATTTTTTATTTTGTTTCTTATGCTTTAGGTGCCATATATAAAAATTCGTTGCCAAGACCCATATCAAGATTTTTTTCCTAAATTTTCTTATAGGACTTTCATGGTTTCAGGTCTTACATTTAAATCTTTAATCCATTTCAAGTTATTTTTTGTGAGTGACGTAAGATAGGAATCTACTTTTCCTTTTTACATGCAAATATCCAATTTTCCCAGATTTTTTTTCTTTTTTTATTAGAGTATAGTTGACTTACAGTGGTGTGTCAGTTTCTCCCAGAACCATTTATTGAAGAAATTGTCTTTTCTCCATTGAGTATCCTTCACTTCCTTGTCAAATTAGTTGACCATGTATGCTCATTTATTGCTGGGCTCTCAGGTCTGTTGCATTATCTACTGTCTGTTTTTCTGCCAGTACCATAGTGTTTTAACTACTACTATACCTCTTTAGTATAGCTTGAAATATAACATGTGATACTTCCTGCTTTATTTTTCTATCTGAGGTTTGTTAAGCAATCCTTAAGGAGATTCAAATCTATAGCATGATTTCTATATAAAAATTAAACATATTTAGATGAAAGTATAAGATTAAATCCAAAGGCACATGCTGCATGCTTTGTACGACTAAATATGCAACATAGAATAGGTTGCTGTAAAGACTTTTTAAATTTATATACATGATTTTTAGTCCCAGTGAAAAAAACTTCTGGCAAAGCAAGATATTTTTTAGTTCAATTGTATAATTGAAGATATATGCATAATTCTCATAAATAATGTAATGAGGGCGTCTCTGTCACTCAGTGGTTTCAAACATCTTCTTTTGCATGTCTGAAATCATGCAATACATACTAAAAATATTGGTGAGCCACTTCATAAATCTGAGCCATGGTGAATAAGTCCTTCATTGCATCATAGTGAGCAAAACATCCTTGCAAAAAGAGGTACTCATGTAATTATTTCAGTTACATAGTTCTCACTCTTTCCTAGGACCCAAGATGAATCCAGATTTTCCAATTATCTCTTTTTACAAAGAATCCCCATAAGAATGATTAAGTGGAGTGGTGAAGCCAGACATCTGCTGAAAAAGCCCATTTGAAATCTTTGGTGAATTATAATATACTTATAAATGAATTTATGAATTTGGGGTTTAGCTCTTCAGATTCTTAGCAGGTGACAAATGCTTGTTAGTTATATTATATATTTCAAAAGTTTGGTTTTTATGAGTAAACTATGACAAACAGGGAGTTGGGGAGGGATTAGGAAAAGCTAATATTTCAAACCATATCATGAATGTAAGATTGAGAAAAAACATTTCCCCAAGTGGCTTTTAATGAGTGATAGCTGAATATAGTGAAGAAAAAAGGCACACATATGAGAAGGAAAACTATTATGCTTTATCACAAAAATAGATCATCCTCCACATGACATAATTTAATGTATATTTTAAACAACAGCAAACACTAATGAGGTAAACTGGGATAGGTCAAATCTTATCATGTCATTCCGCTGCTTAAAACTCTTCAAAGTCTTCCCATTACCACTAATGAGGGTCCAGATTCTTTACCGTAACACCTCTAGACCTTCATGAGCCTATGTTTCTCCAGCCTCAAATTTTCAGCATTTCCTCCTAACCCCATTCACTCCTTTGACCACAATGATCAAGGCCAAATGTCTGTTTCTACAAGCTACCATCTCACTCTGCTTAGAAGTCCTCGCTATCTCTCTTCTAGCCATCCAGCAGGGCTTGGCTCAGCTGTCACCATCGCCAAAAATTTTTCTCTGACCCTGATTTCTTTTTCTTGAAAGCACGTGTTTGTGCTTTGTTTACTTCTATTTCTTCCAACCTGGTCAATGCCCTCCATGAGGACAGGAACTGTGTCCTATTCATATTTATCTTTCCCAGTGCCAGTGTCATGAGTTGAATTGTGTCCACTGAAAAAATGTTGAAACGGTGTTTTTTAAGCAATGTTTTTTGTTTTCCTAAAGCAGAGATGTCAAATAGTTTTTTATCTGGGTAACACATAGGTGGGTATTATCTGTAGACCCCCAGGTAAAGTTTTTCTTTGGTCGATTGAAATGCATGCATGTTCAGAAGTTGCCCAAGTAAGTGGGTGTTTTCTAACACAAGGCCTGCCAGAGTTTAGGATGGATTCTGTATTTCCTTTCATGAAAACATGTAGTCAGAATACACAGAATAACACTAGTATTTTTGTTTTTGGTTTTGGGTTTTTTTGTTTTGCCTTTTTGTCATTTTAGGGCTGCACCTGCACGGCATGTGGAGGTTCCCAGGCTAGGGGTCTAATCGGAACTGTAGCCACTGGCCTACGCCACAGCCACAGCAACGCAGGATCCGAGCCGCGTCTGCGACCTACACCACAGCTCACGGCAACGCCAGATCGTTAACCCACTGAGCAAGGCCAGGGATCGAACCCACAAACTCATGGTTCCTAGTCGGATTCGTTAACCACTGCGCCACAACAGGAACTCCAACACTAGTGTTTTTGTAAAGCATTAAGCATCCTGCCTTGCAGATGTCTTAGATGAACTTGACAGAAGCAGTCTGCTTAATAATATTAAATTTTGGAGATGCCCCAGACCACCTTCCTAGTCAAATCACCTAAAAGGAAGTTGGACCAAGTTATTGAATGATTATATCATGGGCTTAGTTCTTTACATTTCATAAGGACTATCTAGGTACATTGTAATCATACAGCTCTTTCAAGCATTGGGGGTTTTATTCCAAGCTTCTCAGACATGGTATCAGCCTGTGTTCCCAAGACTTCTGCCTTCTGGCCTCCACTCTCATTGACACCTGCTCCTCCTCAATGGAGTCAAGCACCAAGGGGAGAGGATGAACTGCGATTGTGCCTCATGTTTTATTTTCAAAGGATGAGAGAAAGATTTTGTGTTAAAAAGGTTAAATCAAAAGCTTGGGAGTTCCCTTCATGGCTCAGTGGGCTCAGTTAACCAACGAACCCAAGTAGAATCCATGAGAATGCAGGTTCAATCCCTGGCCTTGCTCAGTGAGTTAAGGATCTGGCATTGCCACGAGCTGTGGGCGTAGGTCACAGACGAGGCTCCGATCCTGTGTTGCAGTGGCTGTGGTGTAGGCCGGCAGCTGTAGCTCTGGTTCGACCCCTAGCATGGGAACTTCCATATGCTGCAGTGCAGCCCTAAAAAAAAAAAAAGGCTTTAGACATTCTTTTCCACCTGTACCTCCTGTGTTAACATAAGGATATACAATTTGGGGATATGTAGGAAATACGGAAAGAGAAACCCAGCTTTACTCTGTATGCAATCCTGAAATTATTTCCATATCATGTGTTTATCAAACAGATCAGTTTTTGTTTGGGGAATTCATGTTTAAATCTCACATGCCTTTTTCCTTTTCCAGAGTAGTGAAATATCCACTAATTTTACTTCCTTTTTTTGATTTTAATACTTATATTTTTCTTTGTCAGCTAGTGTATTACTGATGCATATGTGTAGGCATCACTAATATTCTTCTTCTTTTTTTTTTTTGTCTTTTTGCCTTATCCAGGGCCGCACCCGTGGCATATGGAGGTTCCCAGGCTAGTGGTCTAACAGGAGCTGTAGCTGCTGGCCTTCGCCACAGCCACAGCAACGCGGGATCCGAGCCGCATCTGCAACCTACACCACAGCTCACTGCAATGCCGGATCCTTAACCCACTGAGCAAGGCCAGGGATCGAACCTGCAACCTCATGGTTCCTAGTCGGATTTGTTAACCACTGAGCCACGATGGGAACTCCTAATATTATTCTTAATAGCCAAACATTCCACAGTCTATGGTGCTGGGGTCAGTGTTTTGGGGTGAGACCTACCAACTCTTGTCACTCAGTTTATTTTATAATAGATTAGTCTGACAGCATTTTATGATCCAGAGCTATTTCTTTATCATGGATACATCTTTTCAATAGTATAACCAATTCTCTAAATTGGTCACTTACCAAAAATCAGTATTCCTTCCTCAAATCTTCATAGTACTCATTGTATTTATCCTATTAGGGACTGCTCTAGTTTATGTTATCATCAGTAAAGTTTTTGAGTGTGTACCAGGCATTTCTGCCTCAATTTCCAGCCTAGGTAACTTGAGTTTTTATGAACATTGTATGACCTATGTCAGGGTAACTAGGTCTTCAGCTATTTAGTTGGTCTGGATATATTTGAAAAGTTTATCCTCCTTGATCAGTTCTAACATAATATTCAAGATCCAGCCCAAGTGCTAAACCTTTTGTTGATTCTCCTCCTATTTTTCCAAGAAGTAAATCATGGGAGTTCCCTTGTGGTAGAGTGGGTTAAGGATCTGGTGTTGTTGCGGTTGTGGCTTGGGTTGCATCCCGGCCCAGGAGCTTCCATGTGCTACAGGCACAGGCATTAAATAAATAAATAAATACATGCACACATAATACATACATACATAAGAAAGAATCAAGTTATGGTCCCCCATGGGCTCATATAACATAGTTATAGAACTTTGGAACTTATCCCAGTCTGTTCATTTATGTCAAGGTGTTTAGGGATCTGTTTTCTCAAACAACTTGAGAGCTATTGAAAGCAGAGAATTTCTATTTGTCAAGTATCAATTTTGTAACAACTATAAATGGAAAGTAACCTTTCATTTAAAATGTATAAGCAATGAGGTCCTACTGTACAGCACAAGGAGCTATATCCAGTAACTTGGGATAGACTACAATTGAAGATAATATAAGAAAATAAATAAATATATATATATATAATATATAATATATATATATGAATGACTGAGTCACTTTGCTGTACAGCAGGAACTGGCACAAACATAGTATACTATAATACAAAATAAAGAAAGTAACCTTTCAAAATTGTGTAAATTTTTTTTAATTTATAAAAGAATCTACATGTGTCAGTTATTAAAGAGCGCAGATATACTTATTCCCTGTTACAGATGAGGAAACTGGGTCTCCAGTTTACACAGTTAGTAGATGTAAGAATCAGGATGTGCAGTTGGCTATTCTGTTGCCCCACTGCTGCTCAGTGGTTGGTGTAAACTCTGTGTCGACTGAAATGCAGTGGTAACCAGAGGACATGTGAGGCAGTGTAATGCGGTACACATTTATCAACTCCAACTGACCACACTCATTTTTCAGCTGCCCCTAGCTCTTTAAAGCCATCAGCCTCTACTTTAAGTGGAGTCTTTCTCAGAGACAGGCAACTTTCCCTGTCCTCTTCTATTCCTTTGTTTATTCCTTCTTTCATTTAATGCGCATTTATGAGGTAACTGTGCACCTGCCCTGTTCCACTGTGTAGCACAAAACAGATAAAAATCCCTCTCATCATGTCACCAAGGAGACAGACAATTAAAAATTAAATAAGTACATAAGTACTTTATACAGTATATTACAAGGTAATAGGTGCTAAGGGACACTGAGAAGTAGAGCAGTATAAGGAAGTGGGGTGCACTATTAGGGGACAGTATTAAATAGGGAGGTCAGGTTCAGGCTCCTAGAGAAACTGAAATTTTAACAACACCCTGAAGGAAGGGTATTCTAGGCAGAAGAAACAACTAGGGCAAATGCCCAAAGATGAAAGTGTGTGTGGCGTGTTCTAGAAATATCGAGGCAGTAAGGGTGTCTAGAGTGGAATGATGGAGGGGAGTATTAGCAAATGAGGCGAGAGAAAGTGTTCCTATGATGCAGAGAGACCACCCCTGCTTTAACAGAGTGGATTCAAGGAATCCACTGCCTCCAAACTGGTCATTTGGCTTTGGTCTTACTGTTCATTGGACCTAGCCCACATTTGTCTTCACAGAGCAGCCCTCCAAATCTCAGCATCATCTGGGTTCAGAATATTGTTTCAACCACAGTCATATAAACTCTTGGATTATTATTTCCATAGAGTTTCTGGTCAACTCATTTCTTTACATTTTATGTAGGCTACAACTGATAGCTATTTATGCAATGCATAGTATGTGCTCAGGAGATGTTTGCCCGATGAGTAGATATATGAATGACTGAATGAATGAATAAACGGATGGATAGATGGGTGGATGGATGGATAGATGAATGGATAGGAACAGATTTGATTTCATAACATAGACAGATACTCCTACCTGTAAATAACCTTGTATTCCGGATGTAGACATAAGCTACACATTTATGTACTATGCGGAATTGAATATCTGGAATATGGGTTGAGTGTTTTTTCAGTGTTGATTGTTTTTACATATATGCATGTTCCACCAAAGTAAGAGAAATCAGGGAAAGTGTTTAGTTCTCTACCTTCAGAGCCAGTCTCTGGCTCCTGTTTATACTTCATCTGAAGCACAGGCACCAGTTAAAAAAAAGTATTTAAATCTAATCTCGGGGAGGGAAAAGTTATTTCCCTTTCAGCTGACATATTTACGTCTACAATAGCCATAGTGATTTCAGTGACTTGGTAAAATCTTCAGCTTCGCATGTCAACCACATAGTTATTCCCATTGTTCAGCTTAGCCTTGTTTACAGAAGTAATTTGTTTTCTTAGCTCTTCTGTAACTCACACTCTCTGTGGCATTTACTGTTAGCATAGTGGATATAAATCAGAGTCCCTGGATTGGTTTTAACCTTTTGCCCACAGTTTGTAATGACTTCTATACTGTTAAAAGTGCAGTATATTGAACCTAGCATATGGCTATGAAACTTTTGTAAATATGGTTTTTAAATTTCCTTATCATCACCTGTAGATGTTAGGTAAAAGTTTTGGAAAACATGAGCTGATATGTGTGTATTAAACTTCACAGGAAAAGTCAATTGCGGATATTCTGTTTACTCTTGGTCATCTTTTACTTGATAAACAAGTTCTTTAAATATGAAGCAAACAAGTACATTTATAGATCTATGAAATGTCAAAGATCAATAAAGCATAATTACTGACTTTAGTAGGAAGTTAAATAATACTTATTTTAACTTCCCTTTCTATTTAAATCCACAAAAAATCGTTTTATTTCAAATATAATTCTAGAGGTGTTACCTTATAATTTCCTATGCCATTGTTTCCATTAACTAATCATTTGTGCTATCTTAAGAGCAGCTCATAGCCCTACTCAGTATTTATTCAGAAGTTCCCATCTTGGCTCAGCAGTAACAAACCCGACTAGTATCCATGAAAACATGGGTTTGATCCCTGGCCTCATTCAGTGGGCTAAGGATCCAGCTTTGCCATGAGCTGTGGTGTAGGTCGCAGACATGGCTTGGATCAGGAGTTTCTGTGGCTGTGGCAAAGGCTGTCGGTTGTATCTCCAATTCGACCCCTAGCCTGGGTACCTCCATATGCCATGGGTACAGCCCTAAAAAAGATGTTTTTTTAATGTATTTATTCAGTACAAGCATAGTGAAATGAAGTATTTTTTTTCTTTTTGTGTGTGTATTTTTAAAACTAGGAAACAAGGTGTATGTGTTGGTTATTTTGTTTTAATTTCTTAAGTAACTTTAAGAAATTCTCTTTAGTAACAAAAGTCTTTATATCTATATTTCTGAGTAATTGGCATGTTATTTAACTTTTTTTTTTTTGGCTTTTGGCTTTTGTCATTTTAGGGCCACACCCACAGCATGTGGGAGTTTCCAGGCTGGGGGTCTAGTCAGAGCTACAGCTACCGGCCTGCACCACAGCCACAGCAACACGGGATCTGAGCCACATCTGTGACCTACACCACAGCTCACGACAGTGCCAGATCCTTAACCCACTGAGCGAGGCCAGGGATCAAACGCACAACCTCATGGTTCCTAGTCGGATTCGTTTCTACTGAGCCACGACGGGAACTCCTTATTTAACTTTAAAATGTCGTGAAAATATGTGCTACAAGTATTGTACTGAATGTGTATTTAATCATATTCTGAGAAGGATGTTCTTATACTTTTAAAGGGTCTACCAGGCATTCTTTTAAAATGGTCTCAAATGATTTTTAATAACTATTATTGTTATCATTCTATAGCTTAACATAAATGAAAGATGTTGGTTGTGACCTAGGAGATATTATGCTAAGTGAAATAAGTCAGACAGAAAAAGACAGACCCTGTATAATTTCACATATGGATGGACCTAGGAGATATTATGCTAAGTGAAATAAGTCAGACAGAAAAAGACAGACCCTGTATAATTTCACATATATGTGGATTCTAAAAAAACAAACAAATGAACAAAACATAAAATAGAAACAATTATAAATACGGATAACAAATCAGTGGTTGTCAGAGAAGAGGGGAATAGGGGGAAGAAAGACAAAGGGGACGCAGAAAAAGAGGTACAAACTTCCAGTTGTAAAATAAATGAGTCCCAAGTATAAAATGTGCAGTGTAGGGAGTATAGTCAATAATTATGTAATATCTTTGTATGGTAACACATCATAAGCAGACTTATCATGGTGATTATTTTGGAATGTATAGAAATATCTCTATGTTCTGTAGTTAAGAACTAACATAGGATTGTGGGTCAAGTATACTTCAGAAACAAAGAAATTCACTTATAGAAAAAGAGATCAAATCTGTGATTACTGGGAGATGGGGCATGAGGAGAAGGGAAGTTAAATAAGACAGTCAAAAAGTACAAACTTCTACTCATAAATAAGTACTAGGAATGTAGTGTACAACATGAGAAATAAAATTTCATATTATGTATGAAAGTTAAGAGAGTAAATCCTAAGAGTTCTCATCACAGGAAAAAATTTTTTCTATGCTTTTGATTTTATATCTCTGTGAGATGGTGAATATTCACTAAACTTACGGTCATCATCATTTCATGATGTATATAAGCCAGATCATCATGCTGGACACCTTAAACTTATACAATACTATATGTCAATTATACCTCAAAAAAATTGGAAGAAAGAAGTTTATAAACCATAGCATAGTAAAATTCATCTCAAAATAGAAAAATTCCATGTTTGAAATCGTTTGTTATTCTGTGGTTTGTTATAAAAATAATAAAGTCAAAGTATATAGTATATTTCTTTATTCTTTAGACTGTGTATACGGATTCTTTTAATACTAAATTATTTTATTTTTATTTTATTGAAGTATAATTGATTTGCAGTGTCATGTTAGTTTTAGGTATACATAAAAGTGATTCAATTATAAAAGTGTGTGTGTGTGTGTGTGTGTGTGTGTGTATTCTTTTTCAGATTCTTTTCCCTTATAGGTTATTACAAAATATTGAGTATAGTGTCTGGTGCTTTACAGTAGGTCCTTGGTATTTACATATTTTGTATTCAGTAGTGTATATATGTTAATCCCAAACTTCTAATTTATCTCCACTTTTCTCTTCAGTAACCTAGTTTATTTTCTGTGAGTCTGTTTCTGTTTTGTAAATAGGTTTGTTCGTATTTTTTTAGATTCTGCTTATAAGCAATATCATTTATTTGTCTTTCTCTTTGTGGCTTACTTAGTATGAAAATCTCTAGCCCCATCCATGTTCCTGAAAATGGCATTATTTCATTCCTGTTTATGGCTTAGTAGTATTTTGTTGTGTATTTCTAGCAAATATCCATTCATCTGTCCATGGACATTTAGGTTGCTTCCACATCTTGGCTACTGTATACAGTGCTGCAGTGAACACTGGGGTGCAAGAATCTTTTCAAATTATAGTTGTGTGTGTGTGACTAGCTTTACTATAAGTTAATAAAAGGAAGTGCCAGGAAGTTGAAAAAATGACAAAGGTAACCAGAGAAGAAAACATGAAGGGCAAAACATCAAGCTTCTTTTCCTTATCTTCTTCCTGAAATTATTACAAAAATACCCAGTGTATCTTCCTTGTGGCTCAGCTCACAATTTGTGGAATGTTCTAATGGCTGTACTTTCCATCCTGAAATGTCAGAAATATTGAGGTCTCCACCCAAATGATTAGCACTACTTCTGTTCTCTATGTTAGAGTAACAACAAAAACGAAAATGAACCCACAGACTAAACATGAACAGGATAGTACTTGTGTTTTGCATCATTATAATTAATCAACAGGCTTCAAATATTTAAAGAACAAGATTGTTTGAAGTAGAATCCTTATTATTGTTTATTACTATTGTAATAAATTAAGGGTTTTTTTTTTTTTGTTTTAGGCTGTTGAAATGTGACTTATAGCACTTTCTTAAAGAAAAAAAAAAAGGATTTTCTTTTTCTGTTTCTTTTCCATAGGTTTAGGCTTCAGTATTGCAGGAGGTGTGGGGAACCAACACATTCCGGGAGACAACAGCATTTATGTAACTAAAATTATAGATGGAGGAGCTGCACAAAAAGATGGAAGGTTGCAAGTAGGAGACAGACTACTAATGGTAAGTGAGACTCAAGCAAAACTATATGTGTATTTATAAGGCTCTTGTGTCCCAGTGCATGACTGTCTTAATCACTTCAGGCTGCCCTAACAAAATACCATAGACTAGGTGAGTTGAACAGAAATTTTACCTTCTCACACTTTTGGAAATGGTGAAATTTAAGAGCAAGTTTCTGGCCCATTCAGTTTCTAGTGAGGTCTCTTTTCCTGACTTGCAGACAATTGTCTTCCTGCTGCATCCTCACAGCTCCTTTATTCTGCGCTTGTGCAAAGAATACCCTCTCTTCTTATGAGGCCATGAGTCCTATCGGCTCCACCCATAACTCATTTAATTAATAACCTTAATTACTTCCTAAAGACCCTATCTCCATATACAGTCATACTGGGGGTTAGAAATTCAACATATGAATCTGGGGAGAGGGAGCACAATTCAGTCCCTAGCAGTGACCTTGGGCAGAAATAGAAAAGAAGGGAGAGCAGATTTTGTGGTAAGAGATATCAAAAGTATATGTGTAATTGTGTCTTATTTGTTGACATTTTAAAAACAGAAATTAAGTTTTCAGAGGTCCCATTGTGGCGCACCAGAAATGAATCTGACTAGCACCCATGAGGATGCAGATTCGATCCATGACCCTGTTTAGAGGATTAAGGATCTGGCATTGCTGTGAGCTGTGGTGTAGGTCACAGATGTGGCTTGGATCCTGCATTGCTGTGTCTGTGGTGTAAGCCATCAGCTGTAGCTCCGATTCAGCCCCTACCCTGGGAACTTCCTTATGTCACAGGTTCAGCCCTAAAAAGCAAAAAAAAAAAAAAAAAAAAAAAAAAAAAAAAAAAAAAAAAAAAAAAAAAAATTAAAAAAGAAACTAAATAAAATAAATTTAATGAATAAATAAATTTCACCCATTTTCACAGACACCCGAAGTACAGAGATTATACCTTGATTATTTCACTGATATAATACATCTCATATCAGCCAGAGACACAGCTAAATCAAGACTGATAGAGAGGTGGGCTTTGCATAACAAAGGGAACCTCACCATCTGGTTGACTGATGTGTACATTTTTATGCCTTTCTGTGTTCCTTTGTTCAACCAGTGTAGACACAAGCCCTGACTTCCAAGGATTCCTAATCTGAGTTCTGTAAAAGTGGATCCCTTCCTCTTCTCCTTTCAGACAGGGTTACTGCTATTTTATTTGCCAGATGCCCACATGCTTCAGGAGTCCTGGACAATGACTGACACCAACACACAGTCACCCTTTAGCCATGGAGTTAAGTGATAAACTAAAGCAAAACCAAGACAATGATAAGCAGTACAAAAAAAAAAAATGGCGATTGCCTCTAATAAAATTGTTTCCCCTCCATTTACTGTTTTATATAAAATCTACAGGATAATGATGAGATACTAACAATTATAGAAGATAGCTCTCAAGTAAGATAAGTATATCTAGTCTTATCTAGTCATATGTCTGACTTTGTAAAACTGGGAAACATTATCTCCAGCACTTTGATGAGAAGTGTCTGAGAAGGATCAGCCTATACAATTTCAGCAGAATAGTCACTTCTAGGACATGTGCAAGTTTTTGCAGTTGAACCTCAAAGTTCATTGCGCCCACATCCCTGGACTCTAGATAGGTTGTTTTTAGTCCTACTGGCTTACTCTTATAGTTGTCAGTGATTTTTGTATTGAATCATCCACATAAGAGCTTTATAATAGTCTTGATAACTAACATTTACTTGGATTTACTATGCTTCATGAACCTTTTTTTTTGGGGGGGTGGGCACTGTAACCGCAGCATATGGAGGTTCCCAGGCTAGGGTTCCAGTCAGAGCTATAGCCGCCAGCCTTTACCACAGCCACAGCCATGTGGGATGGGAGATGCATCTGCTACCTACCCCACAGCTCACAGCAACACCAGCTCCTTAACTCACTGAGCAAGGCCAAGGACTAAACCTGAGTCCTCATGGATACTAGTGGAGTTTGTTACCACTGAGCCACTATGGGAATTCCTCTTTTAAATGTGCTTTTCTGTAATGTAACATGTATTTCTTACAACAGCCTATATTATATAAGCAAAGGGAAACTGAGGTACAGAGAGTTTTGCTAACTTAGCCGTAGTCGTATAGTTAACAATGGACAGAACTGGATTTCAAATCCCAGCAGTCTGGCTTACATTCATGCTTGCAAGCACCAGACACTGTCTTTGCATTTGTTTTCTAGAATTTTCAGTCAATTCTTTCCTTCCTTCCTTTCGTTATCATTCGGTCATTCATTAATTCCTTCATTTAACAAATAATATATTGAGTACCTACTATGTCCCAGGTAATAGCCAGTACTCAGGAAGGAACTGTCCAGAGAAAAATTATGGTCAAACTGAATGGACAAAAAATGTGCCATTAATGAGTTCAGTTGGTGTTGCAACTGAGAGTTTTTGGCTTCTTCACCAATTGAAATCACTATAAGTTTCCTTTTTTTTTTTTAAACCTTTAACTGAGATTTGAGGTATACCTGACATGTAAAAAGCTGAACGTATTTAATGTATATAATTCCAAGACTTTGGGGATAAGTACGTACCCGTGAAACCATCACCACCAAGGCCATAAAGTTATCCATTACTCCCCAAAGTTTCCTTTCACCCATCATTATTATTATTATTATTATTATTATTATTATTATTATTATTTTGTATGTGCATGTGGTAAGAACACAACATAAGATCTACCATCTTAGAAGTTCCTGTCGTGGCTCAGTGGGTTAAGAACCCACCATAGTGTCCATGAGGATGCGGGTTTGATTCCTGGCCTTTGCTCAGTTGCTGAGACTGCGCATAGGTCACAGAGGCAGCTCAGATCCAGTGTTACTGCAACTGTGGCATAGACCGACAGCCAGGGCTCTGATTCTACCTCTAGCCCAGGAGCTTCCATATGTCTCAGGTGCCTCCTAAAAAAAAAAAAAAAGAAAAGAAAAGAAAATAACATCTTGGCAAATTTGAAGTGTATAATACAGAATTATTAGCTATAGGCACTATACTGTGTAGCAGATATACCATTTTCATTCTTGAGGCATAATGTTCTTTGCTTGTTTTTTTTTGCCTTTGATGTGGAGTCTGTTCTTATGATGATATGTCTTCTGAAACAGAAAAATATTACTGGGATATAAGACCCAAAAACTTCTCTCAGGTAGACAAACTTTATTGTTTGTTGACTTAGGAATAACATAAACTGTGATATCCATTGACTACATTGTGCTAAACTGAAAAATGAAGACGACAGTTTCATTCTAAAGTAATGTGTCATAGATAATGACTGATTTGACCTTTGACTCATTGTCCTATATGAATTTAGGTGTAGATAGTTTTTCTAGAACTCTTCTGGTGTTTCTTCAACCGCTACTATTGTTATTCATGCTAGATGTGTGTGCCCATTTCCTGAAGCGCCATGTAAACTCTAAGCTTTATTTACATTCAAATTCTTTAAAAAAATATACCCTCAAGATCTGAATAATTCCATCAAAGGATTCTCCAGGCACCATGCTATTTTTCCATTATTATTTTCTTGATATTCATTGTAGATGTAATGATTTCAAAAATAGCTGTGACATAATCCTTAACCGTTTTGAGTTCTAAAGCATAGTTTTTTTTAAAAAAATGAACCTTGGACAATAATAGGTCTCTCTCCTCTTATGTAAGGAAAACATAATTAGTATTTCCAAGACAACTGCCAAGCTGAATCTAGAAATGAAAGAAAATGATTCATTTTTTAATATCCTGGAAGAAAAATGACCCTGAGGGAGAGAATAAAGAAAAAAAAATCACAGTAGCCACCCCAAAAGACCAATTATCTTGCTTCAACCAAAAATATTTATTAATGCCCTCCTTCTGTCATTGCTTTCCACCTCCTTGTCCCTTTACCACCCTGCATTCATGTCTTCTTTATCCTTCTCCTCTTCTGCTCTGCTCCCCCAAAGGAAGTATGAATAATTTAGACTGTGATTTACCAGCTGTACCACACTCTGTCTATTTTTCTCTAAATAGCTGTTCTTCCTTCCGAAACAATGTGTCCCCCTCCCTTCTCCCACTTTGTAGGAAAAATTCCTCCATATATTATTCATTCACAGTTCTGTAAGTACATTGGTCTAAAATGAAACTCCATTAATTTCTTTAGACTTTTGTTGCTAGATCACCACAGGTCAGGAAGTCTCCCAGCATCTGCCCTGTAGTCAGAATAAAATCTTTTTTTTTTCTTTTTCTTTTTTTTTTGAGGGGAGAGGTGTGTTTTGTAATAAACCTTTCAGTTTCTCAACTAAAATAGCTATCATGTTGGGCACCACCTGAATCATACAATATATTTTGCATAATTTTTTCCCTAAATACTCTGCCTATGGAATTGAATAGTATCTATCTGAGATGTTACCTTATTCCCTCCCTCATTTGGTACATCAGAATCCCACAGAAAAGCAACCATGTGAAATAGCCCCTCCTCTCTGCTAGAACACTCTAAGGATGGAGAACTGAAGGCCTCCTCAAAACTATCCATTAGATAGTAACCATCGTTAAAAATGTTTTCCTAAAATTGGATCAAAATATATCTCCCTAAACATCTCTCCCCTTATCAATAGCTCTTTCCCTTAGAAACAGAATGATAAATGCCAACTCCTCTTCCACTTTTGTTTGAAAAGTTATGTCTTGACAGTTCACCATTTCTCAGTTTTTTGACATACCTTACACATTTCCATACATCCATTTATCTTCTCTGAATAGATTATCCTGTTAACAAACTTTCTTTTGATTCCTTAGGATGTTATTCCTTCACTTTAAAAAAAAAAAAAAAAACCCTCAGGCAGAATTAATAGCATCTGACCCTTACACTGATTCTACTATTATTCTGTCTGTCATGTTTGCAATGAACCTCTTAGTGTTTCAGATAAGATGACTTTAATCTCAGACCTCTCTGATGTTTCATGGCTCTCACCTAGATGAGTGGTATATATTCTCTTTATCAAATAATAATTTTTAAAATTTCCCCTGCTACTTGGCACTTATTATCATTCGCTAGAATTTTGTTTTATGTTCAAATGGCAGTGACATCTAATTTTAATGGACCCATACCAGTAGTTTAGTGTTGTAATCTCAGACTGAATAGATTATCTCTTGACCTTGAACTTCATGAGACAGATGGACAGAGATTAACCATACTGATAATTTTCCAATTCTTACATATATTTTTACATACTGATTTTATTAAGCCCTACCAAGGTGATACATATGCTATAGGTATTACAGAAATGTGATCTTCTTCAACTGTTTCTACAAAAGAGCAGAAACTTTGAATCTAGGATTATCTAATTGTCTTCTTTACAGGAACAACATAAACTGTTAATTGGGAAAGCCCCTTTGTCTCTTGTTATTTAAAGGTTATAATATTAGTCTCTTTTTTCTCCACAACCTTTGCTTGACATTTGAAGAAAAAACTGCCAGTGAGAGAACTCTTACATCTTTTACAGAGATTAAGTTTATGTTTTCTTTGCTTAAAGAGAAGATAAAGGTAAGAGGAAAGATAGTACATGAAGTAATGTGGAAAGACAATGGACTCTGAGATGGGATAACTGGATTCAAGCCCCAGGCAGCCAGCATTAACTCTACCTAATTGACCTTGGGCACATCTTGTCCATCTTTGGTCTTTTGTCTTCAGTACCATGGCAGCATTGCCTTAGATCAGTGTTTTTCAAGAGTGTTTTAAAATGTTAATCTCATGCCTGTATCACCTGAAAAGGGTCTACTGTCAAATAAGTTTGGGAAATTCTGGAACCTGTGTGTCACCTCTCTTGCAGATTCTCAACAAACATTAGCATATTAAAGTGGCTCTGAAGTCCTGCAGTAAAGGAACTAGTTTAACTTTGATGAATACTGTAACTTTCCAATGTGTTTTATTATGCAACTTTTTTCTTAAGGTATTGTTTATGAAATACCTAGAACTAGTGTTCAGTGGAGAACACTCTAGGATGTGCCATGTACAAGCATCTCTGATTTTTATTCCAAAGTTTACATCCTATAGTAAGGTTATTAAGCGGATTTAGGGAATATGAATAGAAATACTACAGTTTTCTGAATGAGTATTGGTTTTAAGAATCTAAATTATCATTTTTAGTAGATTTACTGTATTATCTAGTTTCATCCAAATATTGAGAAAATCACCTTGAAGACTATTCAAATATGTAGATATTATCCTAATAATAAAGACTTTACAGCATTTTCATTGTTTAGACTGACCTTAGATAAGAACCAACAGCTATAACTGTCTCTACACAAAGCTCTTTCCTCCCACCAACACACTGCTTCTTCCTTAAAAAGATCTTTCACTTACAGCAGCCCCTCAGGAGTCTTCACTCCAACACTTGGGAGTGGGGCAGGACAGTCATTACTGATATTCTTATTTTCCAGAAGAGTAAGTTGGAACTCAAAGATGACAGTTTTCTAGTATTACATAACTAATACATTGTGAGATTGGATTCAGACCCAGATATCAATTTCCTAAAGCCACATTCCTTTCAGCAGTGTTCTCAACCCCTCTGGTGCTCAATCTGGGTTACACATTTGAATCTCATGATAAGGTCTTGAACATTACCTGTGCCCAGGCCTTGATCGACACTGAATAATCAAATCAGAATCTCTGGGGGAAGAGCCACGCCTTATTTTTATTTTTCAGGTTTCCAAAGTGATTCTAATGTGCAGTCAGGTTAAGAACCACAGTCCTACCTTGGCCTATCACATCCTATCCCACTCTGCTGCTGCTCCATTGCTTCTCCTAAGGGTGACTTCGGTGATAATGCTTATTCTATCAAGCTGATACAGCATCATTTAGCAATTTCCAGTAATGGGCTGAAAAACATTTCAAAGTAGTTTACCCTTTAGGTTCTGTCCCCTGTAGCTAGAGTACCTTCTGAAACACCAGGAAAAAAAATCTGGGTAATTATATCTTGGACTCCCTTCTAATTTCTCTCAAATGTAATAAAATTACAGTGCAATGCAAATGCAATGACATATTTAAGGGTTAAAGTGTTTTATATATAAAGGATTTTTATATAAAGGGTAAAGCCCTCCATTGTATTGCTTATTTCTTTGGTTTATATTCTGTTTAATAACCCTATTTATAGAACTTGCTCTATAGTCATCATATATTGATACCTACTAAAGAGCAGTGGTTTTAAAATTCTTTTAATAGCACACCCCATCAGCAAAACACAGAAAGTTTCCTTTAGTATGTGTATATTTCTCTACTTCAAATTGCATTCATATATTGCTATGCTAATACATTATATGTGTTTTTAAACATATAAATATCACTGATAAATTTTTAGAAGTTCATATATTTCTTCCTGTACCCAGTGGACTGCCCTGGGGTTCCTATCATACTGTCCATTTTGGTGACCGCTAATATAGAGAAAGCTGGAGTCAATCAAAACATCGCTGTCACTAGCTCTTTCTTTCTCTCTGCAAATGAAAAGTTAAGAAATGTATCAATGATTAATGAAGGAGCAAGAAATTCACACTGTTAGAGCTTTGATTATGTTCCTTATAAGCTGACATGACCCAATATTCACATTCTGTACCGGCCTTTCATTCTTATATCACATGCCTGACACAGAGTGAGTGTCCAATACGTGTTATGTTTTTGGTTGAATGACCTTCATTCCTTACTTTTCCTCTGACTCAACACAAATGCCTCATTCTTCCTGTTAAGTAGGGAATTTTGATGCCCTTCCTTTGGTGTGCCACATTATTATTTTTTACCTTATTTAGCTTATCACTTCAGCATTTATTATGTGCCTACAATTTACAGAGTGTCAGCTGGGGGAATACAAAGATGAAAACGATCTAATCATTGCCCTTGAGAAGGTCAATCTTTAAGATGGAAAGAGGTGCTGCAGAAGTGGTATGTAAGAGAAGGAGTGATCATTTTCCCAGAAAGAATCCTGAACAGAACCCTGAACAGGAAAAAATTATTTCCAGCATTAGGATCAACAAAAACACCATGTCTGATTATGATGTTTGTTTGCTATCCGTATATTGCTTTACAGTGTCTCTTCAGGTTCATGATAGCATTTTTTTCTCATAACCACAAGTAAATCAACACATACATCAGTATGATTCCCATTTTAAATATAAGAAAAGTAATGCCCAGTTAATATGGTAATTTACCCAAATTCACAAAACTAGAAATTGATAACAAATCTGGATCTATATTCAGAATTACTCCCATTGTACCAAGTTGCCTTCATTTCAAGAAACGCCTAGGTTGAAAATACAGGTGTTATTTCTCATAAATTTAAGTCAATTCGCTGGACATAAGAAATCAACTTCCTTATTTCCCATTCTAATTTTCCATTTTTCATGAGATCTTAGCTACGTGTGTATTATAAAGAGGTCATTGCACTTAGTTTCTGTTCTCCCTTATTTAAAGTTTTTGTTCTTGTTCATTTTAAAATAGAGTTAATTTTGTTCTGACCATAACTAATGCATGCTCATTGCTGATAAGATGAAAATATTTATTTTACAGAAATAACCATTATTGACACTTCTTATGTATTCACAGCTATTACTTTTAAAACAAATTTTGTTCTAACAGTTAATTGCAATGCACTGCAGAGATTTCAGTCTTTGGTTTATGCATAGTTATTTTCATATTATGGACATTAGTACGTTAGATTGGCCCCCTTTTTAATTTATCTTATAATATAGTGATCATCTACATTGTCTTTTTTTCACAAAGTTAACTTTGGAGTTGGTGATGGTTTTACAGTGTTTTCTAGACTCTCATGTTCCCTTGAATTATGTCTTAGTGCAACTTTTATGTCCCAAATGCCTCCCAGTTTGCCTCACCACATTGCTATTCCTGAATGAATATGGAAAGGTCAGCATCTCGCCATCTGCACGTTGCTCACTCCTCCTTATCACACCCTCTGATGCCCCCACACCTCCCACCGTTGTACCATCACATGGGTATTTGCTAACACTTATTTGAATTCCCACAACATTCCCCATGTTCTCTTCTTGCAAGCTTCCTGGCACCTCTTTCTCTGGTCTGTCCTCTTTTGTCAGCATCATGCTCCAGTTCAGGGTTCCCTCTTCTATTTGAGAAGATGAGTAATCTCACCTGCAGCCTCTGTTTCCCAGCCTCAGTCCTCTGTCCTATTGCACATATATGGCCAAGCTGCACATATGTCCTCCTCTGTGTAGCGCATGCCATGGAAACACTTCATTCAAATGCACATTTCTTTTTTCTGAGACCAGGCCAGTTGCTCAGTGTTCACCATTATTGGCAGATACTTGATGCAAAAAAAAAAAAAGGACAAGACAATGAAAAACAATGACAAGAGCCACTAGCCAATCAGTATAATGTCCCTTTTCTCTGTGTACAATCAGCTCCAGCTGTAGGCCCTTTATCTTGAGAGTTCAGAGGATAATGCACACATATAATTAACCCAAATAAACCCACTTTCATGAAAAAACGTTTTGAAGACTTCAGCACAAAAGAGCACTTTCTGGTCCAGATCCTGTACTATTCTGAATTTTTAAAAAGACCACACAGAGGCCTCATCAACAGTACTCTAATTAAACTCATCAGTTCACAGATGTTTACAGGAAAATGCTCAGCGAAAATTTTCACCAAGAATTCCTGTTTCCTGGGAAGGGAGATGGATGATGACAATAGTAATTGTCACATGAGCTCACACTGCTAAGTACTTTAATGAGCCTGCCACTCTACATAGGTCAATACATCTACATCAAGAACTTTTTGAGACAGTGATTATTATTATAATACCTATTTTACAGATATCAAAACTGAGGCTCGGTGGGTTAAATAAGTTTTCCAAAGTCACACAGCAAGGTAGTTCCAGGACCAGAATGAGTCCTGGTTTGCATGACTCAAAATCACGTGCTCTTAATCACTACATTCTGTTGCCAGTATCATACCACCTGTTCCAAGACTAAAATCTGTGTAAATTTTCCAACACCTTGTAGTCACCAAATAAAAATGGACTGAACTAACACTATTTCAAATTACCAGTATTTCCTCAATATCCTCTCTTTCCTCACTCCTCACTTTCAGCCTTTTTTCAACGTCTGTTTTCTGCTCTAAAGAAAGATTTTCCTCGTGGTCTGAGAGTCTATAAGGAAGTCATTCTCAGAAAACACTCCTAAAGATAACATTTTCTAGACTGTTTCAATGTCCAACTTAAAAATGGAAAAGTGCAATTTAATAAGTACTGGCCACATATTTTTTTTTTTTCTTGGATAATCTAATGAGCCCTGTGCTTTCTGTACCCTGGGGAGAGAGACAATGAGCCTTTGTCAGAAACAGAGCTTTTGTGCCACTTGTAATCTAATCCAGTTGGTTTCTAGCCTTTAGGGTCTTTATCCCTTAGCTTTTCATCCCTTCTGTTTACGCCAACAAATTCCTCCTCTCCTCTATTTTTTCATTATTGGTGTTTTCTAGGGTGTATGGTTGCAACAATCAGAGCCACCTTAGGCAACCATCTTTTAAAAGAAAGCATCCACTTCCATACACACTTTAAACCATTGTATTTGAACATTATTTATAACTACTCATTATATAGTGCAAGTGGTACTGTCCTTTAAAAAAGTGATTAGTCACATATATAAGGAGGTTTTAAAGAGACAGAGATATCAAGCTTATTTCCATTTTACTTTTTTTTTACTATGTCATCATATTTGGCTAGTGCAACATATTATCACCATTGGATTAAGTGAGAAAGGTAATGATTACTGAGGCTTTTATAACATGTAGAAACTCATATTGCTTCTTTATGTAACCTTGGGAGGACACTCTGTTTTCTTAAACAAAGAATAGATGATGTAAGTCCTAGGTTTCAATGAACCAGCACTCAAGGGCCGTCTCACTTTCATCTTTTCAGGAGGACTGTGATTCAACTGGCTTTACCACTTGGGGGCTGTGTGACCTCTTTGTTGCAAGCTGGCCTCTTCAAATGTCAGTTTTTCTCGGCTATAAAATAGGCCTAATTATTAATGTCTACCCTATAGACATATAACCAGGATCAGTTATATGACTTACGTCAAAATATATTCAGAGTACTTCTAAAATATATGACATTTATGTGATAAATAAATGTTGTCTTATTATTATTACTGCCATCTTTGTTATTTCTCTGTAACTAAGGGCTGCCATCATCAGCTGGGTTTCCCAAACCTGCAGTCCCTCTACATCCCCACTCTGTGTGGGTCTGTTTTTCTATCTATCCATTCATTCCATAAACAGACATGTCCTACTAGAATGTGAGTCTCATGGGAGCAGGGGCTGTGTCTATATGGAAGAAGCAGTAAGATGAGTGGTTAAAAGCATCATCTCTGGAGACAAACTGCCTGGCTTTGAATTCTGCCTCAACTGCGCCATTAGATCAATGACTTTGGGCCATGTTTCTTAACCTCCTGGAGACATGCCTTCCTCATTGTAAAATGAAAGAAATTATAATAGTTAGCTCAGAAGTTATTGTGAGGTTTGATTGTGTTAATATATGTGAAATAATTTAGAATAATGCCTGCATAAGGCTATGTAGGTATCTGCTATGATTACCATTCATATTGTTAATCACTGTCTTTCTAATGTGTAAAATAGTGACTGTCATGTAATAGGTATACAATAAACATTTAATTAATGAAAGAACAAATGCTAGACGCTGGAAGTCAAAAAGGGTTAAGAGAATGTCACTTGTCTAGAAGAGAACTGTAGGAACCAGTAGAGAGGCTTACAGCTTATGGAGCGCTCACAGTCACCAGTCAGCTTCAATTCCTTCCTAATTCCAGGGCCCCTAACCTGGGCTACACCACCAAGGACTAACTGGCACGTGAAATTTGTGTAACAAGAGGAAAAAATAACAAGCAATGATATGACTAGAGTGCCCAGCAGATAGTTGAGAGAATATGTAGGAATCTAATCTATTTTATTCATTTACATTTATATTACATTTTTTTTAATTCTACATCATTTCAGCAGAAACCAACTAAAGAGTTGCTCCATTAAAAAAAAAAAAAAAAATAGGGAGCTTGGAGTTCTTGCCATGGCGCAGTAGGTTAAGAATGTGATTGCAGTGGCTTGGGTCATTGTGGAGGCATGGGTTTGATCCCCTGCTGGTGCATTGGGTTAAAGGGATCTGGCATTGCCACAGCTGTAGTGAACATCACATCTGTGGCTGGGCTTCAATCCCTGACCTGGGAATTTCCATACACTGTGGGTGCTGACATGAAGATTTTTTTAAATAAATAAGTAAAAGGAGCTAAATAAGGGTAACCAAGGTATTGAAAATACTTCCTGAATATTTTAAAGCCATTAAAGAGACCTGCTGCAGAGACCTGCTGTGAGCCACTGCCATGAAGTAATAATTTCCCTTGTATCACAAGCTTTTGAGAAAGAGGGGTTGCTATTAAAGCCCATGGCAATAAGGTACTCTTGAACTTGTTCACCTGAAAAAGCACTATGTTCCAACATGAGCACACTTTCGAAAATAGACATGTTAAATGACATTTTGATGGGAACAGAGTGAGAAAAGCCAAGTTTGGTGAAGCTGTGGGAAAATGGGGGCTCTCATACAGTTGCAGCATAAGAGTAAACTAGTTCATGTTTCCAGAGGGCCCCATGGAAATAGGTATCAGAAGTCCTGGAATATGCATATAACTTGGTCCAGCATTCACTTGTACGATGTACCCTGGAGAAGCCATCAAAATGGTGCACAATTACAGAAAAAGGTTTATTGCAGCATCATTTATAATAAAGTAAAATTAGAAGCAAACTAAATGTGCTTTAGTAAGAGTTTATTTAAATCACTACATTCTAGCCATGCAGCATGGTACTTTGTAGGAAACAACACTTACATTGTTGAAGTACATTATGATATAGGCAAATGGTCACTCGAAGTTAAAGGCAGGTTCCAAAGCAATGTATATAATATGGTCACAATCATTTAAAGAAACAGATCCATATAGGGAGATTGTGAATAATTTTTATTTTCTTCCATTGTTGTAGTTTGTTTTCTTCAATGAATATATATTACTTTTGTAATCATGATCACTACAGCATAAGAAAGACATTTGACCCCCCCTTTTGTTCCTCTTTTCACCAAGAGCATTCTAATTTCTATTATAATGTATTTATTATAATATTAACATAATATAATATAATGAAAATTTCCTCATAGAAAAAGGCAGAAGCAACCTGTTTTTAGCATCAACAACTATATCTTATCTGCTTTAGCTAATGCTATTGATCTGTTCTGTCAAAGTATGATGCAAATATTGGACTATAATATTTTCAATTTAATCTTTACATAAGTTCATAATTTTGTATATCTTCTTGTCTGAATATTTCTCTTCACCTGCACAGGTTTGGCTCTAATAATGAATTTTTTCCCCTTTCAGGTAAACAACTACAGTTTAGAAGAAGTAACACACGAAGAGGCGGTAGCAATATTGAAGAACACGTCCGATGTCGTTTATCTAAAAGTTGGCAAGCCCACCACCATTTATATGACTGATCCTTATGGTCCACCTGATATTACTCACTGTAAGTACCACATTCTCAGTACTCTCTTTGAAGAGCATGCCGGGTTTGCAAAACTGGAATTCTTCAAAACTTGGCAAAGTCTTCTCTTTGCACCTTCACTCTTGTTTAGCCTGTGGAAATACTTCAGAGGGATCCCACGCTTCACTCCCTGGGGCCTGACCTGATGAATTAGTAGGTTCACTGTTAGGAAAAGGCTTGGTAATGTATGTTATGGACAATGTGATTACAGCAACATAGGGGCAACTTATGTTTAAATTTATTTTATTGACGTGTACTTTATTTACAATGTGTTAGTTTCAGGTGTACAGCAATGTGAGTCAGACACACACACACACACACACACACACACACACATTCTTTTTCATATTCTTTCCCCTTACCGTATATTGAGTATAGTTCTCGGTGCTAATCAGTAGGACCTTGTTATTTATCCATTGTCTCTATATAATAGTTTGTATCTGCTAATCCCAGACTCCCAGTCCCTTCCTCCATAACCCTCTCTCCCCCTTGGCAACCGCAAGTCTGTTCTCTTTGTCTGTTTCTGTTTTTTAGAAAAGTACCTTTGTGTCATATTTAGATTTCACATATAAGTGATATCATATGGTCATTTGTCTTCTTCTTTCTGACTTACTTCACTTAGTCTGAGAATCTCTGTATCCATGTTGCTGCAAATAGCATCATTTCCTTCTTTTTATGGCAAAGTAGTATTCTAAGGGACAGCATATTTTTAAATGCTGTTTCTTAAGCCCTAGAACGTGATGGTTCACATTCCACAGTAGCCTCTTCTAGTTCAAAACTGTATAGTAGCAGAGTGGAAAAGCGGGCCTGGCAAAATAAACCAAAATAGCACTGTGCTTCTTCCTGGGAGAAAGGACCTTGCCCTCAAATGGTGACATCATGATCCTTATTCACCATCATTAGAATTTGTACCTTTACCTGAATTTGTTGTACTGGCAGTGAAGCCAGAGAAAAATGTCAGTCACTATGGCAGTAGAGGTGGGTGGAGGTGGGGACTTCTCGGGCAACAACTAACAGTAAGATTCCGGACTGGGCTCTCACAAAGCCTATTGCCACATAAGCCCCGTGTTCTTCCCTCTTCTTAATAGGTCAACAAAAAGATTCTGTCTTGGCAGACTAGATTTAAAAGCAGTTCATTTTTTGATGTGAGTTTCAGGGACTGTTTTGTCAACATCAGTGAATTTGCTCATTCTGAAACCGTGAGAAACCAGTGGTAAGACTGGAAACTCGTAATGTCCTCAGGACCTGTCATTAATTAGTACTGTGGTCTTAAGTAAGTCAATGAACGTCTCTTAGATTTGGATGTTTCTCTTGAGAGAAATTAAAAGGTTGAATGATTTTGTTACCTGCCTCTTATGTTAGCTATTGCTTTTCTTGAGGATGATTCTAAAATGACTTGCCCCCAAGTATGCCTTTTTTTCAAGTAAGTAGTAAGGGGAGATCAGCTTTACCCTAGATATGAAAGAGTTTTAAAGTTTTTCGAACCAGATAAATATAGAAAAACCTGTCTTGAGGTTCTGTGAGCCTCTTCTTAAAGGGAATATAAGGTCAATGTCAAATAGAAAAAAAAACAAAGGGAAGAAAACAAAACTTGCTATTATTCAATTCAAGAAATACCTATTGAATAATTCTAATATGTGCAAGACCCTCATAAGTTAATACGTGGGATACAAAGAAGATGCAGTCATGGCCCTCATTGAAATGAAGGCTAAAGTCAGATATATGAATAGCTGCAATATTTGGCAAAATGCAAGGGATATATATGCCATGAAAGAGGCAAAGATAAACATCCTTTGGGCATTCAGTAGAAAAAGATATCACCTGTCTTTGGAAGACCAGAAAAATCTTTATGCAGAGGGTGGTATTTGGATTTTATCTTAAAGAATATATGAGATTTCAGAATCACAGATGGGCTAAGAGGTAGAAATGAAGTTGCAGATTGCTGGAAAAGTGGAAGAAAGCCACAGATATTGGGAAGAACAAGCTTTACTTAAGGACGGTAATCTATGTGTAAGGGGGGGGTTATTGAAATGAGTCAATCTTGTAAGAATGATGAAAGAGAGATGTTGTATTCAATACAATATTTTCAGTGGAATGTTTGAAACAAGAGAACAGCATGATCAGACAGACCTGGAGTTCTCAAGGTATAAGGTGGATTTGGGGAGAGAGTAGAGGCAGGGGTAAGGAGGGGTTTTCAGTTGCTCAAAATGGGGGTGAATTTGGGTGGAGGACCAGAAAAGAAAGGCCAGAGTTCTTAACCTTCCTGGAAAGGGATGAAAGTCTTGTACAAGAACTTGCTCTTAAGAGCCTTCTGCTTTTGGTGGTTTTATATTAATTATGTGAAAAGAATGTGAGCTCTGCAATTAGAAAGCTAACATTTTTATTACAATAGAAAATTAATCATCATTCTGAAAATGTGAGTGCTGGGTCTCTCCAACTTTTTTCTTCACCTAATTATACTAGCTGGGTGTACAGATATCACTGTTATTACATTTTTCCAATCCTAAAGGTCACCACCATGTGCCGGTACATATTAAATGCAAACAAACAGCAACTCCCTCCTCTTGATGGATAAGAAAATTCATAGTGTGCGGCAAAGTCTTTCTATTTTTAACCAAATGATAGCATGACACATTGAATCACCCACATAACAGATTTCTTTTTCTTTTTTTTTTTTCCACCCCTTAGCTTATTCTCCGCCAATGGAAAACCATCTACTCTCTGGCAACAATGGCACTTTAGAATATAAAACCTCCCTGCCGCCCATCTCTCCGGGAAGGTACTCACCAATTCCAAAGCACATGCTTGTTGAAGACGATTATACCAGGTCAGATATACTTGTTGGTTAATTGCATTTGCGATCATTACCAGGAAGAAATTGCATTTGCCTAACATGACAGTGGTTGCTTCCGAGCATCACTCAAACTTATTGTGGTCTGGCTTCAAGTGGAAATCTGCCATAACTTGTAAACACATGTCATTGTCCTCTGTTGGAAGTAAAACCATAGATTCTTTATGGAGAAATAGTAATATATACACATCCATCACTTGGCAATTTATTAGAACTTCTGATATCTAATAACATTGGAGCTTTATAGCTGTACTTTAAGATAGGTATTATTAACTGAAGAGAGAAGATGAAGCTGAGGTTCAACAAGAAGGAAGTACCCTACCAATATTACATATTTGGTTAGGAGAAGAGTCATAACTGAAAAACTGTTTTGTTTGGGGGGAGTGTTCACTCTAAATTCTAGTTCTTGCCACCAGTGGCCTCCCACAATTGACTGGAATTGGGGAGTCAGTCAGTCAGCCCTCCCTAGAGTGCAATAGCTACAGGTAGAAAGGAGAGGAGTGAAATTAACTCCAAATGGTTTGAATCTCATATATCTTATGAATCCCAGGGGGGAACAAGACAGGATTTTAGGACGGAGAACAGAACCACATTGCTAACCCCACAAAATAAAACTAAATATAGCCAGCCTGCCTCTGAAAAAGTCAGGTCTGAAAGTTCAGGAAAGACCAATGTAGTTTACCTCATGGTCACCAGTAAGGAGTCAATACATTTTGGATGATGAACAAATGAATGAATGAATGGGTGGATGAATATTAAGAAATGTACATTTTTTTCTTTTTTATCTTTTATGTTTTTGTTTTTATACCGAAGTAATATATGCTCATAGTATCTGGTGAGGTAATGCAGAGACGTATAAGAAACAACAGTCTCTCTCCAACCAGTCTTGGGGTTCCCAACGTGGCATTCTGGCTTGAACCTTTCATACCTGCCCCATGTTCATGCAAACATGTACAGAGCATACTCAGCATGACACTGTTTTTATAAAATAAGTTTGTATTTTACACATTGCTCTGCAGCTCGCTTTTCTGATGGAGAAATACTTGGGCCCAAAAGAAATTACATATAGATATTGTACACTTTTTTCTGAAAGCGTTTGTGTGTTAAGAGATGGACCCTTTAGTTTTATATCCTGCCTATCCGATGAAGTCATTTGTCAGCTTTTAAAAAAGCAGAGGAGACTTCCTATTGCCTAATTTTTCTCACTGGTGCCCATGTATGCTTTGGTCTTTTCATCCCTTTGCTATTTCTTTTTAAATGATTAAGCATTTTCCATTTATTTGGCAATTTCAGGTTTGCTGAAGTAGCTTGTTACATCTTTAGCCAAGGAATGGAATGTTTAGATGCGGCAAATGTGCATCTGTGGTTTAAATCAAATATAAACCTCTTCCTATGCCGAAATGTCTGATCTCTATGCTCTTAATTAAAATGAGGGCTGCATCAAAGATAATCCTCATGGTTCTCTAAAGATTGCATAAATACAGGCACCTTTACTCACCAGAGCAATAATCTATTTGCTCTCATCCTTTTGCTAATATTTGATAGGATTTTAATTTGAAAATGTCATTTTATCTTACGAGGCTCCATAGTGAATTAAAATTTATTAAACCTCATTCATAATCCAGGCCCTTTTCTACCTGTTTTACTTACACTATCTACTTATTCCTTCCCAAAACACAGAAAGAAGGACTTTTATCCCCATCTTAGAGATGTAGAAATTGAAGCTCAAAGAGGTTAAAGAACTTGTTTGTGGTCACACAGCTTTTAAGTGGAAAACAGGGTGTGCTGCCAACTTTAAAATTCTGGCTAGGAAGAAATATTTTCATTTTCTCCTTATTTTTAAAATGATAAGCAATTCATCTAAAATGGTTCTCATCATAGAAATATGTGGCTAGAAAGGGACCCAAGAATTTTAATGAACTCTAAAGAGAATTAGATCCAGTTTGAGACCTGCTTCTACCAAGGGCTAACTGTGTGACCTTGGTCAAACCTTTTAACCCATGCAAGCCTCTGTTTCTTCATCTTTACCATGCGGGTAGTAATCAAATCTTTCTCAAAAGGTTGTTGTAATGATTCAATGAGATAGTACAGGCAAAAGAACTTGTAACAGTGCCTAATACATAATGAGTATTAAGTGGATGTTATCTGTTTAATGTAGATATATTCGTTATAATTCTTAATCTACCTAAGATGTCATCTGGGATATTTTAGATGGTGTCCGGGGAAGAATGTCCATTTCTTCCCACAGTGATATGCTTCAGGATCTTGTTCTCTGGCAAGACAATCCCACAATTTTTCATAAAATCTTCTAAATGGCTGGTGCCTAGGAAACGTGTGAAATAAATTACTTCACACACACACATACACAAACCCCTCCCCTACATCTTCACCACAGCTGTCTCCTCTCACGGGTGTTCTGTGCTATAAGGTGTTACCATGGGTCTCAGAGTATTTTCTCAGAGGCGAATTCTCTGCCTTATTCATAAATATTCATTGAGTGCTTCCTCCTTTACAGTGGACACTGCAGTAGGAATGCAAAATGGAATAAGAGACAACATCTCCAAAAAACCATCAAATTGAAACAAAAACTGTGTGGAACCAGTGAATCCCCCTAATGCCTATTTCCTAACCATGCAGACCCCCTCCATGAAGTTTTCCATGAAGCCTATATTTTCTTTTTTAATTCTGAGATTTTATATTTTGCTCTCAAAATGCCATTTCCTCTGTGGTAGTCACTAGCAGTTACTTATTTGATTATATTCTTACCTAGAAAAGTTGGCAAGTTTATGTCAGCCCCCATTTTTTAAATGTGAAAATGCTGTACAATCCCAAAGTATGGGAAACAAATAACATTCGATGAATTCAGTGAAAGGCTCTCATGTTGCCCTAGCAGAGTTCCCCAGCACTACAAAAAGCCCTTAGTAAATATTTATAAATGATTTTTTTTTTAGTTTTTTATTTAAATGCTGCAGGAACAGCCTGTGGCATCAAATAAAGATTCAAATAGGAGATAACTCTTGCATTTGAGCTTGAAAAACTATGTAGGCATTCGCCAGATAGTCAAGATCAGGAAGGGCATTCATGGTAGGTGACGGCACATACATAGTGGAGAAAGAATGGGGAGATGAATACATCTGCTAGAGTTTGAATACAAGGTTCATAAAGGAATGGTATCTGCCTTTATTTTATTTTACTTTTTTTGTCTTTTTACCTTTTCTAGGGCCGCACCCGCAGCATATAGAGGTTCCCAGGCTGGGGGTCTAATCGGAGCTGTAGCTTCCGGCCTACACCACAGCCACAGCAACGCAGGATCCGAGCCGCGTCTGCAACCTTCACCACAGCTCACAGCAATGCCGGATCCTTAACCCACTGAGCGAGGCCAGGGATTGAACCCGCAACCTCATGGTTCCGAGTTGGATTCATTAACCACTGAGCCACGAATGGGAACTCCAATGGTATCTACCTTTAAATTGGCTTTATATTTCTATCCTTTCTCTCATATGCAACCTAGGCATAAGTCTAGTCTACTACAGAAAGTACTTGAAGCCAAAAGATGACTAATATGCCTCGTTAACACTCACTGCTTTAATATATTCTATTACCCCTAGATTAGTTATATAATATTTTTGATTTTTATAGGTAACAAAAATGCATTTAATTCCTATGGTAATTTTCTCAAATCATACTGCAAGCAAATAGCAGAGTTAAAATTTGAATTCAAGTCTGTCTGTTTTCAAAGACCTCATCCCCACGCCTGTACTCAACACCTCATATAGTCTCTTTCCATGGGTAGGTGTTATAGAGAAGACTGGGTTTGTACCAGGAGGCAAATCATACCACTTACCACTTAGATGACCCAGAACAAATGATTTAATCCTTGGAGTCTTGATTTTTCTCCTCTGTAAATGTGGGTCTTCTAACTTCCTTATGGAATTGTGAGGTTTTAATATGATAGTGTCAGAGGTGTTCTCTTTAGAGAGCTATATAAAATTGTTATTATCCTAAGGTGTTATAATAGCTTATATTTGGGACCTACTTTATATTTTCCTATAATAGTGAATCAAGGCAATGAATCTTTAATGATGGGACTTGGGGTGATGGGGAAACATTTCTGTGAAATGGGAATCTTCCAATAACCTATAAAATTCTATCAAATTGGCAGTCTTTTGTTCCAAATGTTCACAACATCTTTTTTTTTTTTTTTTTTTTTTTTGCTTTTTAGGGCTGCACCTGTGGCATATGGAGGTTCCCAGGCTAGGGGTCTAATTGGAGCTACAGCTGCCAGCCTATGCCACACCGACAGCAACACAAGATCCGAGTCACATCTGTGACCTTCACCACAGCTTATGGCAACACCAGATCCTTAACCCACTGAATGAGACCAGGGATCCAACCTGCAACTTCGTGGTTCCTAGTCAGATTCGTTTCCACTGTGCCACAATGGAAACTCCCAAATATTCAGAATATCTTACTCTATCTATTGCAAGAAATATTTTCCGTCTTCCTGATTTATGTTCACTTTTGTTGTGGAAATACAGTGTGAATTTGCAAAAGAGTTTTGATTAGAAGAATACTGCAATGACTTAACCTGGAATTTTTTTTAAACTTCTTTCTTACTATGTAGGAAAATGTGTGTACCTGAGTCAGCTGGGATATTCTGTTCTTCCATTGATTTAGACAAAGGAAGCATAAACTAAAAGGCTTTGGAAAAATTCTTTTAGTTGAAAGCCTACTGAGTCCCTTATAAATCAGAATTATTATTATGTGAATACTGTGTTCTCCAGCTTTTGGAAAACAAAGCTATTACAATGATGCTGAGATGATTTTTTGTCTCATAGAATTATAGACTGTCAGAGTTGGCAGGGCCGTAAATGACTGTGGAGTCTAATCTTCATCCATTTGATAGGTAAGAAACACAAAGCATGATTTGTTGGCTGTCCCTGAGTCCCACCACTTGTAAGCTGTAGAATCAGATTTAGAACCCATGTCTTTGAACACCCAGTCCAGTGCTTTTTCTGTTTCTCTAAAGTGATGTTCATATTTTTGATGGGGTCAGAAGGTAACTCTTACAAAAAGTTGTAATCAGTCAGTGATTACCTGTGGGCAGTGCCCCCTTTGTCCATCCTACAACTGTGGATTCCTTCCCCACCCAGACAAGTCTGCCCTGGTCACCCAGAAGAGATGCAAGCCACACACCATCACCATCCAGTACGGTGTTCTCAGGATACACAAACAAATCATCAATACTAAAATGAATCCCACAACATTGGGAATGCACAGTAAAACTGCTCTTTCAAGATGTGGGGACTTAATATACCAAGTTACGACTGTGATAAACATCGTAAAGAAAGCCAAGGACTTAAACTTAGCTGTGAGTGATATATTTCCTAGTTTTAGAAACCAAGTTCACCTGACTCTGAACTTATTACACCCAGATATCTTTCTAACTGGTTTTCATAATGTTCCGTCACATAATTTGATTGCATAAAAAGCAAAAGCTAAGTCTCACGCAAGATTTCTTATTGCCAGAAACTTTCAAGGACTACTCCAGATTGTGATGCTGATATTCATGGTTTGACTCCCTTATTTCTAAATAGAGATGAACTCATCAGACTGGAGTCTGCCTCCACTCTTCTCTCCCCAAATTATAGAACAGTCGTTTACTGGACATGTGTCTAAAATGTATTCCAGTTCTTTTCTCATTCATTCACTCACTCATTCATCTACTTATTCTGTGATTATTCAGGCCTCTGCCATGTTTCAAGCACAGTTATTAGCAATAAAATTACAGTTACAAACCAGACAAGGCTCTGGCCTTTATGGACTTTACATTCTAATGTATTGAATAGGAGATATATAGACAAGTGAGGTATAGATATATGTGTTATAAAGAAAATAGAACAGTACAGTAATGCCATAGACAGTGTTTGGGGTAGAGGACAATATTAAGGAAGTTAACCAAGGAATGTCCCTCCCGAGAAGACAACATTTGAGATGAGACCTGTAAAAAAATTTTAAGTAGTGATATCAAGATCAGAGAAAGGACATTCCAGGAAGACTGAATTGCAAGGCTGCAGTCCCTGAGGAAGGAATAAGTTTTGTGTGTTCCAGGAATATAAGGAAGCCCAGCTTGGCTGGAAGGGGATTAGCTAATGGAAACATGGCAGCAAAATAGGTTGGAGAAGGATCTAGCTATGTGACCTTGGGCAAGTTATGTAACCACCCTTTGCCTAAATTTTCTCATGTATAAAAGAAGCAGAAGGATATATCCCACTTCCTAGGTTATTGTGACAATAAACTGAGTTAGCACATGTAAAGTTCTTGGCGAAAAGTAGGCATTCGATAAATATTAGCTCTTATTAATACTATTTAAAACAAGAATTTAAAATAAACTACTCCACAAATAAAATCATCATTTTTTGGTGGAATGGAAATGTAGCCAACAATGTTATGCAGATGCTCAAACAAAATTTACTTATGTATACATCTTTTTCAACTAATTTATCTCCCAGAGCAGCTTTGAACATTACATTATAGGAAGTCATATAGTCTTAGTGCTTCATTAAGGATCTTTATTTTTATGAGTACAGTAGGTATCTTATGGCCATCTTCATTGAAAATACAATATAGGATTCGGTGGAACCAAACAAGATAAACACTAGTCTATAAATCTGGTTTGTTGCCAAATACAAGTATCCTCTGGAAAATCCATTGATTTTTTTATTTGCCCTATTTTATTCATGGTAGCACTCAACAACTAGCATCATGAAGCTTTTCCCTCAAAGAAATTCTGCAAAACATGGTCTCAGACTCCTCATATTCCTTATAAAGTGCATATTAAACTTACCCAAGTCAAAGATTCATCATCAATGTCTCTGAGTTATCTGTTTTCCTCTGTGTTTCTGCAATGTGGAGCCTGGTCTTAGGTCTCTATTGAAGGAAAGGATAGTCATGAGCGGAGGTGACTGGGCCAAAAAACGAGGGAGACAGAAGGAGGATTATCCATTTGGGGGAGGCCTCGAGGGAAGTTTTCTCTTTATTGATGGTCACACCACATAACCATTTAGGTTTACTTACATAAACTGTGAGGCATGATTAATAGAACCATCCTCTTAGAGAGCAAATATGCTAATGGGGAAGTTGACAAATCTTAATTAAAAGAAGATATCCAAATATGAATTGAAAAACATGTTAAGCTGCTGTTTGCAGTCAGGGAAATAAATTTAATGAGAGGAAAAATGGAACAGTAATGGGAATTTTAAGGTTGTCTTTTATAGATATTTATCATTTCATATGTACCTAATAAATTAGCCAGACATAAATGCACAATACTAGGCCTTATAATTTCATAGAAAATGGTCATTGTATATCTACAGCCATGGCTTGTTATTATAAATGTAAAGTTTGTTTAGCGAGTTGTTTAATCAATGCTGTATTATATTTTCATAAAATGAACCCACCCTTGGTCTCCAGAGCTAATTGAGAGAGAAAAGGGTTAAAGATGGGCAATGGAGAGTTTTGGAGGGGCCACTGTAGAAGCAATCAACTATTAATTGACCCCAGCCCCTTACATTGCAAGTTAATTACTATCACCTACACAATGTGTAGCTTATTTCTGACCCTTATCTATGTGACATTGAAACAGGGTGTATATTATGATTCAAAACAAGTAGACATCGCCTCTTCCTCTAGGAGTTTATTTTCACATCCATGTGTCAATAAATAATAGTAGACAAGAGACAGCGGATTCTTAATTGTCCTTATGTGGATGTAAACTTTGAAAATTATCCATGTAATATTCAGCATTGTAATCCCTGAGTGACTCTACCATTTTCTATGCCCTTTGCTGCTGTGGCTGAGGTTACCATATTAATATTAATGCTTGCCATGAGAAAATTGTGGCATACAATTGTTGCATCTCAAAGACATATTTGTATATAATATAGATATATATTTCATTAGTTTTGGGTTGCATCATTCACTTTTGGTTTTTAGGTAATTTCCTTAATTTGGACACTGAAGCTAGCTGTATCTGAACCGAAGACATTTTAGGGGTTTCCTAAATGGGTTAGGAACCTGACATAATGTCCTGAGGATGTGGGTTCAACAATCCCTGGCTTTGCTCAGCGGATTAAAGATCTGCCATTTCCCTGAGCTGTGACATAGGTAACCTGGGATCTTCCATATGTCGCAGCTATGGCCATAAAAAAAAAATAATTTAAATACTGCCTTCATACATTTTCCCCAGACATCCTTTTCAACCTTTATGTTTCTTGCCACATTTGTTGCTCTTCATTTAGGTTGTGTTATTCACCCCAATAGTAAAAGTAATACTTATTTGTGGAAATAACAAAAATATTTTTTTTAAAAACCTACAGCACAGAGGGATAATCATTAATAGATGATACCTTTCCACTAAGTTTTTATTGTATGTATAATGAGTAGCAAATCTGGGATCTGAACACACTTCAGTCTGGCTCCGGAATCTGTGTCTTTGAGCCTGTTAGTAAAGGTGATGCAGTTGGTGTATAATAGGATCGGGATGCAAACTAACTCCAGAGTCTGGCTCTTTTTGCTGCACTGCATGGTTAGTATTATTAGCTTTAAGATTTCTCGAATCTCCTTTGCGTTTCGAGTTAATGTTTCTCTGGTTTTTCTTTGTCCGTAAAGGTAGAACTAAAGTTTTATGTCATTGCTTCCTCCCAGCACCAGTCACAACCTGCTCAGGGGAGGCAATCAGGTTTTCTCAGAAAGGAGGGAGGCCTTCTGCACCACAGGTAGGGGGTCAGACCTTAATGCCTGTCATTCCAGCTCTAACACCAGACCCCATATGGTGGCCTTAATGAACATTTTTAAGTCCTCACTGAAAGAACTTAGTCGTCCCTGTGAGTATGTGTACCTCTGAGTGTAAACATTTAAATATCAGCCCTCGTCCTAGATTTCTTTTTAAATTAGGTTGACCTTGAAGTAGAATGATGTAAGTCCTCTATTATGCAGACTGTGTCCTGAATAAAAATGCTGTCAACTGATCTATTAGAGTCCGATATTTTGTTTTATGTTTTTTTTTTTTCCTCCCTAATCTTTTCCTAAAGTCTCATTTACCATGTTGAGACAGGGGATGAAGGTAGAATGAGACAGCTGAAATAAATGTGATAGCCAGAGATTTCGAAGCCAATTACGGTGAAGCCTTGCTCTGCATTTATAACAGTACTGGCAGACCCTGACAGCTGTCTGGAACTGCCCAGAGACTTTCCTTTTTCTCCTTTAGTTCCCATAACACTATACAAAATGAGCGGAGTAATGTTGTCATACCTATTTAACAGACTGAGAGTCTGAGATGATAGATGCCATAATTTCCCCTGCAACAGACAGACGGTAAGTGGCAAATCCAAAACCCAGAATCCAGAAGCCAGGTGGCATCTTGGTTAAGAGCTCAGATTTTGAACTCAGATTAATTCTGCATTCATTACTTGTTGTTTGACCTTGTGAGTGAGTTATGTGACCTCTCTGTGCCTGTTTACCCATCTAAACCTATACTGTGGGTTATTTTTAGGATTAAATGATATAACCTATGTAATATACTTGGAACAGAGAACGGCACAAAATAAGCTACATTCAGGCTAGCCATCGTTGTTGTTGTTTTGTTGTTGTTAGCCTTGACCTCTAGTCCAAGGCGCCATAGTGATTATAGGATATTTGCAGTTGTAATGATAGCAGTGCGGGTTGGAGATGGTGGAATGACATTAGGAAGCGGATAAAGGAGAAAAATGCTTCTAGCTAACCTAATAAAACTTAGATTTATATTATCTTTACACTTGCCTTAAAAGGGTAGATTCTGAGAGATTATATCAAGTGAGATTTCCTTTATATTTCAATTTCATAGATATAGTTGATCCTAGTTGAGAAGACTTTATTCAAAACAAAGTCTAACTAAGTTATATAAAAAGAGAAGTCTGTTAAAGAAACTGATTCTTAATTTAAAAACTGTAAAATTAGAAATTCTAGAACATCAAGTAAACAGAAATATATACCTTCCCCAAAACTCAGATTTGCTATCCAGGCATCATAAAACTTATAAAGTAAATGCAGTGGTTACTTTTGCATAGCTTCCTGATCTGAGTACAGAATTCAAGTAAATACACAGCAGCACCTTTGGTGAGACTTCCCGGTTCCCAGGGGTCACATTAATTCCATGAATTCCCTGGATAACGTTATATTAGACAAGGTATGGTTGGATGAAGTTTCACATACAGTATATGTCTAATTCCATGTCTGAGTGTAGCTCAGACAAGATTTTGCTGGATTGAAAATCCTGGAACCAAAGAGAGGTATGAAGGAGTTGCAAGTGAGTAAGGAACTCAGAGAATGGGGTCTTTCCAGCTCAAGCAAAGCAGGGTTTTCCCCAGAACTACTGTTCTGTAGCTGAAAGAGAAATACTTGAAATTCTGCTTACAAAACTTAAATTTTGTGTATCTCACTGGTGAAATAATGAAGAGCAGTGTTTCTTACCTTTCTTTGGAAAAAAGCCTTAATGTTTACACTCTCCAGATACTAACATTATCAGCTGAAAGTTGTCATCAACATTTTTAGAAAAATACTGGTATTCTCTACAACTGAAAGAAATGAGGTAATTTAAAATGTGACTACATCATAACTTTCTCAGCAAGAACAGATCCACTGTCTAAAGCTAGTTCCAAACTCTCATATCCAGTTGGTCACCTGCGAAGCCTTTGTAAGCAGAGTCCTGAGTCCTGCTCCAGATCCACCAAATCTGCCCAGAGATAGACCCAGGGTGTTGGTACGATAAACACTAAAACCCTCACAGGTGATTCTGACGCAGGCTGACTTGGGAACCACTGGCTTCAATTCCTTGTGTCTTTGACTTCACAAAAAATCATATATTACCCAAAAATGGAGCACCTTAGACGAAGACATGGTCAGGCATTTGTCTCATAGAGTAGGTTTTTATAAAGACACTGGGTGACTCTAAACCTCTGACTATTCTAGGGATAATATGCAAAGAAAGGACTTTGCTCCTGAGCAAGAGTTACTAATCCCAGAATTTTTTCGGTGGAGCTTAGAGTTTATATTTAAAATTTTAGAATGTATGTATTAAAAATGTAGCAGATATGCATTTTACTCTTTAAACACACATTTTTTAAATGGCACATGACTTTATTTAAATTATATCTGATAGTAGGCCTCTATCATGCCTACTTCTCTTTTTAAAGTTACTCCTGAACATCAATCTTTTAGGATCTCAGACTTTTAAAGAACAAAAACTTGGAAGAGTGTTTTTTTGGGAAAATTCTGCATTCCCTCCTGTAGCACCAGTCTCCAGTGAGGCAAGGGAATATAGTTCAGTATAAGTTTATTGCACTAACAGAATATCTGTTTCAAATTTGGGGGAAAAATGCAGTAAGTTCCAAATACAAATCAAGTTTTCAATATATTATCCTACCCCCCTTTATTATTTACATTGCTTCAGAAAAAAACAAACAGGCATGTTAGTCGAATTCAGAAATGTTCTACTCCCATCGCTTCTCGGCCTTTTGGCTAAGATCAAGTGCAGAAATGTTCTACTCCTTAGCCACCACCTGCTTTTTCTGTGAAACAAATGTTTTTATAAAAGAATCTTAGTTACTTCTATGTCCATTAAGTACACAGCTACCATCTTATAGCAGATCAGACAGTGTCTAAAGGCATATCTGAGTCAGGAATAGCTGTTGATCATCTCATGGACCTATCACAGATGTTAATAGCAGGAAACTAGAGGCTGTGGGGAGATTAAATGAGAATCCTAATCCAACATCCATACCCAGATTAGGCTGCTACCTAAGTACCTTGAGTCCCTTGTGTGTAACTACATGCTTCTTGTAGGAACCCACTGATCTAGGTGCTTCAGCTAACACAAGAGATTCAACAATGCACGCAACTACTGCGTACACTGTTGGCAATTCTTTTTTGTTTGTTTTTTTTTAGTTATATTGAAGTATAGTTGATTTGCAATGCTGTGATAATTCATTGTTGGCAAATCTTATTTTGCTTTACATTTCCCACTTGGTATCCTTCAGGGAAATATTTCAAAGTGAACACTGGAGTCAGAGAAACCTGCATTCACATCACAGTTTGACCACTCCCTCACTGGTACCACCTTCCTTTTTCTCTCTGAGCCTCAGTTTCCTTCTCCAAAACCTAGAGGTGATAGTCACTGTGTAAGTTTGTTACTACAAAGATGAAAGGTGATGATGTATATGTAACCAAATAGTGACTGAGAAATTTGGGGGTTCTCTGTTGTTGAACTTACATTCAACTATTTTCCTCCGTATACCACCACCCCAAAAAAAATCTAACTCCAAAACTCATATAAGTCACATTGATTTCACAGAATATTTCATAAGAACACATTTTCTGTGTTCCACTCTGCTGGTACTGAGGTATCATGAACCAAACTCAAGATTCTTGACACAAACCTATGAAGTCCACTTGCTCTTTGGTATTTTGATCATTCTTTTCACTGTGTCTATTTGTTTTTTGTTTGTTTGTTTGTTTGTTTTTTTTGGAACCTCGTGCAGTTTTGCTGCATGATATCCATCTTAGCTGTGATGAGCATGTACCATTCTAAAATTTCTCCCTTCTGCTGAATCTCTCCTGGGTTGGTTAGTTGTGATAGATGGAAGCTTCAGTGTTATTGATAATCTTACAAAGAAAAAGAAAATTCTCCTCTATCTGGTTTCATTATTGCTGTATCTTCATTTCAGTCATTCATTTAAAGGCAGATTTATATGTATAACTGATTCATTTTTCTGTAAACCTGAAGCTAACACAACACTGTAAGTCAATTGTAGTCCAGTAAAATTTTTTTTTTTTAAATGCAGCTTTTACTTCCTCGGATGTGTTGGCCTAGCTGGGATTTCCCCCCAAAGCAACCTTCTCTGGATCCTCCTGATAGGCTAGGAGTCCACTCTGCAAATGGACTTCATGCCAATTATCTCACCCCTCTAGGTGTTTGTGCTCTTACTCAACCTGCTGGCAATACCTTAGCCAACAGCTTACAAGGAGAGGTCTCTTATTGAACACTCCTCAGAGCATGAACAAGAGGGCCATCAACATGATTGTCCCGAAAATGTGTTTGGCAGAGAGAGAGGAGGTTTAGGAAAAGGTGAGGAGACTAGTCTGGTGACTGTGGTTGGGGAGGACCGTTAATATGGGCTGAGTTCTGCTGATGTCAGACGTTCTGGTGAGTCATTTGGATACTTTTTTTCTATTTATTTTCACAATACTCCTGTCGTGTACTATCTATCACAGTTCTGCAGGACTGAAAATCAAAAAGATTAAGTAACTCGATTAAAGTTGCACAGCTAGTGGGAAGAAGAGTTGGGACTCAAACTTGTCCTGTGTCTCACTAAAATGTGTCATCACCTAGAATATTAAATATCTGTAAAATTTCTCAGACATGAATAATCTACTTATTGTCCTCAAGATTTGAGGGAGATTGTTTTGTCTATTAAAATAGAATCTCTGTTATAGATGGGTCATATGTTGTACATTGCCCTATTTTCAGACATATCATTTACTTTTCCTGTTTATGCCCCTTGTTCCCCATGTTCCAACCAACTTAGCAGATAATTGCCTTTATTAGCCTCCCTGCCCTCTTTTGCAACACTCTCAGCCAAATATGTACTATCCTTAGCCATTTCCATCTTCATTTTCACATGTTCAAGTACTATCCATTTTTCATGTCTCAGCCCCAATGATAACTCCTCCTAAGATTCTCCCTAATTGTTTCTGCAGGATATCATTTCCTCTTCATTTGATTTCCCAAGACAGTCTATCCTTCCTTCCCATCACACATAGTCTGTTTCAGCCTTATTGTATTAAACACTCAAACAGATGTACACAGAGATGCAGACACACACAGACATATACACTTCCCATGACAAAGTGATGCTTGGTGGAAGAATCTATATTGGAACAGATTTTTATCTTACACATCATCACCTAGATTCATGCCAAAAATAGAACATAAATATAGTTATTTGCTGAGATCATACCTTATGGCAGTGATTTATTAAGGCTGTGTGTACTGCATCTCTTTTAACCTCATAGCATCCTATAAGGTAGACCTTCAGGTAAACTATTTTCTGGATAAGGCAGCCAAGATTCAATTTTAGTAACATCCCCAGAGTCATATGAGGTGCAGAACAGAATTCAAACCCAGGTTTTGTAGCCTGAAAGCTCATATTCTTGTTATGTTCATAGTCTCTCTTTATGTTTTCTAAGTATACAAATATAAGTTAAATGAATGAGTAGATGCCTTAGTAAAATGACTACAGTTGCTGTAAATGTGTTTTAATCGGCATCATTTCTATAAAAGAATTCTAGTTAGTACATAATTTCCCTGAAGTAAACTAAACCTTAACTGAAATCTTCTTTATATGTGAATATATTTGTATAACTCAAAAGACATTTGAGATTCTGACAAATCTAAATAACAAATACGGTGGTGCCCATCCTGTTAGTCATAACCAATTATTCATAATGCTGCATCAACACTCTTATAACTTGCTAGTTCTTAAGCATCATACAGAAATAAAACTTAACTATTACTAAACAAAAATTAGCCCTATAGTGGGAAAATTTATATTTTCTATTTATTTTGTTTGCAAATACGTAGATCTTTGAGACTGAATTGAATAAGACCCAATACAAATTGTCTAACAGATCTCTGGAGTAAAAGAAAATATTTTTTAAAATAATTTTAAAATATGGGAAAATATAGCTAAGAAAATCAAAATTGCCTATAATTCCATCACTCCAAGAAAGCACTGTTAACATTTCAGTGACTTTTCTAAACTTACATATAGGCATGGAAATATACTTCTCAGAGAAATGGCCTCATACTGCATAGGTAGATTTATCCGTCAGCTTATGTGATGAACAATGTTTAATGTCATGTAAAAGTCATCAGAAAACATACAATATTGGGAGAAAATGGAAATTTTATATAGATGTATTTCCCAGACATGATATTCAACAAATTCCCTGCCATATGCTCCCAAACTCTTTTTTTTTTTTTTGAATAGAGATTATATAAAATTGGGACCAACTTTTTTTTATTATTTACAAAAACTAGATTAAATGGTATATATACCAATTTCACCCACTTTCTTCTCAATAATATGTTGTAAATATCTTTCCATGTCTCCAAATCTGCTTCCATGGCAATGTTTTTAATACCTATATGTCTGTTCAATAGTGATGAATATGCATGTTTTTCCAGTGTTTTGCTTTTACAGACTTTGTGACAGTGACATTTTATATGTACCTCTTAAAGAGTACAGCTTCCTGGAAGTGGGATTTCTGGGTCATGGATTCAGCAGTTTAAGCTATCACCACTCATATAAGAAAAACTTTGCAGTGATTAGGGGAAAGGTAGAAATTACTCTGTGTACTGACTTAGAAGTCTGTCTAAGAAACAGTGTAAACATTTTTAAATAAAAGTGAGAGCATAATAATATATGTAATATAAACTAGGTCAATTTTTTCTTTAAAAGTTATATATCTACAGGTTATGTTGTTTGAATTCTGGCAAAGGTATAGAAATATAGCATTGAACACTGGGAATACAAAAATAAATTAAGAAAATTTGCCGACTTAAAAGAATGTAGCAATCAAAAAGGAGAGTCGGAGTAAACGAGTAAATTATACCAGTGTAAATGTATATGCTGGAAGGCCGAGTACTGGCTACACAGGGGAGATCCCAAGGCATAGGGCCAGCTGGCTGCCAGATAAAATAATGATGCCCAGTTAAATTTGAATTTAAGCACCATATTTCAGCAATGATAAGCAATGAAGAGTTTTCAGTATAAATCTGTCCCATGTAATATTAGCATATTTATATTAAAAAGTATTCATTGTTTACCTGAAATTCAAATTTAACTGAGCCACCTATATTTTTATTTGCTAAATCTGGCAATCCTAAGCATGGCCAGAAGCATGGTTTTGCCATCATAAGAGGAAATCATCTCTTAAGAATGAATTCACATCCACATCAGTGACAAAAGACAGGTGTATAAAGTGGGTAACTGACTGACAAATGTCTTGTTTAAAAGTCTAGGGCAGTCATGACATGTACCAAGTGCCAGTCAAGTACTGGCTAAGTGGTATTTGAGCATGATTTCATCTAATACTCATAAGGCCCTAAGAGGTAGGCACTGTTCCTGATCGTGAGAGAAGAAACTGAGGCACAGGGGTAAACACATCACCCAAGATCACATGGCTTCTAAGTGATGGGCTGAAACTTGAATCTAGACTGTCAGACTCACAGCTTGCTGTCTTTGTTCTATTTTCTACTGCCTTTAAAACAGGAACTGTAATTGCCAAGGTGACCAAGAAGTATAATTAGACCCTTGAGGGAAAGCATATGCTAGACAAAGAATTGTTAAAAATAAAATATTGATAGTTCTATACCCAGGCTTTGCAGCCAGGTGACCTGGATTCAAATCCCATCTCTACCGCTAACAAGTCAGCTATGTGAGGAGAGGCAAGGTACAGCCAAGACTTCCAGGTAGTAGTATTATATATGTCTTAGGACTAATGGGTGAACTACATAATATATGATATAGAAAGTATATGTATCATAGTGCCTGCCTCATAGTAAGTTCTCAAGATATTTGTAAGTAGTTGGTGATGTTGTTATTATCATTGTTTAAAAAACATGAGCGTGATGAGATCCTGCTGCATAGCACAGGGAAATAATATCTAGTCACTTGTGATGGAACATGATGGAGGATAACGTGAGAAAAAGAATACATATAATATGTATGACTAGGTCACTTGATGTACAGAAGAAATTGACAAGGAATTCTGTCATGGCTCAATGGAAACAGATCTGTCTAGCATCCATGAGGACACAGGTTTGATCCCTGGCCTTGCTCAGTGGGTTAAGGATCCAGCTATGAGCTCGGTGTAGGTCACAGATGCGGCTTGGATCTGACATTGCTATGGAGGTGGTATAGGCTAGTGGCTGCAGCTCCAATTAGACCCCTCACCTGGGAACCTCATGCCATAGGGATGGCCCTAAAAAGACAAAGACAAAAAAAAGAAAAAAGAGAAAGGAAGAAAGGAAGAAAGGAAGGAAGGAAGGAAGGAAGGAAGGAAGGAAGGAAGGAAGGAAGAGAAATTGACAGAACACTGTAAATCAACTGTAATGGAAAAAATAAAAATCTTTTTTAAGTAAATAAATAAAAATAATTAAAAAATACATCAAAGTGCAAAACTAAGTGACAACCATAAAGAATATACTGTATGAGAGTTTAGAAAAGAGAAAATATGCAAGCAGGTATACCTCAGGAGGCTTTATGGAGAAAGTAGGAATGGCAAGGAACCAGAAACACTGTACAGTAGAAATTGCACAGCATTGTAAATCAAGTATAATAAAAAAAAATTTTTTAAGAAACCAGGAACAAGTTATACACGCCTTCACAGGAACTTGCTAAAATATGTGGTTGGAAGAAAGGAGTAAGTATAAATTTTAGTTGAATGTGAACCATCAACTCAAGATAATTTGTGGCCTCAGGATATCTCTTCATCGGCTTTTGGTAGAAGTTCTTCTTGGCGAGCTGTCCTCTCTAAAGAGAACCAGGCACTGCTACAGCAACCTTTTATTCTTGCAGATGTCTTATCCTTCCTTCCTGGCTACCTGGCAATCTTCACAACCTGCCGGCAATAACAAGCCTAGAAGAGTAAATGGTAGCCTGAAATAAAGGAAAATGTGCCATTTCCTAAAGCATGGGAAAGAAATCCATTTAAGGGATTTGGTTAAAGCCGCCTCACCCTTCTTGCTAATAAACAGGGAACATAGTTGACGATTAATTTCCTGCAAGGGAGCTCCTGTTATACTCCACTTGAGCTTTCATTCAGTTAAAGGCATAAGGGGTTTTCTCCCCTATAGAGTCTGTATTAATAACATAATGTTGACATACAGAAGTATATAGTTGAATTAACATTGTATTCTGTTTTAGAAGATATAATTTGGCTAAACATATTTAGAAGTTCATATGTAGGTGTGAATTTTAAATCTCAAGACCTTATCAGTTTTAGAAGTCTTTCATGTCAGTGTTAAACATGCAAATCATGTTGGCTCCTCCGAGGAAAGAAAATGATTATTGTAGGGGCAGAGGGTTTGTTTTGTACTATTGCTTTTTTTTTTAATATTATTTTTAATACCATGATAAATGGAAAAACCTAGGGATATATTAAGCCTTGGACCTTTTTTTGGCAGGGGGAAGGATGCTTTGTGATGTTATCCATATTTTTCTGCTCTTCAAACACTTTTATTGTTTCCAGATTTTTCTCCCAAATGAATGGTTAAGTTCTGCTTTCTTTGTAGCACCTTTGAATAGTATTGGCTGCACGTATGGAAATGTGGGTAGTTATTCCACAGGCCAAACCTTAGGATACCTGTGGAACACCCAGCCCACCTTAGACAGTTTTGCCCTACCTTCAGCTCTGCCCAAAGAGCAAACCCAAAAGGATCAGGTGTCTCATCCCACAGCCAGACTTGAATGGACAGGGTGTGTACTTGACCCAAAGGATGCTAGTTCAGAAGCTAGCCAATGACCAATAATGCGGTTTTCTCAAAAAAGTGAACTAGATCTATTAAATTCTCTCGAGAATTTTTTACTAAAAGCTGGCCAAATGAGCAACTATCGGTGAAGGGAGAAGCTAATAGTTAAAGATGTAAAGGAGGCCAGAGGGTACATCCTGAATTGTATACAAGTTGATGTGATGGGGAAACTAAAAGCAAACAGAAACTATGAAGTAGAGAATATCTGATTTATAAAATATTGGTTAACAAAAGTGGTGGGGAGAGAGAGAGCAAAGTAGCACAAAGAGAAAAGGTGTTATCTTTTTTAAATTTTTTAAAGAAATTTTGTTAAAGTATAGTTGATTTACATTGTGCCAATTTCTGCTGTACAGCAAAGTGACGCACTCAACATATATTTACATCCCTTTTCTCATATTAAAGCTCTGGAATAAAGATCCAGCTGGTTAGATCTCCCCCTTCCTGATTTCTGCTGCTTCTACCTTTTCTGAGTTCCCATGTGCACAGGTCCTGTTACCTGAATTAGCTCTAATAGGTCTCTGTTCCTTGCAATCAAATTTCTTTGCAATCAAAGTGTTTGCTCGGTGAGAAGGAACATTTTATGCACTAATCTGTATATCTAGTACCTCTCTCTGGTACAGAGTAGGCCTTTGGTAAATATTTATGAAATGAATGAGTGAATGTACAAATGAACAGTCAGAATGGTGGAACTTATTTAGTAATGGACATTCAGTGCCCACTAATCTCCGTGGCTTCCCATTGCCTGTGGATGTTAGAATCGTACTCAAGATCTGCCTACCTTTTCAAGTCTGTCTCCTACTCAAGTCTTTAAAAAATTCCCTAAATGGGGCAAGTTTTCGGATTCCTTTTCAACTTTGCACATCCCGATGTACTACCAGTTCCTAGAAAATCCTCTTTCACCCCATCCCAGTCCTGCACTGGAATCTTACTTTCCACTGTGTTTTCTTTCACATCTTAGGTCAACTCTTTTTCCCAAGTGATAACAGAAAGGTGTTTTTACTTTCCACTTCCCCACAACCCCATATATAATTTTGTATGCCGCTCTATTCAACGTTATAAAATATTTTCCTAGACCATTAAAAGTTTTCGCAAATATTAAGTTTAATGGCTAGACATGTGGATATATTTTAGGCTTTATACCCTTATCTTCTTGTTGTACATTTTGATTGTTTCCTTTTGTTTTGTTCTGTTTTGCTCTCATAGTAAACCGCAATGACTCCCTCTCTGTGGAAGCCTTTATTCACTTTTATAAAAATTTTCTTCTTAAGATTGCACACTAGAGGTAGAATTGCTGAACCAAAGGGCAGGATTGCCTTTCAGACTCCTGAAATGCATTGCCAAATTGCCTTCTTGCAATGTTTTAAGGGGGTTTTACACTTCACAGAGCCAGCAATATGAGTGTCTATCCCACCATCCCACAACTAAATTACGATTTATCGATTTGAAAATCCTTTGTTATTTGTAAACAGGCAAAGGGGGTATATCATTTAATTTGTATTACTTTTATTCCTCCTGAAGTTAAACATTTATATTTGGGTATCTATTTGTCATTTTTATTTCCTCTTTTGTGACTGGACACAGAAAGTCTCTATTTTCTCTGGAAAATTTGTTTTTTATCTTAATGAACTGTAGCATCTTAAAATATTGATAAATATATTTGAGTAGTTGTTTCTCCAGCTTATTGTTTGTTTACAAGGTTTTTTATTTCAGTGGTTTTAAATTTTTATGTAGTCAAATCTCTATCTTTTATGTGATTTCTTCTATTTATTGTATGCTTCAAATTTTCTTTTCCTCAAGATGCTCGATATCTATTAGCATGCTTTTTTCTGTAGATTTATATTTTACCCTATGAGTCCAGTTAAATTTTTTTTAAATCTTTAAAACTAGGTTTACAAAAATATAAGTGTTTAATTACCATGATAGGACTTTTTAAACCTTCCTCCAGTAATTCAGATTTGGCTCAAAGACCTTGGCCTTGCCATACTGACCTTGTGTCTTAGAGAGTATTTGTTTCAACGTCTTTCAGAATGCTACAGAAATACTATTGCAGCTGGACACATTCACCCAGTACCAGAGCACTGTGATTCCTGTGCTCTTTGGAAATATGCCTACTAAGAGTCACCATTGTCAAGGTCATTGATTTTCAACATCTTATTCTAATAAAACACTTTTTGGACCATTTACAACCCACTGTCATTCTGGGGCCAGTTTTGCTTAAGCCCAAACATTCTTTTGAGAAAACAAAGCACTTAATAATTTAAAACTTTTAAAATGACTTTAAATGCTCTGCCATTTCTCTCCTCAATAAGCAAACATAGTAATGTATAACTAAGAGTGATGCTTATCTAGAGAAAATGGGGAATTGACCTTAGTTTCTATTTTTAAAAAGTAAATATTTATAGGTTATGATACATAGGCTAATATTAATAACAAATTACTTATGGCCCAACTATTGACTATGACACCCCAGCTGTGAGCCTCACAGAAAGGCAGATCATTATGAAAGTGCAAGCATAAATTAGGGGTTAGGTGTCTTGTTAGAGGTAATGAAAATCATTGAGAAAGTGAGCATCAACCTCACTTGGCTCTGATACAGGATCTTTTCAATCAGTAGCAAAAGTGGGTATTTAGAAAGCACCATTATGCAGTACCTTTTGTGATGCTAAAAACCACTGATTGTTACTTCCTTCCACATCACCTTAAAGTGGGAGCAACCTTCTCAGAGGCTTTGCTTCTCAGCGAGCCTTTGCCCCTGAGGGTAATAATATAGGTAGTATGGCTGCTGCTGGGTGAGCCCACAGGGACTGCCATGCATTGAGCTAGGGGCTTCACCTGCATCCTTTCTCTATTTCTCACAGCCACCCTCAGGCTGATATTGCTATGCCCACCTTACAGATGAGGAGGCTGATGCTCAGAGAAGCTAAAAAACAGCAGATGGTCACACAGGGTAGAATTTGGAGAACCAGAATCCAAATCTAGTTCTGTTTGTTTACACTCACCACGCTGTTCCTACTAATTTATTTCTATGTATCATTTTACTGTTTACAACTGTGCTGGTATACAGAGAAGGCTTTTAACAGTAAAATGAGGAAACTAAGTTCTGGAAAAGTTACATATGTGGGGTGCAAATAGGCATGTACTCCAGGGGCCCCGGTGGGTGTCCTGGGTGGCTCAATCTGATGAGGCTTAGAATTAGAGGAATAAATGGGTTCTTACAGATCATCTAGATCAACCTGTTCTCTACATCTCTCTGTATCATACTCTAAGTACCGGGTAGTACCTTCACCAAATGGCTAACACTTTTCTGCTTAATGTTCAGTGTCAGAGAAGTCAGCCTCTTCCTTAAGCCTCATCATTATAATGACAAATTCACATGTTGAGCCACACAGCTCACCCCTTGATCCTATATTCTCTTCTATGCCCTAATTACCTTCAGGCTTCCCAAAATTCTTTCCCTAAAACCTATTAGCCCAGGCCTGGAATTCAGTCCTCTTATGCTTCCTTCTCCAAATCCTTGGCTCGGAAAAAGAACAATGTATTATTTATAAAGAAGAGTATGAGGCACCCTTTTAAGGTTTAAAAACCTCCTCCTCCAGATTACATCAGGCAATATACTGGATAGGCATCCAAGCCCTCAGTGTTCCAACTGCCATTGTGGCAGGAAGGGGGACCCCTTTCAGGGCTAGGTCTTGGGCTCTTGCCTAACACTCAGAAATGAACTGTCCGAGGACAAAGCTCAAGACAAGATCAGTGTGGTACTGATCTCAGGTATCTCAGGGATTACATAGGGGTCCAAGTTTTTGTCTTTTATTCTTGGTGACATAATCTAGTTGAGGTGATCTGAAAGGGATGATAAAAACAAAGTACCTGTTTTATTTTCACTCTTTTGATTGCAGACGACAGATCTGACCTAAGATCCAGTAAGGAAATAGGGTGGGAGGTGATAGTGGATTTTCACTGTACAATTAATATTGCATGAGAGCCAGCAGAGAAATTCAGTAGTATGAGCCCTAATAGCCTCCTTGAAGAAGAAACCTAGACTGTTATTCTGGATTCCAGAAACCTTTAGACACTTTTGCAACAAAATTGGTAGAACTTCATTCTGGTGCTCTTAATGGACACAGCTACAGCTCCCTCTACAGATCTGCATCTTTCCCTACTGCTACCAGTTTATAATTTCTTTTTCTGCCCTTTTATCCACTTCCCATAGGAAAGTCCAATTGGCCTAGATTTTTGTAAGCACTACCATAGTAGCCATGGTTGCAGAGTGTCAGGGATTCGGTCCTGGTCCAAGCAGCTTTGGCTAGGGGAGGGGACTGAGTTGGGCTGAAGTCAAGTGGGGTGAATGGGAGAAGGTGGTGGCAGGCAAGGTAGTTTTCCTTAGAATAGGGTTAGGTGAAGCATCTCCCTCTAATACAGCAAGCAGCATTGTGGATACAATTTAACTGCCCCAGGAGAGCAGAACAAACAGCTAGTGCTAATGGTGTTCAGAGAAAGAGAGATCACCAAGGTCCAGAGTGTGCTAATTATATGCTATAAGAGCCTGCAATTATAAACCCATAGATATGCAAATAAATGCCGACAGCTCAGCACTGGAGACTATAAAGCCATTTATCCATGGCCCCTGATAAGTAGAGAGAAAGATGAATGATTTGTTTATGAATTCACTTAGAGATTACACTAATGTCTCTAATACTTTTCCCCCTTCTGGAGGCATCCACAGAATGAAGAGAGCCAGTAAGTACCTTGGATTGGATTTCCGTCTTCATTACCTTCTGACCTAGGCTACTCTGGAGGTTTGTGATAGTATAAACAGGCCCTCTCAGTTGTGACCGGCTGAGTGACACTGCCCAGAGTGCCCGTGGCACTTCTTTACTGACTGCATTGGCAGTAATGGTGGCATCTTTTCCCGCCACCCAGATCCCAGGGACGGCTCATAAACTGGCGTTTCTTGTCTGTCTGGCGGAAAGAAGTCACAGAGAATATCACTGCAGGGAAATACTAAGAATGATGACTGCTGGTGTTAGGCATTCTGGAGTTCAGGGCTGAGAAGCCTTGGAGGAGCCCTGTGCTTGCGGGGTGACTCTCATGGGATGTGAGCCCAGGCATTGCCGTGTCCATACCTGCCTGTACAGGAAGCCTGTCCTTCTGAGAGTTGATGAACTGTGCACATCAAGTACTTAAATCTGTCAGTTCCTGGCAGTGTTGGAGTTTCTGCCCTTCTCTATAACCTGTAGTTAATAATGGCCTAAAAATTTTAAACCTAGTCAGGTGATTCAGAATAACTTATGGCTTCTTGAAAGAGCCAGAAGTCTTTTTTTCATTTCTCTTAATGGAGAATGCTTAAGAATACCTATATCCAGCCATTCAGTCAAAGAAACATTTCTAAAGTACCTACTATGTGCCAATCCCTATGTTCAGACAGTAGCTTGTATAGTACTTACTGGGTATCATACTGTGGCTTATGTAGTACTTAACACATGATAGAATCCTAGGGGTGTAATAAAGCTAGCAGATAGAAATCTTCAAATGTGAATACCATTTTTGTGTCATTTGAAAAGAGATTCTCCCTGATTATTTTTAATTTAGCTGTTTAGTTGCAAGAAGATCTTGTCAACATTTTAAGAAGTCTTTATCAAGGATTTTGTTTTGTTTTGGTGTTTTTTCATCTACCCATCTTCTGAGATATCAGGTGTTCTCACAATCGAAAAAAGAAACTGGATTTGATGTGTCCTGTTTAGCCAGTGACTGCACAAAATAACATGTAAAAAGTAGAGGAAGAATGAATGCTGAATGGTAGGTTAAACTGAAGCTGTAATATCAGTAGTGGTATCTTTTGATTTTGATAAAACTTTGAATCATATTAGGCTTAGGCAAGGAATTAATCCACTATGAAGCAATTCTGAAAGTGACTTTCTAAAATCCAAAATATTTAAGCTTGCCTCAAACACCAGATCTACTAAATATGTGAGTTGTAAAGTAATGCTATGATGGTAAAATTGTTACAAAAAATATATAGGCAAAAGTATGTAGGCAAAGTCTCGATGTTCACACTGGACAAGGTACCAGGTCTCACTTTCATCGTCTTGAACTTATCGTAGAGTTCAGTGAGTAAAATATTTTTCCTAATTTAGTTGAGTACAAGGCAAGTAGAATTTTTTCCTTAAGATATGTATGTATTCACCAGCTTTGATTCTGATAATTTGTCTCAATATATAGTGCTACTGAGGTAAAAAGACTAGAAGAAAATTGGTAACATCATTTCCTTGGTCTGTGGAGACAACATCAGCCTGAGAAAATTAAATAAGCTCTCTTGGCAGAAAGTACAATGTTACTGAAATGATATCATCATGAAAATGTTTTATGGCCCAAAAGAAGCCATTGATTCCTTTATTCTTAGCCCCATGCTGGCAGTTTAGATCAGCTACCATGTTATATACGTATTTTTTTAAAACAAAGATGCAGTGAATTCTCTAAACAGTCATGAGTTTTAAATTACATAGTCAGAAAATAGCACTCTTTACATTTTTCTGTCTACACAGAAAGTGTTACCTGATCTTCTGACAGAGTTAAATGTATCCGCACTCTGTGGTAGACCCTGTCTATAGTTATTTCTTTGTATTAAATGATCAGTCTTACATTTTTTAGGAGTGTATCTATTAATACTAGGTCCCGTTTATATAACCAAAAAATACACCAGCTTAAACAAGGTAGTTTATTTTTATAAAGTTACATAAAGAAATCCAGAGGCGGTATAGTACACTCTACATCATTAGTTATACAAGCTCTTCAATGATGCTCTGCTACCTGGATTGTTTGCCTGCATCCGTAAGGTTGCTTCATGGTCCATCAATGACTGTTGAAGCTTCAGCCACCACATCTGGGTTCCAAGTGAGCAGAGGGAGGAAGTAGGAGAGAGCAAAATTGCAGGAGTCCCAGATAAATCAGCTTCCCTTTAAGCAGCCATCTCAGGAGTCCCACAACCACATCTATGTACAAGGGAGTTTGAAAAGTCTTTACTAGAGGAAAAGTGACTAGTGGAAAATTCAGTTTCTATTAATAAGAAAAAAGGAAAATGAATGTTTGGGAAGCAATCCAGCCCTCTCTGCCACAGTGGCTCTATCTCTGAGGAAAACTGGAGAATAATAGCAGGTCCTCTTATGATAACCTACCCCAGAATAATCCCCACAGAGCTCATGCTTGCCTCTTAATTTCCTATTTAATTCACATTTATGCAGCCTATTAATACAAAGCTTTTCCCAAGCTAAATTTTTGTGTAGACAACACATTTTAAGTACGAATAAGACTGATCTCCCAAGGTGACTTTCTTTATCTAACCAGAATCTTCCATATTTCTGTTTCTAAAACCTTGGGACGTGTACGTTAACTTTCATAAAGCTGATTATATCAACAAATCAAAAACAGGCCCACCGCCAATCAAGAACAGTTCAACCTGACTTTTTTAAAAGATGTATTTCAGTGGCTAACAAAGTGTCCTTCCTTTTACATCACTTCCCATAGTGTGACTTACTTGTAAAAGCTTATAATAGAAAAACACACTTTTTAAGAATGATTTTACAGCTGCCTTTTTTAAGGGCTGGTGTTTACCATGATCAATTTTGTGTATTGTGAGTATATATAACTGATAAGCAGAAAGGTACAAGCTCACTAGATTTTTCTGAAAGTGGAGCACTTGTCTTAACTAAGAATAGATTCTCTAATGTAAGAAAAAAAACCCCGCAAATTTTGTCTTAAGAACCTATAATTCTTCTTGCAAATGTTATGGTATTAACCACTGGGCTAGAACAAGCCACCTCTGTCATAAAGCACTTCATTTTACCACTGATCTAGTTTTCCGGAAGACAAAATAGGCCTCTGGGTTCCTCCTTCCTACTTCTCATCACCTTTACTGTGTTCTACAAATTAACAGAGCAAGGCATCTCTTTCTACGTGGTGGAAAGTTTTGTACTGGGAAGAATGCTTTTCTCTAGTGTGTCTAAGCTATGACTGACCCACAGTAGTATTATAAATTAGGTAATTTTTTTTTATATACTATAGTTGATTTACAATGTTGTGCCAATTTCTGCTCTACAGCAGAGTGACATATACACATTCTTTCTCCCATATTTATCTTTCCATCACATTCTACCCCAAGAGACTGGATGTAGTACCCTATGCTGTGCTGTAAATACTACTCAGCCATAAAAATAGAATGAATTAATGCCACTTGCAGCAAAGTGGATGCAACTAGAGATCCTCATACTAAGTGAAGTAGATCAGAAAGAGAAAGACAAATACCACATGATATCACTTACATGTGGAATCTAGAATATGGCAACAAAGGAACCTATCTACAGAGCAGAAACAGACTCACAGTCATGGAGAACAAACTTGTGGTTGCCAAGGGAGAGGGGGGAGGGAGTGGGATGGATTGGGAGTTTGGGGTGAGCAGATCCAAACTATTGTAGGTAGTTTGTTATTGTAGGTAGTTTGTTTTTAATGTTTTGTTTATCCTCTTTTACTCCTTGTTCTCCTTCCTCGGTCAGTCCAGGAAGTACTGATTGAGCACCTGTTATACATTATGGTCCTTGCTGTGGGCTGGAACTACAGATAGGCAGACTCACTGTATTCACCACCTGCACTTCTGTGCCTCTGCTCAGCCACATGCCCTGGTGTCCTATAACCCCAGTGGGTTCTATCTGCCTCCCCTGGGATGACCTCATGGGCATGGCCTTGTTTCCTGCCCTCTCCTTACCTTCCTGCCAAGCCTGCCCTTCCTGGGTCCATGGCTCAGACTGGCAGTAGTTTTTCCATTGAAAGTTGACCTTTTGGAGTGCCCGTCATGGCTCAGCAGGTTAAGAACCCAGCTAGTATTCATGAGGATGCGGGTTCAATCCCTGGCCTCATTCAATGGGTTAAGGATCCTCCAGTGTTGCCACAAGCTGCGCCATAGGTCACAGACCCAGGGTCCGCATTGCTGTGTCTGTGGCATCGGCTGGCAGCTGCAGTTCCAATTTGACCCATGGCCTGGGAACTTCGATATGCTGCAGATGAGGCCCTAAAAAGAAGAATAAATACAGAAAAAAGTAAATAAAAATAAATATTGAACTTTTAATTTTTACTTAATGGAAAGATACTGGTAGTAATTTCAGACCATATGTTTAAAAAGTGGTGAATAGAGTTGTGAGATTTTTTTTTTTGAATAACCAAGGACTTTGTAGTACAAGGACCAAAAATTATAGAAAACTTTATCTGGTCATACTATGCATGTTTGTAAATTACAGCTATGAAATGTTACAATTTTAGATAATGTTCTAGCATCCCTAGGTAAACTCATTTAATAGAAATTTTACTAAGATTATTATCCTCTTTGAGGAAAGCTCTCTGAAATCAATTATTGGGGGGCAAATTATTACTAAACATATGGAGGAACCACTCAGATCATATAACCTATTGGATTCCTTGGTAAATCCAACCCCACTACACACAGCTTCCCCAAAAAAATGCAATATAAATGTGGGAAATTGCATGCATTTACTCTTTCATACATGCATTTCACAAGTAGTTATAGAATATGTACTGTGCACCAGACTATTTTAAGTGGCTAACAAAGTAAATGTAATCTCTCTCCTTGCAGAGTTCATGGTATTGTGAGAATGACAAAAATAACTTTAAAGAGGAAAGATTATTTCATGCTGAGAAAAAAAGTATTATGAAGAATGAATAAACACTGTGAAAAATGACAGAGTGTCTTGGCCACAGTGGTCAAGGAAAGTGTCTGTGGAGTTCACACTTAAGATAAAAATCACGTTTAAGAAGGAGCCATGCCAGAGCATTCCCAAGTGTGGCATTTCAGACTGGCTTACCCAAAAAGATAGGGCATTTAAAGGTTGATTATGACTCTTGTGAGGTTTCTGCCACATGAATTTCAGTCATGCCTCATGGCAGCCAAAGTTCTCATTTCTTTTTTGTTGTTGTTTGTTTGTTTGTTTTGCTTTTCAGAGCCACACCCACAACCTATGGAAGTTCCCAGGCCAGGGGTCGAATCAGCACTGTAGCTGCCGGCCTACACCACAGCCACAGCAACGCCATATCCAAACTGCCTCTATGACCTGCACCACAGCTCATGGCAACACCAGATCCCCTACGCACTGAGCGAGGCCAGGGATAGAACCCGCATCCTCATGAATACTAGTCAGGTTCATTACTGCTGAGCCACAATGGGAACTCCCCAAAGTTCTCATTTCTAACCAGAGAATCTGTTTCCTGACTCTAACTCGGGCCCAAGGAAGCCCTCAGCCTTGTGTGGAACGTTCCCTGTGGTGTGTGGCAAAATGCTGCGGGCACAGTTGTTGGGCCGTGTGTGCTAACCATGCATCTCTTTCTCTTCCTCTTGTATCACCAGGCCTCCGGAACCTGTGTACAGCACTGTGAACAAACTGTGTGATAAGCCTGCTTCTCCCAGGCACTATTCCCCTGTCGAGTGTGACAAAAGCTTCCTTCTCTCAGCTCCCTACCCCCACTACCACCTAGGCCTGCTCCCTGACTCTGAGATGACCAGGTACTGCATGCGCTTCCTCACTTCATCTTCTCGAATTGCATGTGCTTCCACAAGGACGAATGGGTAGAATCCGCCTCTGCTCACTTCTCTTGCACCTGACATCTTCCTCAGGGAGGAGAGATGTCCTGCTCCCTTGGGGCAGTGGGAGAAATGAAGCACATGGACCTTTTTTTTTTTCCCAAGCGTGATCACAGGGCACTTACACATGATCACGTGATACTCCAAATGTTCTTGGTTCCCATGCATTTTTAGTAAGGTATCAATTATATTTTTCCAGAAGAATTAATTTTTGAATTAGCACTATTTTCCTTACACAGAAGGATGAAGGATAACATTTATTGAATACATTTTTGATGAATACATACCTAGAATAATAACACTGTGCCCCACGTATAACATAGCCTAAGAAGTAGACACTATATTGGCATTTAATATTTTACCTACATTATTAAATTAGTATCACCATTTAACTGACTCCTGTAGGTATTAAACGACTTCTCCAAAACTATAGAACTAGTTATTCTGTCTAACCACAAGGAATACAGTCTTCGCAGAATGTTACAATGCTTAGTGTTTACATCTGTTATCTTATTTAGTTGCTCCCACTTTATGTAAGAAAACTGAAGTTCAGAGAAGTTAAGGCCGTTTCCTTAGTATGATGTTGCCAGTAAACGCAGAGTCTAGATTTGGTCATAGACTGTTTTGAGACTGTCCAAAACAATTTGTAAACAGATTGTCCTAAGTCTAAAGGTTGGACGAAACTCTGCATTATTATTCTGAAGCATCTCTGTGACTAATAACAAAACCCTGTCTTCACGTAGCAGCCAGAGTGAGAAACAGAACATAATGTTCCATAAGTTCCAATTCTGTTTAAAATGGGGAAATCTCATTTGTGATGTTTCTGCATGTAGTGGGGTGTTAGTATGGTTATGTTTTCAGGTTGAATATCTTCATATGTCTTCATAATAGCGTTAGGGCTGAGAAAATATAGATTTTAGAATGATTCAAATTGAAAATGAATATATCAAAAGGGTCTCCTTAGAACATCTCTGTTTTTTGAAATTTTTAAAGAATAAGTTTAGAAATCAATTATTGACCTTCTAGGGAAGTTAAATAACAAATTTTAAATTATATCTAACATTTCTAGAAATAAATGAGAAATAAATTTTTGGCTACGTAATCAGCTGGGATATCTTCACTAATCTGCAACAAGTAAGGCCTAATAGCTTTGGGGTTTTTTTTTTAATTCTTAATAAATATTAATTAAATTCTCCTATATAAACTTCTTATTGGTACTGTGAACCATACAATTTTGAAGTTAAGATGACAAAATCACCACAATTGTAAGGAAGTGAGAAGGCGCACGCCCTACAATAACGACATTCTAGTAATTATGCGCCTATAAGCAGTTGGCTACAGGGAGTTCCCATTGTGGCTCAGAAATAATAAGCCCAGTTAGCGTCCATGAGGACACGGTTTCGATCCTTGGCCCTGATCAGTGGTTTAAGGATCTGGGGTTGCCATGAGCTGTGGTGTAGGTCACAGATGGGACTCAGATCTGGCGTTGCAATGGCTGTGCCATAGGCCAGCACCTGCAGCTCCAATTCAACCCCTATCTGGAGAACTTCCATATGCCACAGGTGCAGCTCTAAAAAGCAAAAACAAAAAGACGCAAAAATACCATGAGCTACACAAGGCAGCTAACGTTTATGGAGCTTTCCACTGTGTCACACGTTGTTCAGCATTTCTTAGGAATTATCTCTCCTAACCCTGGCAGTCACCTTAGGAGGTAGAGATGATCATTATCTTTGTTTTACAAATAAGAAAATCAAGGCTTGAGAAGTTACCTGACATGCTCAAGATCATCCACTGCTAAGTGACAGGACTGGGATTCCAACCCAGGTGACCATTAATTAGCACCTGCATCGGCCTAGGCATGGTGGCAGAGTCGTCTTTGCTTGCCGGAAAAACCCTCCACCCATTTCTGTCTGTCCTTCCTGTCTCTTTTATTTGCCTGCCTTCTCATCTCCCTCCTTCTAGATCAGTGTCAATGAATCTTTTTTTTTTTTTAACCTGTGTTCTTTTTTGATGAACACAAAAGGTACCTTCCTTGCATCCCCTTGGGAATTTCGATGTATTCCTTCCTAAAAACTCACTGCTAGGTAGACAACAAAGTCCACCTTCTGAGTGGACCCACCAGATATGATTCTTTTCTACCTTCTTTAATCTGTATTATGAAGACCATAGGGTTTTTTCCCAAATTAAAAAAAAAAATCACAGTATACTGTTGAATATGGATTTTTCATGTTACACCCCCTCTGCAGTCCTTATATGCACCAGTCCCAACAACCCGCACCCTTCATCTCCCCTTTGGGAATTCTATTTTCGATTTATTCTTATTCTGTCCCTTTCTTTTTCCCTCTTCTGTATTTTTTTCATATTTGTAGCTATAAAAAAGTCATACAAACACACACACACACACACCTGTTTTACCGGCATTGTCACCAATACTGACACTGAAATTCTTGATTGCACCCGCACTTTATTCCCCTTCCACACTCTCTAACTCAGTAAATGGCACATACACCTATTCCATCACCCAAGCCAAAACTTGAAATTTTGTTTTTCCTCACACCCATCACTCAATCCATCTTTAAGTCCTATTGATTCTACCTCTAAAATATATCTCAAAATTAGTTCCAGTTCTTTTTTCACCACTTTGATCCAAGCCTCCATCATCTGCCCCCTACAATAGACTCCTAACTGGTCCGCCCCTTCCACTATTGCCCTCCTGTCTTATTCTCAGTACAGCCAAAGTGATCTGTTCAAAATACAGATCAGCTCTCTGTCTCTCTCCTTTGCATTAGGATAAAATGCAAAGTCATTAATTTAGCATCCAGGCTGTGCATGATCTAGCCCCTGCCTGCCTCTTAAACGTCTCATTTCACTCTTCCCTTTGCTGACCACACTGTTCACACCAGCCTTCTTTTTCTTCACAAAATGCACTAAATCTTTTCCTGTCTCAAGTGCTTCACACATGCTCTTTCCTCAAACTGGAAAGCTTTTCCTACTCTTTGCCTGATTAACTTCTGGTCATCTTAGATTTAAGTTTAACTTGTACTTCCTCAGAGAAGCTCCCTGAAAGAGAAAATCAGGTCCCTCACTATATCCTCTTTCTCTTTTTTTTCTATATGACTTAAGTCATTTATAATTGTTATTTATTTATGTGAATTTTGAACCAGAAGCCTGTCTCAGACTCTCTAGTGCAAGGTCAATGAGTGGAACTGTGTCTGATTTGTTCTCTGCTATATTCCTAGCATTTAGCACAGTGCTGGCACTGCAGGAGTTCAGAATTACTGAGTGACTCAATAATCATGGAAATAAGATCTGCAGACAAGCAAAGAGATACCTGTTTCAGGAACAGGTCATGGCTCAAACTATGCATTACCCAGTTCCTAGGAGATATGCAAAATACCTCCATGAATGAATGAATCCATGCATATAAACAAATAGCAATAGATTACAACTCATTTTGTGTACTTCACTTTCACCTTAAATTATCTTAATGGTCAGTGTCCATATTATAGATTCATTCGCTAGCTCTCGGTTCTTCATGAAGACTGGGCAATTCCTTTCATAGATTAATTACTTCCTCCTCAATGGAAAATACCTCTTCAAGTAGATGTTTCTTGAAACGCAGCCAGTAATTAGAGGACAAGTTCAAAGATTCTAGTTCCATTTATGATACCATCACTTAATTTTTTCCACTGTGACCTTGAAGAACTTATAGAGTGTCAGATGAGATAATTTAGAGCTAGACAAGCCCTTCTCCAACTCCGATAATGATGACGAATCTAACTCATTGTCTTCATGGGTCCACGTCTTCTACTTGTGGTAAAATAAAAATATTTAGGGATCTTCTGCCCTAAAGAGGATAGTATAAGAAAACATCTATCAATTTACTCAACTAAGATTTAACAAGCACTGACAAAGTGCAAAACATTATACTAGGACAACTTTTTACAAAGGAATAAACTGAAAAAGCCAAGCAAAAAATGTTGAAGAAGTGCCTAATCTTTTAAGTTGCAGTATGTGGTAATGTATATTTTTCAGGGCATTTGAAAATTTCCCATGGTCTATTTCAGAAGTATCCTGTATTGATGTGGTAATTATAGTCTCAGATGAGGATGTGAGCGAGTGCTGAGAAAATTAGCCTGTGAAGCCACCCTTCCCCGTGTACCAGTTAATCTCTAATCAGCATTCGGAAGAATGGAGGCAAGTCAGCAAAAGCAAGGAACCAGTCTTCCATATATTCTCTGCCTTTTGAATACCCAAGTTCTCAGCTCTTTGAACTGACAGCAAACATTCAGGGATGAATTAATGGTATACACAGTTTATTTCTATAACATCATGTAAAAGACAACAGAGAAGTTTTAAGTTTTCCTTAGCAAAGCAGTTTAAATTACTTGGCAAAGTGTCGGCTCCTAAGGCTGCCGATTATGTTTACAGTTATTGACTTTTCAGACCTTGCAAAAGCAAGAAATGGGCAGAGCCTGGCATCAAACTAAAGTTTGGAGCATATGAAAAACAAATGGGATTGCCATGAGGTTCCTGCTTATCCCGTGCATCTTCTTTTAAAAAACATGCAGTTTTTGATGTTGTAATTGGTTTTTCTACTTTGGGAGAATGGTAAGTTATTTGGCTTTTAATATTCCCGGAGCAAGGAAAATCATATATGCTTGCCTGTTTTCTCAATGCGTCTGGCATATTTCCATTTGTCCTTTTGTAGCTGTTGCTAATTATTATTATTTTGTAGGTGCTAAACAGAGGTTGAGAAAAATCAGGTGAAGGCTAATTAAAATATTTTGGCAGATTTAGGGTAGGAAATGGATACTGAGGCATTATGTGCTCATAAAATATCTTCACTCCTTGAAAAGGATATATTCATGGGACTTGACTAGGTAACCACGCTCTATCCTGGACGCTAGAGATTCAGAGGTGAATAGATGTGGTCCTTCCCCTTAAGCAGTTCAGAGAGAGTAAATGAAGACTTCATTACTGTGATTGTGATGTACATCTGCTAAAGGCTCTGATTTCTCCAGTTTACTTAATCTCTAAGTCCGACTATTATGAGAGGTAGTGATGGAAACAAACATGCTCTTAGACTGTCTCTTATGCAGAGGTGTGAACATATACGTACGTGCAGGATGTTCCCCACCCACACCTTATTTCATCAATTCCTAGTCATTTATAAGAAGACTTTTCTATAGGCAACTTGACTTTTATCTTCTCATAGGTCCATCTGCTAGTCTGCTTCTAACAGTTTTCTGCAGGGCTCAGAACGTATCTCTAATTCACTCCTCTTGTACACATCATAAAGTTGTCAGCCTCAACCCATTCCTAGTTTGGGATATGGAGCAAAATCTTTCTCTTACAAGATCTCAGCCATGAGCCAAAGTTATGGTGGCCTATCTTTGGCAAATGTTCCCTCCTTATAAAATATTAGAAAACTTATCTATTAATGGTTTAATTATCTCACAGTCTGTAAATCCACCAAAAAAGAGAGGAGTTTCTGGGTGGCTAGGTAGATTAAGGATCCAGTATTGTCACTACTGTGGTTCTTGTTGCCGCTATGGTACAGGTTTGATCCCTGGCCCAGGAACTTCCACATGCTGCGGGTGTGGCCAAAAAAAATCTATAAAACCAAAATTAAATATAATTTCTAGGTATAATAATGCTACAGTAAAGGTGCATGTGAGTTTCTAAAGGCAGATAGATGAATAATCTAACTCTGCCTCTGTTTTTCTTTAAGTTTTCCCAAAGACACTGAGCTTCTCAGTCAGATGAGGAAAGAAATGTGTTCCAAGTAAAAGGAATAGCACAGAGTTCAGTCTCCTGATGTGTAAAAGCCCAGGGCCCTCCGGGACAACCGGTAGTTTGGTATGGCTAAGGATAATTGAATGAGTGACAAAGATGGAGACACGGGCAGCTGCAGATCATAGAGGGTGTTCCTTGCCAAGCTGCGGATTTGGGGCTTTATCCTGTAAGCAGTGATGAGCTGTTGAAGAGTTTTAAAGCCGAGCAAAGACATAATTCGATTTGTGTTTTTAGAAAGATCACTCTGTCTGCTGTGTGGGAAGAGTTTAAAACCGAGGAGACTAGTTAGCATATCAAATAAGACTGAACTCATGAAGAATTAAATTGAAGTTATGGAAATGGAAAACTACAAATAGATACAGAATTAATTATCAAATAGGCTAGGCATTACTTCGCGATTGACTGACAAAAGGGGAGGAATTTTCTGGCTTGGAGGGCCCACTAGATGGTGACTTCATCGCCTCCTCCCGGAGACAGGGAGCACTCTTGTCCACAATAAGTATATTTGTTTATTTGTTTATTTTTTCTTTTTGCAGCTGCTCCTAAGGCATATGGAAGGTCTCGGGCTAAGGGTTGAATCAGAGATGCAGCTGCCAGCCTACACCACAATCACAGGCAACACTGGATCTGAGCTGCATCTGTGACCAATGCCACAAGCCTGCAGCAACGCCAGATCCTTAACCCACTGAACAAGGCCGGGGATTGAACCCAAATCCTCATAGATACCAGTCGGATTCATTACCTCTGAGCCGCAACAGGAACTCTCATTATAAGTGTATTTATACGTAAAATTCTGGGAGTTCTTTTGTGGCACAGCAGGTTAAAGATCTGGTGCCGTCACTGCAGCGGCTTGCACTGCTGCTGTGGTGCAGGTTCAGTGCCTGGCCCAGGAACTTCCACGTGCCGAAGGTGTGGCCAAAAATAAGGCAATAAAACAAAACGAACATAAAACACTGTAGAAGCAAAGTCCATGGAAGGCAAGCGAGACAAAGTATATGAGAAAGTCTCTTATTTGAGATGAAGGCATCCTGGTGTTATAGAGAGGCCAAGGACTGTGTCCAGACTGTCTAGGTTTGAGGCCTTCCTTTGGCCTTTTACCCACACAGAAAAATAATCGTATCTGTGCTGGTCTCCTCTTAGGGTCATTGTGAGGATCCAGGGAAACGGAGCAAATGAATTTTCATCTAGGCACTTCCTACATTAGTCGTTATTAATTGTTTCCACAGGCCTATCCTATTTTAAAGCTTTGAGCTTATGTATATTTATTTCTAGTGCCATCACAAATCAGGTGAAAAATATTTACCAGAAGAAAGCTGTTGATATTAATTCCTTCTGTCATTCTTAGCGGCAGCATCCCTGTCACCACAGGCAAAGTCATATATTTTCCGTTTTATTATTACATTTATAGGCTCCCCGTAAAAGGTGGTATGTTTCTAAAGCCATATGCGACTTCACACAGTTATAATTTTCTTTTTTTTATCTACTCATGTAGCAGTATTTCTCTCCCACGTGTACCTTTTTAGGGATGTAGACAAAATGACAGCTACTCGGTGGAGGACAGATTAGTAGCCAGGCACTTTCCGTATGTACCTCCTTGTTTCTGATAATCCCATGACTTTGCAGAGGGTGGGTTTTGATGTAGCCAGTGGAAGAGCCAGGGCTGCAGCCAGGGTTTTCCCACTGCCAGGTTCCTGCTCTCACGGAGCCTTAATCCCTGTCCCTCACGCTCACCACAGTTTATATCCACTCTGCCTCCAATCTGTGGATCCTGAAAGAGAACCCAAGCCTCATTCGTGTGATGTAATCTGGGAAATGCACCATTAAAAGAAGAAAGAAGATGCTCAACAAATCAGTGACCTTTTTTATGCCCTTAAAAGGCTGGTATAATCTTAAGGAATTCTTAATTTCATTTTTAATTAAAACCAGGAGAGGAAACCCTCTGGGCTTCTGGGCACAGCCCAGAAGGCACTGCTCCATCCGAGTTTAGGCAGCAGCTTCTTCTTCAAAGGCCTCCGCTGCCTTTTTGAAGTAGGTGATCACTAAGCCCAATTTGAATTAAGGAAATTAAGAAGAGGTTAATAGACTCCCACAAAGTCAGAGAGGCGGCCCTTGCCACCTTCCCTTTTATAGCCTCTTCGCCGTGCAATACCATCTAGGCAGGGATTCACACTGAAGGAAACAGCCCTTGCTTTGAAATGAACGCATTTTCCATGTAGACGCTTTTTTTAAAAAGTGCCATTTACTGTTGTCCTTTACTTTTTTTCTTACATTACGGAGATGTTCTTTCATGAAGAATTCAAGAATTATTTTAACAGCGCATTTAAAATTACGTCGTAGAGTATAAAGGAGAAAGGAAGACGGGGTACTTACTCACCCTGTTCCTAAACAATCCTGGTTGGTTCAGAGAGGGTGTCTTGAGAAATGAACCCAGATTGGTTTTATTCCAAAATTCCTCTTCTGTAACCTTCAAAAAACTCTCTGTGATGCAACAATCTAATTTTAATTGATTTGCTATTTTTTAAAAAGCCAGATTACTTATCTACCTGAGATGTTATGAATATTTTTGCTTAGTTTTCGTATTTTTTTTGTCTTGAGAGCAATTTTTGCATTTACTTTAGTACTCCTTGTATTATTGGACAGCAATAAGAAACTAAAGGATAAACATAATTTCCAAAGCAATTGTTCATGGGGGCAAAGTGGCTGTGAGAAAATGCTCTGCAAAATCACTATAGCAACAAATTATAGAAACTCAGAAAGAATTAAGACCGTAACATTAAACCATAACACCCACAGTTTAGATATAAATTAAAACAGATAACATATTATTGAGCACTTTGGGATGCGAGGCACTGTTACAAACTTTTGTATGTACTAACCCATTTGAACCTCATGGCAACCCCTGGGGTAGGTATGATTATTCCAATTTTATGGGAAAATGATGGTACAAATTTAACTAACATGAAAACAATGGGATGAGGTTGTTGAAACTGAGTATATCAGGACTTAGAATATCAATACCTTTAGAGCGATGTTTTTGTTTATTTCCTCTTATTTTCCCTGTGCCAAAAAAATGGTCCCTGGCATGTGGTACTAATAATATTAATGATGATGGTGCTGATGATGGTGATGAAGCAGAAGGAGGAGGAAGAGGAGAAGAAAGAAACAATCACAGTCATTTATATAACCTTACTACCTGCCAGTCTGCATTTTACACTAATGCTCATTAATCCTTACTGCAATGCAAGAAGGTACGTGCTATTATTAACATCCTCATCTTGCAAGTGAAGAAACTGAGGTCTGGAGAGGTTAAGTGACCTAATTAAGCTCACTTAGGATTAGGATAGTATTGGGGGATTTTTTAGGTTTTTTTTTTTTATTTTATTGGAATGCGATTGACTTACAAAGTTGTGTTAATTTCAGGCATATAGCAAAGTAAATCAGTTATGCATATACATATCCATTCCTTTTCAGATTCTTTTCCCCCATAGATTATTACCGAAATGAGTAAATTTTCCTGTGTGATATAATAGGTCCTTGCTACCCATCTATTTTATATATAGTAGTGTGCATATATCAATCCCAACGCCCTAATTTTTCCCTCCTCCCCCATGTTTCCTCTTTTGTAAACATAGGTTTGGTTTCAGAATCTTTGAGTCTGTTTCTGTTTTGTAAGTTCCATTGTATCATTTTATTAGATTCCACATATAAGAGATATCATATTATACTTGTCTTTCTCTGACTTCCTCACATACTATGATTTTCTAGGTACCTCCGTGTTGCTGCAAGTGGCATTATTTCATGCTTTTTTATGTCTGAGTGGTATTCCACTGTAAATATGTACCACATCCTCTTTATCCAATTCTCTGTTGATGTACATTTAGGTTGCTTCCATGACTTGACTGTTGTAAATAGCGGTACATTGTTGGTGGGGATATAAACTGGTATAGTCACTATGGGGAACAGTGTAGGGATTGAGATAGGATTTGAATCTAGCAGGCTCACACCAGAATATGTCCTTTCACATGTGCTCAATCAATATTTATTGAATGTTAGTCTCATCACAGCTAACATTCCTCAGGTATTAAATTCTGAGGGAAAAAGGATATATCCTTTAACTGTAGTCAAATTTTAATAGATAAGTGGATAGATAGATAAAGAATATATGGTTAAGAATCTAGACTCTAGGCTAGTTCCCATGTGGCTTAGCTGTTAAGAATCAGGCTTTGTCATTGTAGTGGCTCAGGTCACTGCTGTGGTGTGAGTTTGGTTCCAAGCTCGGGAAATTTTGCATGTCACAGGCATGGGGGAAGAGAAAGAATCTGGACTGTAAATCAAAGTGTCAGGGTTTGAATCTTGCTTCCACAATTCCTTGACTATGTAAACTTGGGCAGTTGAGGAGTACTCTGAACTTCTGTACCCTCAATCTGTGTAACAGCAATAACTGTAGTATCTATTTCATGGGTTACTATAAGGATTTAATGAAGTGATATGTAAAGTGTAAAGAGCAATGCCTGATAAACATAAAGCACCCTGTTAATGTTCGCTATTTATGTGTGTGTGCATTAAATTACATATTATGCCCCCCCAATAGATGCCTCAGTCTGAGCTGGGTATGAATTTGTATTAAAGGATTGTTTTTATTAAAGGACTATATATATATATATATATATATATATACACACACACACACATACATATACATATATACATGTATATATGTATATGTATGTGTGTATATATACATATACACGTATACATGTATATATGTATGTGTATGTGTGTGTGTGTGTGTGTATATATATATATATATATATATATATATATACACAGTATAGTGACCCAGTCATATACATTATTTTTTTCATACCATCTTCCATCATGTTCTATCCCAAGAGTTTGGATATTGTTCCCTGTGCTGTACAGTAAGACCCCATTGCTTACTCATTCTAAATGTAATAGTTCACATCTACCAACCCTATTAAGAAAGTCTGTTTTTATTCATGGTGTGATGGTGAGTCCAGTGAACTGTAAAGAGAGATGAGTGTTGCAGTTGGCAGTATGGGAGAAAGGGCTGCACAGTACTGCTTATATTTATGTAGACATCTCAGTATTGTAGGATGGAGAATTTTGCCTTCATGAAAGGATCAAAATTTACCTCTCAAAGCAGAGGAAGTAAATCTCCCTTTCCACTCTTTAATTCAGTTCTTTAGACCTCAAGCTCATGTGAAGTTTAGAGGATCCCTGAACAGTTTTTAAAGTGAGCAGGGATGTGTGTTCCAAACTGAATGCTAAAACCCAAAATCACTCGATTCCAGAGAAAATGAATAAACTAGAGAGTAAAGAGGAGCTTTATGGTTTTAAATGGGGGAAAGTATATGGGGCCTAGCTAATGCAGCCAGAGATTTTGTCTAAATTTTTTAAATCTGCTCTCCTTATGGGCAAAGGACAGATTGTGCCAAGGCCCCAAAGGGACGTGTAAATGAAGTTCAGATTGGATTTCAACTCTAGCTCATTCCTTTGGCCCAAGATTCTTGTGAACACCCTGCCTAGCAGAATGGAAAGGCCCAGGCGGAAGATGGGGTTGAGAATCGTATTTCTCTTTGTTATTTCCATCTCTCTCAAATTCATTATAATGTTCTGCTTCCTTTCTTATGCCTCTGGCATAATTACGAGGACATCATCCTGTCAAGCTTACAGGTTTAAAAATAACTAGAGGCTAATACAAGTCAGAGATGGAAGATACCCTAGAAACAGTTTAGTCAGATAAGGAAACTGTCATTCAGACCACAAATACATATTAAGTGCCTATTACACGGTGGTACTTCTGGGGACACACAATCCAGGCATAGACACTACTCAGGAGATTTAGGGACCACTGGTCCTAGGGGGTTTCCTCTGTCGATATAATTGACAGTCATTGGTAATGTAAAATAATAATGCCATTTGCAGCAATATGGATGCAAGTAGAAATTCTCATACTAAGTGAAGTCAGAAAGAGAAAGACAAACACCATATGATATCACTTATAGGTGGAATCTAAAATGTGGCACAAATGATTCTATCTACAAAACAGAAACAGGTCACGGACATGGAGAACAGACTTGTGGTCGCCTGAGGGAAGGGAGAAGGAAGTGGGATGGATGGGGAGTTTGGGGTTGGTAGATGCAAGCTATTACATTTTTTTTTCTTTTCTTTTTTTTGGGGGGTGGGGGGCATATCTGCATATGGAAGTTCCCAGGCTAGGGGTCAAATTAGAACTACAGCTGGCAGCCTACACCACAGCCACCGCAACACGGAATCCAAGCTGTATCTGCAACCTACACAACAGCTCATGGCAACACTGGATCCTTAACCCACTGAGGGAGGCCAGGGATCGAACCCTCATCCTCATGAATGTTAGTCAGATTCATTTCCGCTGAGCCACAGTGGCAACTCCCACAAACTATTCCATTTAGAATGGATAAGCAATGGGTCCTACTGTACAGCATAGGGAACTATCTCCACTCTTTTGAAGTAGAACATGATGGAAAAGAGTATGAGAAAAAGAATATATATATATATATATATATATGTATATGTATGTATATATATATATATATATGAATATATATGAATGACTGGGTCACTATGCCATATAGCAGAAATTGATACAACACTGTAAATCAACTATACTCTAATTTTAAAAAATGTCTAGCAATTTACTGTGGGTTGTAGTTTTCAAATACATGTGAATATTCGAGAGCATTCAGCCTTATTTATTCTGGATCCATCCTGATTTCTCCTCCTAGATATTATAGTTATAAGTTTGCATTTCTTGGTTTCTAGGCATTCAGACTTTTTTCATGTGAAATCTGAAAGTCAAGTAACAGCCCAGATTTCCTTCCAGCTCTCCCAGTTCTCACATGATAAATACTTGTTAAGTTCTTATTGTCTTGCTAGCACTGGAATCTGTGTTCCTGGTAGGGAGGCCTTAGGCTCCACTGGACATGAGGAAAGGGGCTGTGAGTAAAGACAAGAGCCTGACCATATTTCCATCAGTGTAATTTCTGGAATTCTGAGACTCTCCTTTCCTTCTCTGCATGGCCCTTGGCAACTCACACGTTGTCCTGAACGGCCCTTTCCACGCTTAAAAACAACTTTTCCAGTCGCTTCCCCATAGGACTCCCCTCACTCATAACAAACTTCCTAGCCTTCTTACCTTTGTCACGGCCTCAATCCCTTAGACGGATGTTATTTCAGATGTATATCTCCTTTTCCACTGTGGCCCTCACTGGCGCTCCCTACCAAGGCCAGACTTCTAGGAGCCGGGCAGTCTGGCAGAAGCAAGATGAGGAGCCTTTTATTTCTACCCTGGGCTCATGCTCCACCACTGAGAGTCTTGTGTTAGGACACTGAGATCTGCTTCTGCCTTTTTTCAGATTCGGTGCGGGGCCCATGGTTAGCTGGGACCTTTTCCCTAGGCAGGGACTGTCGTCATCCTGGTTTCTCTTCCTACCTTCCCTAGCAGCTCTGTCTCTGTCCCAGCCAGATTCCTTGTCCTGATTTTCACATTGGAGCCTTTTCTTCTGGGATCCTTGTGACCCATAAAAACAGCCTCTAATCCAGACTCTTTCCCAGCAGAGAAACAAAGAAGACAGACAGACATTTCTTGGCTGAGCAGTGTTCATATTCAGTTTTCAGAGCATCAAACCTTTTTCGGAAGCTGATCTACTTTTTAAAGCCCCAAAGTTAAAAGAGATAACAACAGGAGGGATGGGCATATGGGAAACTGGGATGGGATGGGTGGATGTCTTGTCCTGTGATGCTTCAGGCAGCTGTTAGCATCCAGCTGGTCAAGGGTTCCTAGAAACCTCTGGTCGAAGACCTCATATAAATTACAGCTCCACAATGCAAGGTGCCTTTCCCTAGTTCTCATCTAGGCATATGGTGTTGGTTTCTTCTCTTCCTTCTTGCTGAAAGGCCTCCAAATATATCCCATGTTCTTGCTACACTCCTCAGTGAGACAGACCCCTCTCATAAAGTGTCACAGGGTTCTCTCTGCTTCCTTAGATCAACAAGTGGAAATCCACATGTACTCAATACTCAGTCTAATTGGAGCTAGAGCTGCCGACCTATGTCACAGTCACAGCAAGGCCAGATCCAAGCTGCGTCTGCAACCTACACAACAACTCACAGCAACGCCAGATCCTTAACCCATAAGCGAGGCCAGGGATCGAACTCACAACCTCATGGTTCCTAGTTGGATTGGTTTCCGCTGTGCCACAACAGGAATTCCCAAGACTCATTCATTCTCTTTCTAACCCTACATCTGCTCTCTCAAGTTGTCGAGGTCTTTAGCAACCTCCCCCCCCCTTTTTTTGTTAAGTCCAAATTCAGCTCCTAGGGGAGCTTGCAAACAATCTTTAATTCTTCTTCATGCCCAGGGAATAGTAAATCTCAAGAAAGACCAAGTCAACTTGCAAATTCTCCACTAGTAATTATTCTGTGTCATTGAAAACAGGGTATCTGTCACCTCTTTATGGGTGGGAACAATGCTATACATTGTCTAGGTACATTGTCTAGGTGACACATGAGCACATAGGGACATTCGATGGAATGACAGATGGTAGATGTCTACCTGAAACAGTGACTCCCAGCCAAGGAGGGGAATACATTTAGTGGAAGCTCTTCTTCTGGCCGAAGGCATTCGTGAAAGAGCTAGTATTTGAGAAGAATCCTTCTCTCTGGGTTATTGTTCACCCTTATTCTCTTGGGAGAAGGTGATGCATAGAGTTTTCCCTGAGATTTCTGAGTTAGGGCCCAGTAACAGATTTTCTTCTTTCCCACTATGTGCCATCACCAATGATGTCTACTTTTTGTTAATGTCTGTTTTATTTGTATTCTCCCTGTGTGGATACCAGATGCTCAGGAGAAGTCACGGTGTAAGTGGATTCCTCCAACATGTCTTAGAGGGTTGGGGTCATTGTAATGTGTGCTGCTAGACTTTCAGAGGTGGGATCAAGATCCAGAGCAGCAAACCCCTCACAAGTCTGATTGACCCTGTGAAGGGTAATAAAACAAAAATCAATTCAGCAAACTTAGAAGATTGAAAAGGAACAGATTAAGGCATGCAAAAGGACTTTATTTCAGCACCAGTCACTCCGTGGGTTTGCTTAGCAGGCTGAGTAAATGTCAGTGTTTGGCAAGTTGAGGGTAATTGCCATTCCCTTTCCCTAATGTTCCTTCTGTGAAGGAAAAGTTCTTTATAGTTCCAACAGTACACAAAAAGAAAGGGGAAGAAGTATGTGTTACAAATAATCCTAAAGCTAATAGTATATCCTAAGTGCCCTAAGAATAATTAAATTATAAAATGCTTGATCAGAAAGGGTTAGAGAAGATTGCATTCCAACGCTTTTTTAAAAAATGAGAAAATAAGTCCACCAAAATTAAAAGATTTGGAGTTCCCATTGTGGCTCAGAGGTAAGGAACATGACTAGTATCCGTGAGGATATGGGTTCAGTCCCCAGCCTTGCTCAGTGGGTAAAAGGATCCAGCATTGCGGTGAGCTGTGGAGTAGGTCGCAGACGTGGCTCAGATCCCGAGTTGCTGTGGCTGTGGTGTAGGCCGGCAGCTACAGCTCCCGATTCCACCCCGAGCCTAGAAACTTCCATATGCTGCAGATGTGCCCCCGCTCCAAAAAAAAACCAAAAAAATTAAAAGACTTAACCATGGTCATAGTCATACAATTAATTTGTGGCCGATATAGGACTTGGATCACAGATACCAGGTGCCAGTGCTTTTTCTCCCATGCCAGTTAGTCATTTTAACTAAGTGATCTTTTAGAATGTTTAATGCTAAGAAAGGTTACATATCATAGACCAAGCAAGTTCTGTTAAGTAACAGAAATGCTACTTTAGGACACCATTTGTTTACCTCAGAGAATTTTGAATGGGGAAAGAAGTTGTTATTTTTTACTTTATACAATTTTAAATTGTTTTAAATATTTATAAATAGAATGTTTAAGTTTTGTTAGTAAAAATTACATGTAAGAGTACCCCTTTTAGACTTAATAATTTACTGCTAGGCATAATCCCAGAAGAAATGAAAAACATAATGTCCACACAGAACTTGTATACAGATGTTCATGTAGCATTATTCATATTAGCCAAAAGGTGGAAATAATCTAAATGCCCACCAACCGATGAATGGATAAGTAGCATGTGGTATATCTGTACAATGTAATATTCTTCAATCAGAAAAAGGAATGAAGTACTAATACCTACTGCAGCATGTATGAATCTTGAAAAACATGCTGAGTGAAAAAATCCAGTCACCAGACACATACTGTATGATTCCATTTATATGGAGTGTTCACAACAGGCAAATTCATAGAAGTCAGAAAATAGATTAGTGATTGCCTAGGACTGGATAGGGAGGTGGCAGGAAATGAGAGTGATTGATGATAAGTAGGGATTCCTTTGGGAGGATTATGAAGATGTCTTAAAATTAGATTGTAATGATGGTTTCCCAACTCTGTTAATACACTAAAAGCCACTCAATGATGCACTTTAAATGGATGAATTTATAGTATGTGAATTATAACTCAATAATGCTGTTAAAATTTTCTGTTTAAAACTTAAATAATTCATATAGCAACAACAAAACTAAGATTATATCCTTATGACATCAGATATTCAGGAAAAATCATTAAAAACCCACTTAAAAGTTTAGATGATTTTACTACCCTCTGCCAGATTGTTCAAATAGTAAGTTATTTAGAGGATTTAGAGGTCTTCGGACTTTTCACATTTCATATAAGGCTGTAGCTCTCCTTTACTAAGTGCAAGCTTTTGGATAGGTGTTCTACAAACATAATCATTAATCCTCATAACAAATCTACAAAGTAGGTATCTTTATCCCTGCTTTACTGATGAAACTAATAGCTACCAGAGCTGAGATTTAAGTCCAGTTCTGTTTGCTTTTATTACACCATAACTGTCATCCCATTATATAAAAACAGTCCTTAAAACTCTCCTTCCCAGCTAGAAAAATTGTCTACACTTTCTCCCTTCCTTTTTGTCCCGTTCCCTCTTCAGAGCCACCCCCAACTGTCCACTGAACCGTTTTCACCAAGACTCTTTGTTTCTAAGTTCAGTGAAAACTTCTTCCTTATCAAATTTTATTTTTTTGTACATTTGCCTCTGTTGCTTGCACCTTCTTGAAAACTTTTTTATTTAACTTCCATGATCCTACTTCCTGACTTCTCTGACTTGCTCTTCCCCATCTCCATAGACATCTCTTCTCCTCATCCTTTTTTCCATTTCACCCAGTGATGCCTTCCCTTTCAAGCTGCATACCCTCCCTAGTAGAGGGCATTCATGTCCACAGATTTAGTTCCCAGCAGTGTGCCTAAGTCTCCCATCTCTACATGTGCAATCAGATCTTTCCTTAACCTCAGACTCTTACACATAGACATCTATGGCCATCTATCCTCAAATTCCCCCAAGTCCCATCAAAAAGAACAGTCATCATCTTTACCTTTCAATTTCTTTCTTTCCAATTATATCCACAGTCTTTTTTTTGGGAGGGGGGATCTGGAAGTTCCCAGGCTAGGGGTCAAATAGGAGCTACAGTTGCCAGCCTATGCCACAGCCATAGCCATGCGGGATCCCGGCCGTGTCTTTGACCTACACCTCAGCTCATGACAATGCTAGGTAGGGATCAAACCTGCATCCTCATGGATACTTGTCGGATTCATTTCCACTGCACCACGATGGGAACTCCCATATCCACTGTCTTAATGACCGTTAATAGCGTGACGTAGTATTTTGGAGCCTATGCTGGGTTCAAATTCTGGCTCTACTTCTTAGTACCTGTCTGAGTTCTCTATGTCTTAGTTTCCTTATCCATAACCTGAAATAATCAAAGCGTCCACCTCACAGGGCATTAGGAAGACTGAGTTTATATTTCAAAAGTGCCTGCTACATAGTAAGCTTAGTACTTCTGTGGATGTAATACCAAGACCTTTTCCTGGATTCTGTCTACTGATTCACCTTAAGTTGATCTCTAAATGACCTACCAATCCATTTGTCTTAACATCTCTGGAGTAATCCCTCTGCAGTTGGCCTCACCATATTATCTGCATTCTAGATTCTACTAGAAGCATCACTCATATGAAAGCACTTACCAACTGCTCTCCACCACAAATTCTATGGCCACCGTCATTTTATTCTTCACATTAAGCACATCTAGAGCCTTATAAAATACGCATCTGATTTTGTCTCTGCTGGGACTAATCCTGTAGCACCTAGCCCAATTGCCTTCCTTTCATTCAAATCAGTTCTTGTAATTCCCAGGGAAAAAACACTCTGTCCTTACCTGAAGGTTTCTGCTCCTACTTCTCCCATTTTTAAATGCCTCCTCTCAAAACAAGCAGACCTAGTATCTACTTGTCCATCTCAAAGATCCCACTCACAGATCTCCTTACCAGGTAACTGCTAGTAAGTCCAGGTAATGCACCCTCTGTGATACCACTAGATCTCCCTTTCTGATGCTCTCGGCCTGGGAGGGGGGCCCTCCTTCATCCTTCTAAAGTGATAGAACTCAGCCTACTCTAATTATTATTATTATTACTGTTTTTATTATTATTACATTTCCTTGTCTATCTCATCAACTAAACTGAACCTCTTGAGCTCGGGACCTATGTTTTAATCATTTCCTCTGTCCCTGGTGCCCAGCAATATACCTGGCAAATATTAATTCTCAAATTTAAAAGGAAGACAACGGCAATTATTTAAATTATTATACATTTATTTATTCCAATACTTACAGACCAGCATACTTAGTAAGCCTGTGACAGGCACTGTGCTCTGTATTGGGAATACAAAGATAAATTGGACGTAGCCCTTTCCCAAAGGGACTCATTCTGATAGGAGGGACCACAGCAGAAGGATAACAATTAGAGCCCCATAGAATAGGTGTGATAATAGAGGCCATTTGCTAAGAGGGTATCAAAAGAGTAATGTGCTAATTTGTTAACATGATTAAAATGAGAAAGAAGTTAAGGAACACACACACATATAGTGATACTCAGAAGTCTGTGGGATATTAACTAATGGGGGTCAGTGATTACAATTAATTTGAAATGAAATAGGACTTTCTGGAAAATAACAGTGGCCTTTCCTGTCTTCTTCTTTACACTATTTAAATTGCCTTATTAAGCTATTCCCCAACCACTGACAAAGCCACAAGACATGCCTGTAAAACATTCTCGTCTACATAATTCCAGCACTTCTAGATATACTTGATTGAGATCTCTGTTTTCCCAAGTTCAAGCCCATAGACTGATGACAGTTTATGGCCCAATTTCTATTGGTCTGGGGCAAAAATGAGGGAAAAGAAGGACTTTGCAAGGTACATATAGACACATCAATATTAGATGGCCCTCTGTCCTTCCTCAAGAGGAATCCTTCCTGAGATTATGATCTCCTAACTTGGGTATCAAATATATTTCATTTTATGAAAGTATGGTGATAATAGATAGTTGTCACTGCAGTCATAGCCTTCAGTTGAAAAATTAAGAGGCAGGTTTATCTCCAGAATCATGTATTTAAATTACTCCTGTCACTGTGTGCTCTTGGCACAGCTCCAAATCCTCCTCTCAAATCAGCTCCTGCTCCCTTTGCTGAGCCCTGTTTGGTACCTCCATCTGCAACCTCTGGTAGCTGCTGTTTGGACATCTGGACAGTTCCAGCCTGCAGTTTTGATTGTGGTCTCTCTTCCCAAAAGCCCTTAGATCTAGGCTTTGTAGCCTGTAGGCCAGACACATTGAATGCCTAAATGAGATAAATTCTAAATATGACAATTCAGTTATAAATTCGATAATTGCCATACAGATAAGTCATCATCGGTGTTACCCTCACATACCTTTTTTGGGTCTTGTGATATGTCTTTGACAACTTTTCACATCTCTCAGTTTAGCAAAGTAAAATTCACATAGTTCAATGACGATTTAGTTTTTTTTTTTTTTTTTAGTATAACTGGGGTATATAATTGCCATGATTTGCTGTCAGCCCCCAAGCAAGTGACATTATATGAATGCAAAATATGATTGCCATTTTTGCTTTTGTGCATTGTTTGTTGCAATTTTATTAATTCTTCTTTCCATTGCTCTAAACTGCTTATATTATAACCGTTGGGGTAGAAATTAACAAGTTCTCTAGAAGACTTTTAAAACACCAAAATAAGGAAACGTGTTACAGTTGCTCTGCCGAAAGAAATCTTTTGCTTTTCCCTTTATCCCCTAAGGTTTTTTGCTCTAAATTCATCCCTCTATATTTTACTTGATTCATTACACAATGCTAGCCTTATGAGAGAACATTTTTATAGCTTTATCCTGCTAGATGGAAAGGTAAAGTGATTTAATAGCTCTATATTATTAAACATTATGAGGTTCACATTTTGGAAAGTGGAGTTGAGAATTACAGTGGCAACAGAGGCCAGCAGTAACACATGGAGTGGATAATTGTGCTGTAAAACTAGCATTCTTAAATGTCACCCATTAACACAGTATATGCAAAGGAGCTGGTCTGAAATACAAAGGAAAAATCCCACACAGTTAAAAAAAGGGGGGAGGGGGAAGAAAGAAAAAAAAACCTTAGTTCACAAAAACATTCAATCTAAGACAAGGTACTGAGGAGTAGAAAATTACAGGTTAGCCTCTTAATTCTGCTAATATGAAGTTTAACCGGGAGGAAAAAAATAACCACAGTAAAAGCAATATAGAGTTATAAGAGAATTCTTTTTTTAACACCAAGTCTGCATATTTGTTTTGAATTATCATTAATTGACTCTCAATTCAGGCAGGTTCTTCTGATGTCACTTTCATTCCACTGCTCTTTCTTTCTGTACCTCTGCCCATCATCAACTGGGCTGCTTTTTCCATCCTTCCCTGATTTTCCAAATTCTGTGACACCAAAATCTAGCTCAGGCATTTACCACTTCCTTGAATCCTTCCCTTTACACTCCCATCTGTATACCTTCTCTGAACTTAAAACATGTTTTCCCCACTGTAGGTCAAATTACCATCACTCGATTAATCGTTGTCTTATTGACAAATCATTCATTTCTGTAGTCTTCTTTCACTAAGTATATTATAAACTTAAATATAGAGAGACCCTTTATATTAATTTTTTATATTTCCCAAACCCTAAAATAGTGGTAAACACAGAGTAAGGACTCAAATAGTCAATTTTTTTTTAATCATTGGTAGTCATTTCTGCAATGATAGCTGGCCGAGGGATCAACAGCAAGTGAAGTGTATTATCTAAATATCTGTGTGAAAACCAGATGGTGTTTTAAGTTAAAATCCCTACACTTTTTTGCTGAAGAATTTTTTATAGCACAAATTGAAACAGCAAGAAGACAAGTTCCCCATGATGTTTCCAGGATCTGTTGCCTTGACATTAATATCTCATAGGATTTGGACCCTTTCAGTAGGAGAAAAGTTAAACCTTAGTGAAAACACGGACCATTAACCAAATATTTTCTTAGTTCCCAAGTTGTCAGCGTTGAGGTTGTGCTTTGTCACTCTGACAGCTCTAAATCTCTTCTGCCTTAAAGCCAGACTCCTCTTCGTGTGTGACAGCATAGCATGTGTGCCCTTTTACAATGCACATTAACTTCCCAAATAGTCCATTACTGGGCTCAACAGCTGCAATTCTCCTGCAGGTTTGACACCTTTTCAGTCCAGCTTTTCAACATAGCCTGCATTCCGCTTCACTCAGTTGACTTACTCTGTTGAGTTTATTACTGAACTGTTCATTTAATTTCATGACTAACAAAGGACTCAGATAAAATTCTTTGTCCCGTTTTTAGAGCCTAGCATAATTAGCCACATCTCCCACATCTTCGGATAGCAAATTTAATTAGACTCTCCAGCAGATCACTTTCTAGGGCACAAAGAAGTACATCGAGACATTGAGGCTGCTTCCCTGGAACAGAGGACGAGTGTTCCCAGGCTTTCTTGGTATCGACCTGTATCCAGTGTTTCAGGGGAAGGTTGGACTAGGAGATAAACCTTGGGTAACATTATCCCCAGGGATCAAAAGTCCTTTTTTACATCAACTAGGAATTTTTTGATGCAGCATAACAACTAATGGTCCTTGTAACTTCTGATGGCCCTGTGTAAGTCTCTCCTTGATCAGATGTTTGCTTCCTTGTTTCTCTTCGTCATAAATTTGAAATTGATGTTAGTAAATTTGAAAAGATGGTTAAACTTCTCTTTGTTTTACAGCAAGCAATTTAGGAAAATTCTCTTCTCACCTTTTTTTTTCCTTTTTATGGCCGTACCTGTAACATATGGAGGTTCCCGAGCTAGAGGTCAAATTGGAGCTGCCACTGAGGCCTACACCCCGCCATGGCAATGCCAGAGCTGAACTGCATCTGTGACCTACACCGCAGCTTGTGGCTCTCCTTCTCACTTTTTACTTACCCATCATGTGATCTTGCAGCTTCCCCCCAAAAGAATTCACTTTCTTGCTCTTCACCGTAATGAGTGTAAGCAAGGCCTTGGATAATTTCTTACATTGTCAACCTCAGAACTGCAGTCTGGCTTGGGATGGTACTCAGCTGACCGCTACGAGTTATTATACTCTTTCCTCTGATTAATTACTATTCTTGAGCACCTTGCAGCTGGATAGAATCACAGAGGTTTAGCACTGAAAGGAGTCTCAGAAAGTGTGTTTCAGTACTCCTCATTGTATAAGAAGGAAATTCATCGTCCCAGAAAAAGAGAGTGTGACTTACCTAAAGTTGTGTAACAACTTAGAAATAGATTTCCTACTGGAAGAAAGATCTTGTTTTCACTCCAGTTGTCATTGTAGCCCTCTATCCTGGAATCTCTTAAAAATTGTCTGACATAAAACCCTACTCTTCCTTTAGTTTAGGTGAGGCAAGAAAGCAAAATCTGCAGAGGCTGAGAAGCTGCATTTTTAGGTCCCGTCCTCTGGCCAGTGGCCAACTCCCAACAGTCAGGCTTCAAACAAATGTTTGTTAAGCAAATATGTATTTGCTGTGCCAGAAGTAGCTCAGTTAGTGGATTCTGGATAGATGAAAAAAGGACACTATTTTGACCTCCAGAACAAATTCTAATGATGGGTATGAGGCACAGGAAAATATACTCATGTATGTGTTTATGTTCATATGAGTATGTGTGGAGAGAGAGAAAGAATGAGGGAGGGAAAAGAGACAGACATATAATCAAAGATGATGATGCTGTGGGAGGTTCTGAGAAGAGAGATCTCAGGTGGTCAGGAGGTCAAGAGAAGTTCATGTGGGAGGGTTAATAGCGGAAAGATAAAGGTGTGGTGTCCTGGGTTGATGGAAAAAATAAAAAGTATAAAATGACTTGAATAAAGGGAGTGGAGATGAGAAAGCATCTTTGAACTCATTCACTTATTTATACATTCAGTAAATGATAATTTATTAAATGCTACTCTGCCAGATGTTAATAGAATTTGGGAAACATAGATTTTAAAAAAAAAAATGTGTTTCCTGGGAGTTCCCATTGTGGCTCAGTGGGTTGAGAAACCAAATAGTATCCATGGGGATGCAGGTTTGATCCCTGGCCTCGCTCTGTGGGTTAACGATCTGAAGTTGCCGCGAGCTGTGGTGTAGGTCACAGACGCAGCTCAGATCCTGCATTGCTGTGGCTGTGGTTTGGTGGGCAGCTGGAGCTCCGATTCAGCCCCTAGCCTGAGAATTTCCATATGACACAGGTGCTGCTCTGAAAAGCAAAAGCAAAAAAAAAAAAAAAAAGTACTTCCTGACCTCAGAGAATTCATACTCTAAACCAAACTTCTCAAACTTTAATGTTTCTCAAACTTCAACAGGCTTGAGAATCACCATTTCTAAGCTCCAGGAAGATGCTGGTGCTGCTTTTACTTGAACTATGTTTTAAGTATCAGTAAACCTGCTTATAAAGAGATCATTGTAATCTAGTATGACAGTTGCCATAATGCAGACAAGTCAAAATGCTGTGGGAACATAAGAGTGGAGGTACTAGCAGCAGCTGTATGAGTAGGCTGAGAGATTAAGATGTGTGACTAACAGTAGTAGACAAGTCTGAAACCATAGGTTGGAACTACATAAATATGGAGGAACTTAAAAGTCAGGAAGGAAATCCAAACTTCCTTGAACTTCTTACCATTGCTCTTGAGCATGATTTTCTTCCTTTTATCAGTAGATATGGGCAATGAGGATAGTATTAATCGTAATAATTGATAATAATTGAGCGCTTATAATGGGCTAGCACTGTACTGCAAGTGTTATATGTGTTAGCTCATTTGATCCTCACAAGCATCCAATGAAATAGGTACTTTTATTCATTTACTTTTCATTTTGAGAATTAAAAAAAAAAAATACTGAGACTTAGAATATCTGGGGGAGTTCCCTGGTGGCACAGCAGGTTAAGTGTCCAGTGTCATCAGTGTATGGCTCAGGGTGCTGCTGTGACGTGGGTTTGATCTCTGGGCCTTGAACTTCCACAGGAAGGGCCAAAAAGAGAGAGAGGGAGGGCATATCTGGGTGTTTAAAAATAATTCTTCTCCACTCCAGAGTAGCATCATCCTAATTAATTCAGTGGGAACCAAAGGAAGGCCCCATGATCATATATTCTCTATTCCATCCCTCATTACTTTTACTTCTTGTATATAGTTCCATTATCACATTAAATTATAATATACTCGCTTGCCTGTGTTCCTCACTGTGTTGTGTTTTATTCATATTTTATTCCCGAGTATCTAGGACGTAGTAGGTGTTTGGTGAATATCTTCTATTTCTCTTCTAGAATGGTCCTCCTACTATCTTTCAGGCCTTCCTTCTCAAGCTGTTTCTCCCACATTAAATGTTCTCTCACAATTCCTGCATCTAAAATCTCAGTCCAAGATCTTTAAATGTCATCTCCTTCCTCTCTGTAGCTTTTTCTGGTTCTTCCTTTTCAGACCTTGAGGAAAAAAGTTCTACCTTCCTGGCAATTTCGTGGCTCTTTTTTCCATACCTCTGCCCTTGCACTTGGAATTTTCTTTCTCGTTATGTGCAGTTATTTGTGTGCTCATCTTCTGTCACCACTAGACTCTAAAATCCCTTGTAGGAGTGCTGAGCCCCTGTGATGTGGTTAATACTGCCATCTTATGTGGCAACCTTCTCATTAGCAACCCGGAAACTTTAATGGAATTCTAACAAAATACAGCTATTCCTGAAACTATTTCCCATTCCTATTTTGTGGGCTCTCAAAGTGCAAAACAATGTAATTACATTAAAAATGCTTCTTTAAAGGGTAAATTTACATATCAGAATTATTTGGCCCACCCCATCTATCATACAGCTGCATAACAGATGTTGATAATGTACAAATGGCTTGTGGCAAAGATGAATTAGACCATTAAAGTGAAAAAGCAGCAACCCCTCAAAAGATGATAATGAAAGCTCCATGGGGCATTTAGGACATTTAGTGAGTAGAAATGCTTCATAATCAATTAGGATAAAACATTTCAAATGATGTGTTTCTCAATAAGTGGTCCATAAGGTGTATATGTGACCAGGAATGTGTGTGGCAAATGTGTCTGCTTGGCTACTATATTCTTTCTTACCCACTCCACACTTTTTGTTTTCTGCTATTCTACCTGCATTCCACAGACTCTGAAAATGCCTCTGAAATTTCTCATGAGGACAAGGCCTGGGAGTTTTCTTTACTTTAATAATACAAATTTATGGGAGTTCTCATTTTGGTTCAGTAGGTTAAAAACCCAGCTAGTGTCCATGAGGATGCGGGTTCGATCCCTGGCCTCACTCAGTGGATTAAGGATCTGGTGTTCCCATGAGCTGTGGTGTAGGCCACAGACATGGCTCGGATCTGGCATTGCTGTGGCTGTGGTGTAGGCTGACAGCTGGAGCTCCTTCAACCCCTAGCCTGGGGGCTTGCATATGCCACAGGAATGACCCTAAAAAGAAAAGAAAGAAAGACAGATAAATAAATATAAATTTATTGTTTTCACAGTAACACAAAAATAGCTATATTGCAGAACAGTATGGAAATAATAAAATCAGTGCCATACAAGTAGAATTTTAGGTATTTGTAGTCCCTTCTCATATACAAATCACTGAGCCATTCTTTCATTCAGCATATGTGTTGAGCATTTGTCATGCTCAAAACTGTGGAAGGCAAATTCATCCCTATGCCAGGGATTTGGGAGTCTGTGAAGGGTGGGAGACAGAAGGTATATAAGCATTCACGGGGTCCCTCCAATAACCTATAAACCGTAGGAAGTGCTACAAAGGAAAAGAGCAGAATTGCAGGAGGTGAGACGACATAAGGGAAGGTTTTTCTAAGGAAGTTCTGTTTTAAGTAGAGACTCAAAGGATGGGGTAAGAATCAGATTGAGAATTAGTGAAATCGCCTGAAAGATGGACTAGGCTGTGTGGTGACCCCAGCTCCTTTTGAAAAACTGAGTCTCTGTCTCTGCTTACTTACCTCTTAAGCAGTGATGCCGTTGTATTTGCATTATTGCTGATCATGCTATTGTTAGCAATTTTACCCTCAAGGCATAGGATGCCACTGAAAGCACGTTCAGCAGGTTTAAGCAAGGGAATGAATGTCAAGAACTGTAACCAGTCTGAGATTTTTTTTTTTTCCTTACTTGCAAGCTAGCAAGTTATCCTGCTAAGCTGCCCCGGGTACTGGCAGATCTAAAGAGCCTTTATAGATTCATAATCATAGTTGTAGCCAGAGTAGCAGCATTTTCACTGGTTCCACGAGCTCCAGTTTCCACAGGACAAAACAAAGGAGGTCATGTGGTGCCTGCACACGCAGTGAGTTGCATTACAGGAAAGGAATCCCAAGCTTGGGGAATCTGAATCTTTTACAATGAGCATAAGCCTGACTGGGCTGTGCCTCAGAGAAGGACATTATCATGCTGGACAGAAGACAAACCTACCCCATGCTCGAGAGGGAGACACTGTCTCTATCTTTCAAGGCTGTTGACTATAAAAATATCCCTGAAGACAGACCAAAACAAGGAAAATCAGTATTTCTCTTTGCAAGATATGTAGAAATGCTGGAGACTTGGAGAAGAGTCTCCCAAGAATTTTATGAGCAGATCTGATTTTGTTTTAATCAGATCATTCTGGCAGCTACAGAACTCATACGTATTCATACAGTTTTATATCCTTACTTCATTTTTTTACATCATAAGCATTTTTTTCAAAGTGCCACATCATGTTTATAACATTAATCTTTAACAATTGCATAATATATCAATAATTCAATCCATAATAATGGATGTAGGTGTTCTCCTAATGCACAAGGTTTAGTTTGCTTCTAATTTTTGGCAGTCATCGAGGAACATTTATTTCAAGACATGGATTGGCTGGAAATGTAAAGTGAAATGATCTTTGCTGAAGTAACAATAGAGATGACTTAGGTAGTGTTTTAAGAAGGCTGGATGCTGATGTTGCCATTTTGCCCAAGCTTGCAGTTTTCAGTCAGGAGAGGTGCTAATAGTGGGACATCTTCAGCCTAATTGCACAGGTTTACAATCTACTTCAATAAAATGGTCAATATATGCATAAAAATGGATTTTACTTCTGCCAGAAACATTTTCTGAGACTAAGAATCGATGAATACAATTGATGAAACCGTGATAACTTTCTTCTATGAAACTCTTACCCAGAGAGGCGAGGGGGACTAAGCGAGTATTATATCAGATGATGCCGTAGGCTTCTCCTCCTCTAAACATTCTGCATATAAAGTGGATCCAGTGGTCTCTATACAACTCTTTTCAAAAATCCAGTTTTAGACTGGTACTCATATTTTTTTAATTATTAGGAAGTAAACATGTATTACTAGGAAGTTTACTACGTAGATCATCAAATTTAAAACTTGTTTACTGCTAGATCAACAAATTTAAAACTCAAGTTTACTCCTAAGGAAACTCATGAAAAGGATGAATACGTTGCCCATGGACATAAAATTAAATCAATCCCAATTTTTGAGCATCTTCTGTGTGAAAGGAACCGTGGTTGGCACTAGGAGGAACAAGAAGCCTATGACACATCTCCCATCCAGAAATAGCTTCCGTTACAGTGGGTGAAGCAGAGATGCGATTTGTTATGTGCAAAGTGCTATGATAATTGTCACAAGTGCAAAGGAACGTAAGAAGTGTATGTGAATCATCCTGACTGGGAGGGCAAGACAACGTTTCATGCAAGATGAGGCTCTTGAGTCACAGCAGCTAGCATCACAGTTTATCTCATGAACTACCTGATTGAAGCTGTCAGGCCTTCTTCAATGTCTCTTCTAGTCCCCCAGCCCCTGCCTTATTATCCTCAGGGGCTGGGAGCTCGATCTCTTCACACAGTCCAATCTTCCTCCCAAACGCCTGGTGATTAGAAAGGGCCTCTTGGGGAATGTCTTCCTGACTCTATGACTTTGCCTGCTGGTTTCAGTGCTACCCCTAGAGGCCATGCCGTGGAAGTGCACTGCCTATTCCATATGAGGGAATTGCACAGATGTGTCATTTGTTTAGAGCCGTCTCTTCTCCAGCTGAAAGCCTTCCATAGCTCCTCATGTGGCATGATTTTAAAACACTCATCATCCTGGTCCTTTTAGACTGAGCACTTAAGTTTGTCTCTTTTAAATGTGGTTTCCAAATTCAAAAGCAGTGCTCCTAGTATGGCCCGATGCATGAAAAAAATGGAATGACTATTCTCTCCCCTGCTCTTGATGCTGCCTTTATCAATGAGGCCTAAGACTAGCTTTTATATCTGCATGACGTTCTCCATTCATTTCGAGCTTATTATGAAATGAAACCTCCAAACTTTTCTTTTTTTCTTTAACTTTTTTTATGGCTGCCCCCAAGCCATATGAAAGTTCCCAAGCCAGGGGTTGAATCTGAGCCACAGGTGTGACCTTCAACACAGCTGCAGTAATGCCAGATCTTTTTAACCTACATTGCACAGGGCCAGGGATTGAAACCATGCCTCTGTAGCGACCCTAGATGCCGCAGTCGAATTCTTAATCCACTGCGCCACAGCGGGAACCCCCAAATTTTATTTTCTAATGAAAGCTGATAATTCATGGTGGGTACTGCAAAATGAAGGCTATACCCATGACAAGAAATAGGAGATGAGAGGAAGGCGTTCCAGGATGAGGGGAACCTCATATATAAAATCCTAGTGACATAAAAGAACATGACACATTTGAGAAAAGCCGAGTAGCCCAGAGTGAATATATCATGGAGTATGTATGCTGAGGCAGGTGGGACTTTAAAAAGTGGATCATAAAAGGCTTTTGAATGACATCACTGAATTGATGTTTGGCAAGACTACTTTGATAGAAACCTAAAGAACGGATTGGAGGAAAAAAGACCTCAAAAAGTGGGAAGTTACTTTATAATCATGAAAATAATAATAGTAATAGTAGTTAGAAATTGAGTACCTACTATATCTTACATAATACAAGCTACATACATCACCTTTGATGTCACAAAGATCCTGTGAAGTACAATTATTTCCGTCTTATGAATGAGAAATTTGAGGCTTGGTTAAATGGACTTACCAAGGTAACCCCGTCGTGGTGGGGCCTGAATCAAACCCAGGTCTTCTGACATTGGGTTTTGTTATGTGATGGTGATAGCAGGGGTAAATGAGATACTGAGAGATAGAAGCCAATGTGAAAATATTCTAGAAGTAGCCCCAGTGTCCCTTTATAACTAGGGAAGTGAAGGGGAGGAAGGAATCCAGGGAGGACGAGTAGGTAGGATGTGGTTGGAGACAAGCTCAGAGCACGCTACTCAGCCCCAGAACTGAGACTGGCAACTCCAGCCCGGAGAGCAAAGTTAGTGAGAAAGTCTGAGGCGTAATAAATACTCCCTTGCTGACAATTTTCCCGGGCCCAAAGTTGGCAATAAGAGTGGGCCAAGTATTCTAAGACTATTACCTTTGGCATTACTTTAGCAAATGATTCAACTTGAAAATACCCTCATTCATTGTATATAAAAAAATACTCCACTCGGTGTATAAATTCAATCATCTGACAATTGGCAATGGGAGCTGTGCTATTTTATAATCCTACCTTTCAGAACAGAAACGTTCTCTCGTATATTTATGAGACTTGGTAGGGCTGTTAAAATAAAAACTTTGACCATATTATCCGCACGATACTACGTTCATATTTCTTCTGACTTTTACAGGGTTAGGAAAGGAGGTACATAAGTACAGCTTAATAAAACAGTAAAATTGATAGGACCTTGTCATTAGTCTATAAATATTTAAAAGGTGTTAGCATCAGGGAGAGACAAGATTTATTTAACCAAGATAGAAGCAGATAAGTCATGTTACAAGAATGTAGAAGTAATTGGAGAAAATCAGGCAACAGAAAAATGAAGTTGATTATTGGAAAAATATTCCTACATATGACATTTATTTTTTAAAATAATATCTTACGAAAATTGGTCATTTAAGAAACTGAAAAGGGAAAAGAAAAAATAAGAGTTCTTCAATTCATTTGATCAATATTAGCGCAGGCTCCTGAAAGTTTCTGAAGGAAAAATCCTCCCTCATCTGTAGGCTTAAAACGAGCAACACAAATTGTTATAACATTTTTATCTTATGAGTCTGTATAAAACCAATTCACGACTTACCATCTTAGTTACAGAATAGTAACTGAAGCTCTGTAGCCTGAGAATATCACTCATTTTTAGCTTTTTTGAATAGATAGAAATTTATATTCATCTGAATGTAAAATACATTTTATATTGTGTGTATAGTATATATGTATACATATATATCCATTATATAGATGTGTACTATATATACAAATATGTAAGTATATGTAAATATATATTATGTATAATTTATCATTTGTTATCATGATTCCATCATGATTCTCAAATTTAAGCACAGATCTCCTTTTTTTTTTTTGGTTTGCTTTTGATTTTTAGGGTTGCACCTGCAGCATTTGGAAGTTCCCAGGCTAGGGGTCGAATCGGAGCTACAGCTGCCTGCCTATGCAAGTTCCCAGGCTAGGGGTCGAATCGGAGCTACAGCTGCCTGCCTATGCCACAGTCACAGCAATGTGGGATCCAAGCCGCATCTTTGACCTACACCACAACTCACAGCAACACTGGATCCTTAACCCACTGAGCGAGGCCAGGAATCAAACCCCCATTCTCATGGATACTAGTTGGGTTCATAACCCACTGAGCCACAATGGGAACTCCCTCTCCGTTATTTCCTATAATTCCTAAAGAGTATGTTCATCTGCAAATCCTGAAGGCAGTCATTATTCAACTACTGGTAGTTCTCAAGGCCCTTGGTAGAGGCAATATTTTTATACAAATTAAAAAGCCATAGACTTTGAACTTTGCGAGTCTGAAGGAGAATCCTATCTCTTAACTCATTTTTTGTGGCCAGAGACAAAGCATTTTTACCTCTCTGAGCCCCAGTCCCTTCATAGGCAAAATGGAGATACTACAACCTTCAAGAGGAAGAAATTAGAAATTTATACAAAGCAGTTAGCAAGGTGCCTTGGATATAGTAAATTTGAAATAAGCAGTAGCTGTTTTCATTACTATTTTGTTTTTGTACCCCCTACCCACCCCTACCATGAGAGTGTAAGCTGAATGAGGGAGGGTATTTTTTTCACTGTATTTGGTGCTTTTTCTCTAGGTCCTAGAGGGCACTTGGCACCTACTAGGCACACAGTCAGTACTTGTGGAATAAATCAATGATTAACTTAATGAATAACTCAGTCTTCACTTCATCCAGGATGGCCTAGAGAAACAAGTTACTCCTTTGCTCTTTATAATGACAAATAGTATTATAATATTCAAGTAAACTTTAAAAACTGATTTGGAGAGTAGAGACTTAAGGAAGTTTGAAAGGACACTCAATATTTTAAATATGGGCATGTCTGACATAATTTGGAGCCTGACAGTTTTACCTAAGTATTAATTTGTATTCAAAGAGGTAGTTGAGGAGTTCCCATCATGGCTCACTGGTAACGAACCTGACTAATATCCATGAGGAAGCAGGTCTGATCCCTGGCCTCAGTGGGTTAAGGATCCAGCGTTGCAGTGAGCTGTGGTACAGGTTTGTAGACGCAGCTTGCACCCCGCATTGCGGTGGCTTAGGCCAGGAGCTGTAGATCTGATTCTGTAGCCTGGCAACTTCTAAATGCCACCGGTGAGGCAGAAAGAATGAAAAGATGGAAGGATGGATGGAAGGAAGGAAGAAAGGAAGGAAGGAAGGAAGGAAGAAAGAAAAGAAAAAGAAAGAAAGAGAAAGAAAGAAAAACAATAAGTGCTTAATGGCATTTTTCAATTTTTATTTTTTATTAAAGTATAGTTGATTTATAATGTTGTATTAGTTTCAGGTATACATAAAAATGATTCATTTATACATATACATATACCCATTCTTTTTCAGATTCTTTTCCCATACATATTATTACAGAATATTGAGTAAAGTTCCCTGTGCTATATAGTAGATCCTTGTTGATTATCTATATTAGATATAGTAGTGTCTGTGTATGTTAATCCCAAACTTCTAATTTTTTCCTCCCCCCAACCCTTCCCCTTTGGTAATCATAACCTTGTTTTTGAAGTCTGTGGGACTGTTTCTCTTTTGTAAATACGTTCATTTCTATCATTGTTTAGATTCCACATATATGTGGATCACAGATATGTGATATCATATGATATTGTCTGACTTACTTCACTTAGTTTGATAATCTTTAGGTCCATCTATGTTGCTGCAAATGGCAGTATTTCATTCATTTTTATAGCTGAGTAGTATTCCATTGCATATGGTATCACTTCTTTATCTATTCCTCTGTTGATGAATATTTAAGTTGCTTCCATGTCTTGGCTATTGTAAATGGTGCTGCAGTGAACATTGGGGTGCATGTATATTTTCAAATTATAGTTTTCTCTGGATATATTCTCAGTAGTAGGATTGCTAGATCATATGGTCGCTCTGTCTTTAGTTTTTTAAGGAACCTCCATACTGTTCTCCATAGTGATTGCTCCAATTTACATTCCCACCAGCAGTGTAGGAGGGCTCCCTTTTCCCCACACCCTCTCCAGCATTTATTGTCTGTGAACTTTTTGATGATAGCCATTCTGACCAGTGTAGAGTGATACTTCATTATAGTTTTAACTTGCATTTCTCCAATCATTAGCGATGTTGAGCATCTTTTCACATGCTTTTTGGCCATCTACATATCTTCTTTGGAGAAATTCCTATTTAGATCTCCTGCCCATTTGTTGATTGGGTTATTTGTTTTTTTTAATACCATGCTGCATGAGCTGTTTGTAATGACACATCATTTTTAAAAAATCTTCTGCTATATTTTGCAAGCTTTGTATTTTGTCCTAACCTTTTAAACAATTTCATGAGGCTTATTTTACATATTATAAACTTGACTCCTTTCAAGTATATAATTCAACAATCTTTGGTAACTATCCAGTGGTGTGACAACCCTCATAAATTTGTTTTGGAACATTTTCATCTCCCTGTTAAGATCCATCATGCCCATTTACAATTAATTCTAATTCTGACCCCAGCCCCAGACAACCACTAATCTGTTTTCTGCCTATAAACTTGCCTTTTCTGGAACAACTTTTGTATTTTTTAATGTTCATTAATGCATTAAAAACTACCGGTAGTTAGAGAATATGTTAAGAAAACTTGTTTATGGGGTCAAATTATTTTCTTTGTATTTACTTTTTTGTTTAACCAAAGCACATACGGCCATTCCATCTTTCACAGAGCTAACTTTAAAATGACATTTAACTGTAATCACAGTGAGCATCTCCACGTGGGCAGATGAAGATTCTGTAATTTCATGCCCAGCTGCATTGATGACTTTCAGCCTGTTTAAGCAGTGCCAGCCACAAGCAGCAACGCCCTGCCATGGCTGATTGCTTCAGTCTTGTATCTCTGTAACTTTTATGGCTGACATTTCAACTCCATGTTTCCAATAAGACACAAGTTTATTGGAGCAGAGCAGAATTCATTTATTGCCTTTTTCATATATTAAACTCCATCACATATTCTATTCCAAAACTAAGATTCACCACTGTGTTCTTGAAGTGGCAGTAGAAAGATGCCTCCCTTATTTGCATTGTCCTTTTTCCTGAATTTGAGATGATCTACTAGAAAGTATATTTTAATTTTGCACTTTAGTCAAGGGTATTCCATACATAGAAGAAACCTGATATATTTATCTGGTTTCCTTCAATCCAATCACAAAAGTTTTGGCTTAAGTAGAATATTTTTGCCTTGGGATCCCAGTGGAAATGGCATAAAAATAATCCCATTGCTGAGTTCAATAAGGTGTGAAATGAGGGAGTACAGTGCTTAGTTTGCCATTGTCTCTGCCTTCAAGGGACTTACAGTCTAGCTAGGGAAACAGCCACTTTTAAAAAGAGTGCTTTCTTATAGTGGGGGAAACGCCTGGGTAAGTTCATGTCTTGGTGCAGAGGAAGCTGAGAGGTTAGAAAGGGTTTCCATTCTGGGTATGCTTGAGATAAGTCCTGAAGAATAAATAGCAACATCCAGGCAAAGAAGTTTTCTCAAAATAAAAGGCATTTGGAAACAACACTTGGTTCTAAAGTTCCGTTTCCCACTACTGTGATAAAATAGACAGTAGGTCTTAGTAGCATGATGTTCCCTAATACAGATGTGTGGGCATTATTTATCATCTGCTTTATTCCTACAGTGATCCTATTGTGATATTTAGAAATCTAAAACCCAAGAAGAAAAATACAAAAGAGTCAAAGATATTTCTCAAAAAGTTAAACAAATAAACAAACAAAAATCCTTAAAAAACAAAAAAACTGTGGGAGTTCCCATTGTGGCAGAGCAGAAATGAATACAGCTAGGAACCATGAGATTGCGGGTTCGATCCCTGGCCTCGCTCAGTGGATTGAGGATCTGGCATTGCCATGAGCTGTGATATAGGTCACAGATGCATCTCAGGTCCTGCATTGCTGTGACTGTGGTGTAGGCCAGCAGCTGTAGCTCTGATTCAACTCCATATGGGAACTTCCATATGCTGCAGGTGCAGCCCTAAAAAAGGAAAAGAAAAAAAAGATCCTTGATAGAAGGAACTGAGCTTGCTTCCTATTTGTATCTCCCATCTCACGGTGCCTAGCATAGTACTTTAGTAGACACAGAAATGTTTGATGACTGAATGTAGAATGTTACAAGAAAGCAACAAATGGGATAATTTAATAAATATAAGGTGGTGGATTAAGTTAATTGTAGAATGTGTAGTTTCCTGGCAGATACATGATACTCCATAAATGTTGGCTGAACGAGTGTACAGATGAATGAGGATATGTCTTGATAACATTTGGAGGTGGATTTGGAGCATTTACAAACAAATGGCATGCTAAGTACAAGATGTGACGTGAATTTGGGAGACACAATAATCCCCAACAGAGTTTAGCTGCGTGCTCCATCTGAAATCAAGTGAAAACGTTGTTCTTAGTTGTTTCAAAAAGCCAAGGCAGAAAAAAAAAAGGAGTCAAAGAAAATATTACATCAGTAAGATGTACAGTATTCACTAGGTAATGTTTAAATAATGACCTTTGATTTAAATCATGTATCATGGCATTAAAGATCCTGAATGAGTTTACAGTATCCATTAGAGCTAGGATAAGTGTGAATTCACAGGCCTTTCTTGCTCTTTCATTCACTATGAGAGAGAGGAAGGAAGGGAGGGAGGAAAGAAGGGGAAGGGGAGGAAAGGAAAGGCAAAAGAAAAGAGTTAAGGAAAGGAAAAGTAAAGAAAAGAAAGAGATTTCATATATATTTCTTGTTCCTACTCATGGAAGCAATATTTTTAAAGGGAAAGGAAAATCAGTGAACTCGAAAACAAACCGATAATCAGATAATTTCAGTGAATAATAAGTGTAAGTGCTATGGATGAAATAGTGTAAGAGACTGTATAATGCCTGGAGTGGGAGTGGAGTCCCTTTAGCTGGAAGAGCAGAGCCTCTCTGGTGAGGTAACCTTTTAGTTGAGACCTGAACCAGAGGGAGATATCCAGAATACCTAGAAGCAAAGCAAGTGTTTAATGGGGTCGGGATGGGGGGGCCCTAGAGAGGAACTAGTGAGAAAAGCTGAGTCAGGAAGAAGGCCAGGTTGGCTGAATCTTGGGGAATGATGGGCAGATTGGTGAGCAGTGGGAACCTAAAGGTGGACAGTGACCACACGCTCTCACAGCCCTGGAAGTGAATGTGAATTGAATTCTAACTGTGATGGGAGGTCTCTGGAAAATTTTCTGTAAAAAGAGAACAAGATAATCCAATCCTGTGCTTTAAAACAAGCTGTTCACAGGTCACGATAAGCAGTGACTAGGACAGGAATGAAACCACTTGGGAGGTTGTTGCAACAGTCCCCCAGGAAAGGCCTTGTTTCCATTAGGGTCATAGCATTGGAGAAGCAAAGGAGCTTGTGAATGAATTGTTTGTGGATTAAGACAGGAAGTGAAGAACCAGTGAAAATGCTGAGATTTTTTGGATTTAATAACCTGGTGATTGGTGCTGTTGTTTACCAAAAGGAAGGCTGACAGAATGCATTGGAATGATCAAATGAGTGGACGAAAGTCTCTTCTCCCAAGTCACATTATAAATGCTTGAAGATCATAGTCCTTATTTTAGCCTTTATCTTTTTCTTCATCACATCAGGTACAGGGCTTTACATATTGAGGGTGTTAATGACTAGGTCCTGGCAGATGAGGCGAAGGAGAAATCAAAGTATACAGAGTCGATGCCTGAGTCTTCTAATATGTTAATGAACTATCCTAAAACTTCTGGCACCTTAAAAAGAGATGATTTTTAAAATTCATTGTAAATCTTAAGAAATGTGAAGAAGGAAACGATCACAGGTTTACAAATTTTGCTTTTGCATTCTTTCAAATCCTCTCATGTGCATCTTCACAGGGTTGTAACTTGCATCCGTCCAACTTAGTTGCTAAGAGGCAATCATTTTTCATTAGTGAGGATAAATATTCAGTGTTCTTTATTTGGAAGTTTGTCGTTAAGATCCAAAGAGAAAGCATTTTAGTGTTTTGATACTCTCCTGAGATTGCTATTTTACATTTGATATTTTTCTTAGGTTGATTGTCCAATCACTGTGAATACTAAATATTTTCAAGCTGTTCATAGCCACAAAAACTTTTTAAAGAGTTGCTTTGTGTTAAAAAATTAATTTCTGAGGAAAGCAAGAATTTATTTTAAAAGTTGGTTAACGAATCCAACTAGGAACCATGAGGTTGTGGTTCGATCCCTGGCCTTGCTCAGTGGGTTCATGATCCAGCGTTGCCATGAGCTGTGGTGTAGGTCACAGATGCGGCTCGGATCTGGCATTGCTGTGGCTCTGGTGTAGGCCAGCAGCTACAGCTCATATTAGACCCCTAGCCTGGGAACCTCCATATGCTGCAAGTGCAGCCCTAGAAAAGGCAAAAAGACAAAAATAAATAAATAAGTTTAATTAATTAATTAATTAAATAGGGTTTGCTATTGAGGTCTAATTTCATCTCCCTGGACTTATTTTAAAAATCTACATTAAGTAGTTCCCACGTGGCTCAGCAGGTTAAGAACCCAGCATAGTATCCATGAGGATGCAGATTCGATCCCTGGCCTCACTCAGTGGGTTAAGGATTAAGCTGCAGTGTAGCTTGCAGATGCGACTGAGATCTGTGACTGTGGCATAGGTGGGCAGCTGCAGCTCTGGTTCAGCCACTGGCCCAGGAACTTCCATATGCCACAGGTGCTTCCATAAAAAGAAAAAAAAATCTACCTTAAGAGACTTAGAAAGCATTATACTTTATCACGCTGGTTCTTATGTCCCAATTTTTGTCTCTTCAGTACTAGAATTCTGGTAATATGTAGAAGCTTAGCTGAACCAGTAGCCTCGGGGCTACCTTGAACATACTCAACCAAGGGAAAGCACCAGGGGAGAAAGCAGTTCTTACCTCAGGAGTATGAGTAGAGAAGAGTAGAGGGAAATGAACAACTAACTGGCCTTTTGCGCCTGTCACTTGTTAGTGCAGGTGATGATGATGACTCCTCTCTGGTAACCACCGTGTGCAAGATTCAGACTGCAGAGGTCAAGTGAAACAATTTCCCTTTCACCAAACTTTTGGAGCTTTTCCATGACAATAAAACATACACACTAACAATTTCCACCAAGCCAAGCAGCCCACATTTATTTGGATGTTCCAGCTGTCTGCATGAAAATCAATAAGGAAAATAAATTGTAGAACAGCAATTCTTCATCTAAAATAGAACCCAACAGTATGATAGGAGCGAGAGCCTCCATTTGTTGCCTTGGTGCCTATACTGGTTTGCCAGGGGAGGGTTATTAATTCCATATGTTCCACAGAAAGGTCTTCTGAGGACTGGCCCCTGGTAGTGCTAGGACAGAAAGCTTTGGTATTTATATCTAGTCTTCTTAAGACAAGCTTCCTCTTACAGCTTCTTGGCTTTCTTTATCCCTTCTCCAGATGTTTTACATATCTGGGTATCATGGAAAGGCTCTTTCAGAACTGCAAAGTGACTGTGTATTAATGTTGCTTAAAATTGTTCATGACCTCCTCTTTGCCTGCAGAATATAATTCAAACTCCAGTGACCAATGCTCCTGCTGTTATAAACGCTTTAAAGTACTTGAATGGAGTTCCTGTTGTAGATCGCTAGTGTCCATGAGGATGCAGGTTCGATCCCTGGTACCACTCAGTGAATTAAGGATCCAGCATTGCCAAGAGCTGTGGCATAGGTTGCAAACACAGCTCAGATCTGGCATTGCCATGTCTGTGGCAAAGGCTAGCTTCAATTCGACCCCTAGACTGAGAACTTCCAGATATTGTCAAAGAAGCCCTTTAAAAAAAAAAAAAAAGAGTCTGTGGAAATTATTGACTGAACTCTCCTTCTTGAATCTATCTCTTTGCTCCCAGTGTTAGCTGACATTACCTCATATTCTCTTGGTTTTCTTCCTTTTTCTCCACTCATTCCTTCTTAGTCTTTTTTGCCAGGTTTATCTTCCTCTATGCATCTTATAAGGCTGGTAATCTCCAGGCCTCCATCTCAGCTTTTGTCACAATCTTTTTAGGAAAACTCACGGTCTCCAGTGTACTTACATTGTGTTGACTCCAAAATGGACTTTTTTGCACCAGAATTGTCTACTGAGATCAGATTCCAATATTCATTTTGTGAGGTATCTGTACCTTGATGTCATGAGGTTTCCCAAAACTCATAGTATACAATAGTAAAATAATTCTCCCTGAATCTGTTATTATTCTCACACTCCTTTCTCAGTATGAAGTACCACCATTGGCCCAATCACCTCAACCAGAAACATGGAAATTGTCCTAGACTCCTCACTCACCCACCACAGGCAACTGCCAAATCCTGGAATTGTATTTCCTTGCTTTTTCTTAGCTCTAGCCCTATTTTCCTTCCTTGGGCCCATTAGTTAGTCCAGGTTTGGGTTACTATGTTCAGATATCTTATGATCCAATTGCACTGCCTCCCTGGAAAGCAATTTCTACTGACTGTTTCCCGTGCTTCATACTTTATGAATTTTTTTCACATATGCAGCTTGATTTTCCACCACAGAATGATCTGTGAAAAGACACTTATCTGCTTTATACTGATGACAAGACTAGAGATGAGAGCGTTCAGTCTGAGACTGACAAGTACCTAATCAAAAAGAGAAAGAAATCCCTAACCCAAGGCCATCAACTCCCAAGCCCATGCCCCTTTCCCATCATAGTTCTTTTCCCATCTACACCTCATAAAGTAGATGGGGAGGGCAGGAATAATTATTTCCTATTAAAACTGAAGGGAAAGTCAAAACAAAAGGCAAGTGAGGTGATTTTCCTAAAGCCATTGAGCTCATTAGGAGCACAGTGTTAGAAAACCCCCATCTCTTACTTCTAGACTTCTGTTCTTTTGTTCACATGACTTTGCTTCCCAGATATTGTCAAAGAAAACCAGAATCTGTTATCCTGAAAAACTTGTTTCCTGCATGAAATAAAAAGATATCCAGAGTCCTATTTTATTTGGCTGCACCCACAACATGCAGAAGTTCCAGGGCCAAGGATCAGACCCCAGTCACATCAATGATAATGCCAGATCCTTAACCTGCTGAGCCACCAGGGAACTGCCCGGGGTCATATTAATTAAATACCTAAAATCCCAATTAGTATACAAAAAAAATCTTCCCATTTCTTTTTTTTTTTTTTGGTGAATGGAATTATTTTTTCCCCACTGCTTTCACCCAGGATTCTTTGTTGTTGTTGTTGTTGTTGTTGTCGTTTGTCTTTTTGCTTTATTTGGGCAGCACCCGCGGCATATGGAGGTTTCTATTCTAGGGGTCTAACAGGAGCTGTAGCTGCTGGCCTTCACCACAGCCACAGCAACGCGGGATCCGAACCGTATCTGCAAACTACACCACAGCTCACAGCAACGCCGGATCCTTAACCCACTGAGCAAGGCCAGGGATCGAACCCACAACCTCATGGTTTCTAGTCAGATTCATCAGAAAGTCTATAAATAATAAATGTTAAAGAGGGCATGGAGGAAAAGGAGCTATCCCACACTATTGGTGGGAATGTTAAGTTGGTGCAGCCACCATGGGGGTTTTCTAACACTGTGCCCCTAATGAGCTCAATGGCTTTAGGAAAATCACCTCACTTGTCTTTTCAAAATAGAGTTTTCATGATTTCCAGATATGTGCACAGGAATAGGATTATTGGATCATAGGGTAACTCTATTTTTAGGTTTTTAAGGAACCTCCATATCATGCTCCATGGTGGCTGCACCAACTTAACATTCCCACCAATAGTGTGGGATAGCTCCTTTTCCTCCATGCCCTCTTTAACATTTATTATTTATAGACTTTCTGATGATGGCCTTTCTGACCTGTATGAAGTAGTACCTCATTGTAATTTTGATTTGCATTTCTCTAATAATTAGTAATATCGAGTATATTTTCAAGTGCCTGTTGGCTATCTGTTTATCTTCTTTAGAGAAATGTCTCCTTAGGTTTTCTGCCCAGTTTTTTTGGTGTTGAATTGAATGAGCTGTTTGTATATTTTGGAAATTAAGCCTTTGTGTGTCACATTGTTTGAAAATATTTTCTGGCTTTCCATAGGTTGTCTTTTCGTTTTGTTTGTGTTTCCTTTGTGTATATAGAAGCTTGTAATTTTAATTAGGTCTCATTTGTTTATTTTTGCTTTTGTTTCTATTATTCTAGGAGATGGATCCCCAAAAATGTTGCTTTATGTCAAAGAGTGTTCTGCTTATGTTTTCTCTAAGAGCTTTGTAGTATCTAGTCTTATTACATTTACATCTTTAATCCACTTTGAGTTTACTTTTGCGTATAATATTAGAGAATATTCTATTTTCATTCTTTTACAGGTAGCTGTCCAGTTTTCCCAGCACTACTTATTGAAGAGATTGTCTTTTCTCCATCGTCTACTCTTGCCTCTTTGTTGTAGATTCATTGACCATAATAACTGCATGGGTTTTTTCTGGGCACTCTATCCTGTTACATTGATCTATGTGACCATTTTTGTGCCCAAAACATATAGCCTAAAGTTATGGAGCATGATTCTTCCAGCTCCATTTTTTGTTCTCAGGATCACTTTGGCAATTCTGGGTCTTTTTTGTTTCCATAGAAATTTAAAAATTTTTTGTTCCAGTTCTGTGAAAGATACCATTGGTAATTTGATAGGAATTGCATTGAATCTGTAGATTCCCTTTGGTAATATGGTCATTTTGACAGCATTGATACTTCCAAGAATGTTGGAAGATATGCAATCCAAGAACATTGTATATCTTTCCATTTGTTTGTGTCATCTTCAATTTCTTTTAACATTTTAAAGTTTTCAGAGTGCAAGTCTTTTGCCTCCTTAGGTAGGTTTATCCCTAGTTATTTTATTCTTTGTGATGCAGTGATAAATAGAATTGTTTCCTTAACTTATTTTTCTGATAGTTCATTGTTAGTGTGCAACAGATTTCTGTGCATTAATTTTGTATCCTGCAACTTTACCAAATTCAGTGATAAGCTCTAGTAGTTTTCTGGTAGCATCCTTAGGATTTTCTATGTATAGTATCATATCACCTGCAAACAGTGACACCTTTACTTCTTCCTTTCCGATTGGATTCTTTGTGTATTTCTTTGTGTTCTCTGATTGCCATAGCTAAGACTTCCAAAACTATGTTGAATAGGAGTGGTAAGAGTGGGCCTCCTCATCTTGTTCCTCATCATAGAAGAAATGCTTTCAGCTTTTCACCATGGAGTACAATATTAGCTGTGGGTTTGTCATATATGGCCTTTATTATGTTGAGGTAGGTTCCCTCTATGCCCAATTTCTGGAGAGTTCTTATCATATATGGATGTTGAATTTTGCCAAAAGCTTTTCTGCGTCTATTGATTTGATCGTATAGTTTTTTTTCTTCACAATTTGTTAATGTGGTGTTTCATACTGACTGACTGAAGATATTGAAGAATCCTTGCATCTCACTTGATCATGGTGTATGATCCTTTTAATGTATTGTTGGATTCAGTTTGCTAGCGTTTTGTTGGGGATTTTTACATCTATGTACATCACTGCTATTGGCCTGTAATTTTCTTTTTTATGTGATATTTTTGTCTGATTTTCATATAAAGATGATGATGACCTCACAGAATGAGTTCATGTGTTCCTTCCTCTACAGTTTTTGGAATGTTTTCATAGGGATTGGTGTTAACTCTTCTAAATAGTTGCTGGAATTCACCTGTAAAGCCATCTTGTCCTGGACTTTTGTTTGTTCGGAGTTTTTTAGTTACTGATTCAATTCCAGTACTAGTAACTTGCCTCTTCATTTTTTTCTATTTCTTCCAGATTCAGTCTTGGGACATTGTGCCCTTCTAAGAATTTTCCATTTCTTCTAGAAGGTCCATTTTACTGGGGTACAGTTGCTCACAGTTGTCTCTTATAATACTTTGTATTTCTGTAGTGTCAGCTGTAATTTCTTTATCGTTTCTAATTTTATTGATCTGAGCCCTCTCTTTTTTTTTCCTTGATGTGTCTGGCAAAGGTTTATCAATTGTGTTTATCTTTTCAAACTAGTTTCAGAAACTATCTTTTCAGATTAGTTTCACTGATCTTTTCTTGTATTTTAGTCTCTATTTTCCTTTTTTAACTTTTTTTTTGCCACACCCATGGCATGTGGAAGTTCCCAGGCCAGGATCAAACCCACACCACAGCATCAACCCGAGCCACTGCAGTGACAGTACTGGATCGTTAACCCCTTGTGCCACAAGGGAACTTCTATTTTATTTTTTTCTGCTCTGGTATTTATGATTTCTTTCCTTCTACTAGCTTTGAATTTTGTCTTTTCTCTAGCTGCTTTGGATGTAAGGTTATGTTGTTTGAGATTTTTGTTTGTTTGTTTCCTGAGATAAGCTTGTAGCACCATAAATTTCCCTCCTTAGAACTGCTTTTGCTGAGTCCCGTAGGTTTTAGATTGTCATGTTTTTATTTGCATTTGTCTCTAGGTATTTTTTTATTTCCTCTTTGATTTCTTCAGTGAGCCATTCATTCTTTAGTAGCATACTGTTTAGCCTCCACATGTTTGTTTTTGTAGGGTTTTTTTTTTTTTTTGATCTTGTAGTTGATTTCTAGTTCATTGCACTGTGGTTGGAAAAAATGCTTAACATGATTTGAATTTTCTCAAATTTCCAAGGCTCATTTTATGACCTCACATGTGATCTATCTTGCAGAATGTTCCATGTGCACTTTAGCAGAATGTGTATTTTGGTGCTTTCAGATGAAATGCTCTATAAATATCAATTAAGTCCATTTGGTTTGATATATTATTTAAGGCCTGTATTTCCTTATTTTCTGTCTGGATGATCTGTCCAGTGATGTAAGGAGATTGTTAAAAGTCCCCTGCTATTATTGTGTTACTGTCAAGACTACTTTTATATCTGTTAATATTGCATGATATATTGAGGTGCTCCTATATTGGGTGCATATATATTTACAACTGTGATATCTTCTTCTTGGATTGATCCCTTGTATTTGTAATTGATACGATTATGTAGTGGTGTTCTTATTCTAAAATCTATTTTGTCTGATCTAGGTATTGCTACTCTGGCATTTTTTGTTTTTAATTTCCATATGCCTGGAATGCTTTTTTCCATTCCCTCACTTTCAGCCTGTATGTGTCTCAAGATCTGAAGTGAGTCTTTTATACTTAGCATATATATAGGTCTTATTTTTGCATCCATTCAGCCAGTTTGTGTCTTTTGGTTGGAGCATTTGATACATTTACGTTTAAGGCAATGATCATTAATGTGTGTTCTTATTGCCACTTTGTTAACTGTTTTGGATTCATTTTCCTAGGTCCTCTTTCTTCCCCCTCCCTCCTTCTTTTGTTCTCTTGTGACTTAGTGTTTTGTTTTGACTATCTAGTGTTATGTTTGGATTCCTCCTCCTTTTTTTGTGTGCATATCTATTATGATTTTTGGTTTGCAGTTACCATGAGGTTTTTGTATAGCAGTCTATGTATACATTCCTTTTTAAAATTGCTGATCTAATTTCAAATGCATTTTAAATGCCCTGCCTTTGTATTCTCTTCCCCTCATATCCCTTAACTGCTTATTGTAGATAGAGATGATTTGACTAGTTTTGTCTTTTAACCTCCTACCAGCTCTGTGTGTGGATGATTCCCTACATTTACATTGTTTACCTTTGCCAGTGAGCTTTTTCCTCCTGTGATTTTCTTGTTGCTAGCTGTGACCTTTTCTTTTTGCCTAGAGAATTCCCTTTAACATTTGTTGTAAAGCTGGTTGGGTGTTGATGAATTCTTTTAGCTTTGGAAGCTCTAAGTTTCAGCTGTACTTTCCTCCCTTGCTTCTTTCTACTATTCAGAATTCCATCTAGCTGGCCTCTTTGCCTGAGGAGATGAAAGAGCAATGCAGCTGTTATCTATAATGTCTTAGTTACGGTGGAACTAGCAACATGCTATGTATATAGACAATAATGTGGAAAGGTTGGAACCTACTTGGTCCCAAAAGGAAGATATTTGGTGGGGTTTTTTTTAAATACCACTTGTTTTCACTATCAAGTAGTTTCTAATGTCTACTATAGGCACTGCTCAAATGTGACTATCAGGGTATAATAAAAATTCCCTTGCATCCACAGATCTTGACTGTTAGATAATTTACCATATTTGTCTTAGTAGGGTAAAAGGGTAATTATGTGTTGTGAAAAGCTCTGTTTGTTCCAAATTTACATGCTAGGAGAAACTGCATGTTTCTGACTGCATGTGTAATATAAAAGGATTCAGATTCATGAGCACTTTGTAGTATCTTTTGCGTTTAACTGAAGTGTCACTAAAGCTTTATGAAGGACATTATTGGAAGAATTTAGGGGGAATAAGAAGGTAATAGAAGTAGTGATAAGTGAAGTGAGATTACCGAGTATCTCTTTGTTTTCATTATATGGGCCAGGTTAATGGTGAGGAAGCTATCGGTGATTCCAGTTACTCATTAATCTAGGTTAGTAAGCATCATTGATCTTACCCAAGAAATGTTGGTGCTTTCTAAACCACTGGAAGACAAATGGTAAAGGAAAAGGTTAAACAGCTTAAGCAGAAGAAATATAATTAGCAGATAAACACATAGAAAAAAATGGTCATTCTCATTAATAAATACTTATCTGAAGTGTTATATTGTACCTATCAAGTTATAAAATTTTTTAAAACTATAGCATCAGTGTTTACACGATTGTGGTGAAACTGGCACACACACATATATATACAAAAGAGACAATAAAATGGTCTGAAAAGTAACTTCTGAAAAGTAATTAATAACGTAACTCATAAAACATAACCTAATAATCCCCATTTTGGGGAATACATTCAAAGGAAATGTTGAAGTAAAAGTAAGTAATTGATATCAGTATATTCATTTCACTATTGTTTATAATATTAAAATAATAGAAATAATCCAAATATCCAACTGTACAAGGACAGTTAAATAAACTACATCTTCTGAGGAAGTAACATTATATAACACCAAAATAATTATGGAAACCCTATCAGAAATGATTAAATTATAATGTAAAGGGAAAAATATAGAATACGAAGCTACACATGGTCTTGTACATATAAAAGGATATGAAACTTGGACATACAGAGTCAGCAACATAAAGTAGAAAGTACACTTGGCAACAAGAGGGGCTTTAGTTTCAATTCTGGCTCTATATTTGGAAACTGTTGGTTTCTGACACATTATTTAAGTGTTATGTATTTTGTTTCTTATGTATAAAATGGGGTATTCATATTACTTTATAGGACAGCTATGAGAATTAAATTAGATAATGCTGTGAAGCCTGAGCCAAGGCAATGGAATATGTGAATTTTTTAGCTTTCCCTTATTTTGATTTCTATTTGATCTATAGAAATTGATTTCTATTGTTTTTACAATAGAAAACTAATTTAATTTGATATTAATCACCAAAGTTATACTCACAAATCTACCTGTGCCATTGACTATGTGGCTAATTGAAGTGATCTAAATTATATGCTTATTTAGTTCTAAACATCTCAGAGTGCATCTCTGCTTTATCACATTGATTTATTTAACAAACATTTATGTAGCTTTTACCATGTAACAAACACTATTCTAAACACTGTATTACCTCCTTATAAGAACCCTATGAGGTACTATTACCATCCCAATCTTACAGATGAGAAACTGACATACAGAGAACATCAAGAAACTCAAGTAACACTTCTTTTCATCCATAATGACCAAAGTTCTGAATGAAAATCTGCAGTCTATAAAGCTTGGCTCTCTGTGGCATTGTCAGTGTTTTCAGAGTATGTGCTGAAAAGCTTTAGAGTTGTGTAAAGGTGCCTTGGGTTCTGCAAACATTTTACTGGGGTTTCTCTTTATACATATGTCTGTATATACATATCTTCATATGCTACATGCATACATAACTAAGGTTACAACTTAAATAGTAAACTAATACTGCCAACTAAAATTACATGTTGAAATATGTTTTATCATACACCTTAAGAAACCCTCAGCATGTCAGTTTTTGCTCTTGGTCTGTCATGTACATATCTCATATGAAAAAGTCTCCATTTATTTATCTCTTTTTAACTGAAGAATATTTTGAGATTTGCAAGGCAAATTTGTTCAAAGCTGAAAAACTGTTACCATTTTTGGAAGTGGTACAACATGATGATTAAAAAGAATGGCCCTAGAATCAGTCTAGAATCCATTTCGAGCATAGGTATTTACCATATGACTTTGGGCAAGTTTCTAAACTTCCCTGTACCTTAATTTCCTCACCTGTCAAATGGGACAGTTTATACCTCATAGAACTGTAAGAAATAAAGGCTATAGACATATTCTTAGAAAAGTGACTCAGGCAATTAAGTGCTCAACAAATATTAGATACTCTAACTTCTATTGCAACTCCTTACCTGAAAAATCAGTTTTCTTATTACCATGCAACCAAAATAAATGTGGAACTACATGAAATTCTAAGGTCAATATGCAACTGGAAATCCTATTTTTCAAGTTTTTGTATTCATCCAACAGCTGAATTATTTTTTATTTTTGCCAGTGTTGCAAATTTGAATAAATTTATAGAAGTTAAATACTACTCCAGTTTGCAAATTTGCTCTGCTTAAAATTTTGTTAGAAAAAAATATTCTGCATTTTAAAAAATACATTGCATCATAATGAAACATGTTTTTATGCTCTATGTTGTCTTATCCCAAGGGGAAAATAATTACATCTTCCAGATATGTTTGTTTCTTTTCACATCTACCCTTCATTTAAAACTTACTTTTGAATAATACATGTTGAAATCAAATTACGAAGATATATTAACCCCTTATCTGGTACAAAGATATAGTAACCCCTTATCTGGTAGAGTGTAATATTTTGGTGGATGGTTCTGCTTATCACCAAAGAACAGTCATTTAGTCTCTAGTGTATTTCTTCCAAGATTGATTATTTTATTGACAATAGGTAGGACTGATTCAAATATGCAAAGATACTTTAAATAAATAATCTGTGTTTTTTTCTTTCTTTTCTTGCAGTCATTCCCAACATAGTACTGCAACCCGCCAGCCTTCAGTGACGCTCCAACGGGCCATCTCCTTGGAAGGGTAAGAACAATATGAAGTCTTTTCTTAAACTAAACTGTGCAGCCTTGTCACTTTAAGCATAAGTTCATTTGTTCCTTCCTTCCTCCTCCCTTTCTTATTCTTTTCTTTCTGTTGGCAAATGTCTATAAAGATTGTTATGTGACAAGCACTGTGCTAGGTACTACATTTGACAAGTCAAATAAGATCTTTTCCTTCTGAGGGCACACTGTCTTTTGAGATTGACAGAGGTACAAGCACTTACCTGCGTATAGTGTAAGCATCACACAGGAGAGGGGATCCAGGAAGGATACCTGCCTGGGAATGGGTATCAAAGAGGGATGGGAGAACAGGTCAGTATGGTTTCAGAGAAAAGATAACTCTAAAGCTGAGAACTGAAGCATCTGTGGGTATTTGCCAGAAAGACATTGTAAGGAAAGGTGCTCTGAGCAAGAGAAAAAGCACATGCAAAAACATGAACACCTAATCAGACGTGAGGTGTCAGAAGGCCACTGAGTGATTCAGTACTGTGGCACAGAGAGTGCCAGGCAGTGGAGCAGGAGATGAGAATGGATATGTTGTATGGGAAAGCTTATGTGTAGAGAATTTAGCTGATGGGGCTGAGAACCGTTCAGATTTCCCTCCACTTGCCGTATAATTGCAACTGGTTTGAGAACATTTAATTCATTACTGTATAGAACTTAAATCATTTTCTTTTTCCAATATCAGTTACTAACTATGCTTGTTCAATCCTATTTCCCAGCCAACATAATTAAGACTTAGGTTCCACCAAAGTGTTCTGGAGTTGATAGAGATATGGTCAGCTCTCTCCCATACCACCCTCTGGCATCTTCCTTTCTCTTAGACTTCTCCTCTGGTAGTATTGAGGTTTAAAAAAAAAGATAGAAAGAAACAGGAAATGTCACTTCCTTGCCATTCTCCTGTGACTGTCCCCTTTCTGTTGGTTATCACTGGTGATGTAGCCTTGATGGATAGAGAAACAAACATGTACCAGTGCTACGAAACTCAAGCAACTCCGCCAGCATGTGGTCTCCTGGGAGGCTCAGCTAGCTCTTCTACAAGCTCCCCAGCAGTAGTGCACTGTAGCCTTGTGCTGCACTCACCACTTTGGCCAAGATGCATCAATGCTTCTTCACAAGCCCATGGTCCCCCTTTCTTCATCTGTCCTCAGCAGCTGCAAATGTGGGGCTTGCAGATGAGCAGCATCCATCTCTCCCACCCCTCAGGTGGAACTTACCAGGGCTAGTCCTTGCCTGCTCTCTCCCTGCCTGGCCTTCTCATCTTCTCTCCCCAGGGCAAGTCAGCAAACTCCATAACCAAGCGAACACACATCCAGGAGGGAGATCTTAGTCTTTCCTTCCTGGAACAGCATAAATTTTATAAACACTTTTCATGGCGTGCCCTTTATTGCCTTTAGATAAAGAAATCCACTGGATGTCCCCAAACCTGTGGGAACATGAGTAAAAGGAATGTGACCTCTACATGAACACTGCCCTCTCCCCAAAAAGGACACCTTCTCCTCCTAGTCCTCTTCTGGTTTTAATGGTAAAGAACATCAAACCATTTTAGTTCCTCTATTAAAAAAGGAAAACAAACAAAAACAGAGATAGGAGTGGCTGACTAAATAGAAACTTAGCTCTAGAGAATTAAGTAAATATTTTCTCAAAAGCACACTACTATCCACATTGCAAAATTTTCTATTCCATTAAAAAAGATTCAAGTTCTCAATCAGTGTTTCATAGTATCTTGTTCTTTAATAATATACAGTATCATATATCCTCACCAAACTCCCTGAGTTTAAATCTAGGCTCAGGAATATGACAGAAAGTTACTTGTTTTCTTTTTTTAAATTTTTTTTACAGTTGATTTACAATGTTCTCTCAGTTTATGCTGTACAGCAAAGTGACCCAGTTATACATATACATACATTCTTTTTCTTACATTATCCTCCATCATGTTCCATCACAAGTGATTAGATTTAGTTTCTTGTGATATACAGCAGGATTTCATTGCTTATCAACTCCAAACGCAATAGTTTGCATCTACGAACCCCAAATTCCCAGTCCATTCCCCCCTCCCTCCCCTTTGGCAACCACAAGTCTTTTCTCCATGTCCATGAGTTTGTTTCTTTTCTGTAGATAGGTTCATTTGTGTCATATATTAGATTCCAGATATAAGTGATATATTATTTGTCTTTCTCTTTCTGACCTCACTTAGTATGAGAATCTCTAATTCTATCCATGTTGCTGCAAATGGCATTATTTTGTCCTTTTGATGGCTAAGTAGTGTTCCATTGTGTGTGTACCACATCTTCTTATTCCATTCATCTGTCAATGGACATTTTGGTTGCTTCCATATCTTGGTTATTGTGAATAGTGTAAGCAGTGTAAATAGTGTGAATATTGTGAACACAGGGGTGTATGTTACTTTTTTAAGGAAATTTTTGTCCAGATATATGCCCAGGAGTGGGATTGCTATATCATATGGAGTTCTATACTTAGTTTTCTGAGGTACCACAATACTGTTTTCCATAGATGTTGTACCACTTTGCATTCCCACCAATAGTGTAGGAGGGATCCCTTTTCTTCATACCCTCTCCAGCATTTGTTACTTGTAGACTTATTAATGATAGCTGTTCTGACCTATGTGAGGTGGTACCTCATTGTAGTTTTGATTTGCAATTCTCAAATAATTAGTGATGTTGAGTATTTTTTCGTGTGTCTGCTGTCCATCTGTATGTCTTTTTTGGAGAAGTATCTCTTCGGGTCTTCTGCCCATTTTTCAGTTGTGTTGTTTGTTTTTTGTTGTTGTTGTTGTTGAGTTGTATGAGTTGTTTGTATATTTTGGAGATTAAGCCCTTGGTTACATCATTTGAAACTATTTTCTTCCATTCTATAGGTTGCCTTATTGAGGTTTTTTTTTTTTTTTTTTTATGGTTTCCTTTGCTGTGCAAAAGCTTGTAAGTTTGACTAGGTGCCGTTGGTTTATTTTTGTTTTTATTTCTATTGCCTTGGGAGACTGACTTAAGAAAACATTTGTATGGTTATATCAGAGAATGTTTTGGCTATGCTCTCTTCTAGGAGTTTTATGGTGTCTTGTCTTACATTTAAGTATTTAAGCCATTTTGAGTTTATCTTAGTGCTTGGTATGAAAATGTGTTCTAGTTTCATGGATTTGCAAGCAGCTTTCCATTTTTCCCAGAACCACTTGCTGAAGAAACTGTCTTTTCCCATTTTATATTTTTGCCTTCTTTGTCAAATATTAACTGACCATAAGTGTCTGGCTTTATTTCTGGTTTCTCTATTCTGTTCCACTGGCATGTATTTCTATTTTTGTACCAGTAATTCACTGTCTTTATTACTGTAGCTTTATAATATTGTCTGAAGTCTTTTCTTGTTTTTTTTTCCCCCTCAGGATTTCTTTGGCACTGCTAGGTCTTTTAGGTTCCATATAAATTTTTGGATCATTTGTTCTAGTTCTATGAAAAAAAATCATGGCTAATTTGATAGGGATTGCATTATATCTGTAGATTGCTTTGGGTAGTACAGCCATTTCAACAATATTAATTCTTCCAATCCAGGAGCATGGAATAGCTTTCCATTTCTTTGAATCCTAATTTCCTTGATTAATGTTTAATCTCAGCATATGTCTTTTACCTCCTTGGTCTGGCTGATTCCTAAGTATTTAATTTTGGGGGGTTCAATTTTAAAAGTTACTGTATTTTTATATTCCTTTTCTAATATTTCATTGTTAGTAAATAAAAATGCAGCCAATTGCTGAATATTAATCTTGTATCCTGCTACTTTATTGAATTCATTGACCAGTTTGAGAATTTTTTTGTGTGCAATTTCTATGTATAGTATCATGTCATCTGGCATATAGTGACAGTTTTACCTCTTCTCTTACAATTTGGATACCTTTTGTTTCTTTTGTTGTCTGATTGCTGTGGCTAGGACTTCCAATACTATGTTGAATAACAGTAGTGAGAGTGGGCATCCTTGCCTTGTTCTAGATTTTAGCAGGAAGGCATTCGGCTTTTCTCCATTGATTATTATATTGGCTGTGGATTTGTCATAAATGGCTTTCATTATGTTAATGTATGTTCCCTCTATCCCCAATTTGGTAAGAGTTTTTATCATGAATGGATGTTGGACTTTGTCAAATGCTTTTTCTGCATCTATTGAGATGATCACGTGATTTTTGACTTTTATTTTGTTAATGTGGTGTATTATGTTGATTGATTTACATATGTTGACCCATTCTTGTGAACTTGGGATGAATCCCACTTGGTCATGGCGTATGATCTCTTTTATATGTTGTTGGATTTGGTTTGCTAAAATTTTGTTGAGAATTTTTGTGTCTCTGTTCATCAAAGATATTGGCCTGTAATTTTCTTTTTCAGTAGTATGTTTATCTGGTTTTGGTATTGGGGTGATTGTGGATTCATAGAATGTCTCTAGGATTATTACTTCTTATTCAACCTTTTAGAAAAGTTTAAGGACGGATATAAGTTCTTCTTTGTATGTTTGGTAGAATTCTCCTGTGAAGCCATCTGGTCCTGGACATTTTGTTTGTAGGGAGTGTTTTTATTACATATTCAATTTCATTTCTAGTGATTGGTCTGTTCAATTGATCTATTTCTTCTTGATTCAGTTTTGGTGGGTTGTATGTCTCTAGAAAGGTGACCATTTCTTCTGGGTTGTCAGATTTGCTGGCATATAATTAGTCATGGTATTTTTTTTTTTTTTGTATTTATACAATATCCTTTGAGATTTCTTTCTCCTTTTTCATTTATTATTTCATTTATTTGAGTTCTTTCTCTCTTCTTGGTGAGTCTGGCCAGAGGTTTATCACTGTTGTACCCTTTCAAAGAACCAGCTCTGTTTTACTGATTTTTTTCTTTTTTTTAATCTCTATTTTATTGAGTTTCTCTCTGATCTTTATGATTTCCTTCCTTCTGCTCCTTTGGGGGAGTTCTCTTGTTCTTTTAACTGAAAATGATTCCTTAGGTTCTTAACTTTGCTTATATTTTTCTTATTCTGTGAGTTTAGGGAAAACAACTGCTATAGTCTTGGAGGGCTATTTATATGCAAGAGTGCCCCTGGGTATTTTTTGAAGACTTATTATTTGGTATGGGGACTGTTTTTGATTTGGACGCTTGCTGTCTCTTTCCTCAGTGTGTGCAGGCTGGTATCCCTGTGCTGGTGTATGGTCTTCACTTGCTTCCAGGGAAATGGAAGAAATGGGCAGAGCTAGTAGCCAGTGCCTGGTGGCTGGGCCCTTGGCAGTGACAAGGACCTACAGGGAGGTGGAGCAGGCTACTCCTGATTGCAGGGCCCTGGAAGTGGCAGTGACCCTCAGGCAGGTCTAGGCCATGCCCAGAGCATTTGGCAATGGTAGCAGCAGGGTGTGTGTTTTACCAGGGGAGTAAGAGCAACAGTGGGTGGTGCTCAGTTACAGTGCCCTCCCCATGCCAATCTCTGAAGTGACTAGGGCCATAGGTGGTGCTCGTTCATGGACCCCTAATGGTGATGGGCCACACCCACCTCTGGAGTCTGAGATGGCTACAGTGGTTTGCCCCCACTGATCTTAGCCTGTGCAAGAGGCACCCAGCAGCCCATAGCCCACACAAGAGGTGCCCAGCCACCCATAGCTTGCATAAGAAGTTCTCTGCTTCCCAAGAGCCCGTGTGTGTGCAGAGAAAGATATTCCTATGGTGGCCCATCCTTCCTCTGGCTCTTGCCAACAATGGCACCCTGTTTTTCCTGCAGGCCCAGGCCTCCTCCCTCACTCCCTTGTCTGTGGCACTCCGCTCCCCAGCTGATGCTGTATAGCTCCCTAGCCCCTCAGGCTGTCTCCACACAGCCAGTCCTAGTCCTCTCCCCATAACTGACCTCTGGAGCCTTAGTCTCAGTACCCAGCCCCCACCTGAGCATCTCAGGCTGTGGTGTCCAGGGGTGGAATACCAATGGTTAGTGTGGTTCTCTCTCTACTTTGCCCTCCACAGTCCAGCCGCTGCACTTTTCTCCAAGGTTTTGAGGTCCCTCCATTTCAAGTAATCCCCCCATCAGTTAGGTGATTTCCCAGGGTGAAAGTTCCTTTCCTTTTTCACAGCTCCCTCTCCAGGGTGTTGTCCCATCCTGATTCTTCTTTTTTTTTTTTCTATTCTCTCTCTCTTTTTTTATTTTTCTTTCTGTTCTACCCAATTATGTGGAGGGTTTCTGGTCCTTTTTGGAGGTTTAAGGTCCTCAGCCAGCGTTCAGTAGATGTTCTGTGTGAATCATGCCATACGGTATTTTTTTTAAAGTGTTTGTGGGATAAGGTGAGCACCACGTCTTACTCCTCTACCATCCTGATCCCATCTCTACTTGGCTTCTTTATGCCTCAGTTTCCAAATCTATAAAATGGAAATACTGATGATACTTCACTATAGAGTTCTTTCAGTAATTAAAACTACACATATATATTATTTTTCATAATAGTACTAGAATTATAGGTATATTTGTTATAGTAGTTGTTACTGCCATTATACATGATATACATTTAATTTATTAGGCATGAGAGTTTCTCATTTATATTCAATAAGCATTTGTTAAGTCAGGGGCTGGTATCTTTGCTATATTCTACAGAGGCATATTACATGGATAATAATCATTTATGCAAACAATTCAAATCATTGTTTGAGTTTCCTCACTGCTCAGTTAATATTTACATTAAAATATTTTAATTACCAGGATTATACCTAAGTGCTTTTTAAACACAGTAAAGGATAACCTGAGCTTTTTCTACATATCAGCTTGTCCTCAGCTCCAAAAGAAGGAATTTAGGAACAGAATTAAAAAGTGTTCTTACATTTCATATATATATATATATATATATATATGGTATATATCTTACATTTCTGATATATATATATATCTTAGAAAGTTAAAACAAAGAGACCACTTAACACAGAAGAGGAAGCAACCTCCACAGCTTGCGAGCATTCTCCACTTGGGCTTGAGAACATCTATCACGCAGCACTTGCAGTACAAGTTTGTGCAGCCATGTGACTATACCCTCCTTACTACCCTCCTCAGTTTCCTCTTTCTAGAAAATGTCCTAGTTTAGGAAAGCTCTTAAGCAAAATTCAGTTACTTGTCACATACTCCAAAGGACTCTGATGGGTTTTGAATTCTGCATTTAAATTGTGTATGAGAAAAGGGTCCAGGAAAAGACATCCAGCATTAACAAAAGGATGAGACAGCACTTTATCAAGAAAGCATTGATGAGCTGTGCTGCAGAAATTAACACAATGTTGTAAATCAACTATACTTCAAAAAAATTAAGATAAAGGTAAAAAACAATAACAACAACAAAAAAGAACATTGACAGGATTAGGAGTCTTTGGTTTGAAGAAGAAAGTTTCATTAGGAGTTTAATGAGATTTTTCTCAAAATGTGCAATTTACTGGGAATAAAAATTATAAATTCACAAATAATCCTATAAAGGAAGAGAAAAGAAACTAACATTTAAGTGCTTATTATGTACCATACTATCTATCCATCTTATCTGATCTTTTTTCCAAAATAGTCTTATGAAATAGGCATCTTTTTTTCTAAAAATTAATTTTCAGGATAGGTAATTTTTCCAAAGACCCTTACATAGGAAATAGCACAGCCTAGATCTGAAATCAAATTTGACTTCACTGTACAATTCCATTCCCTATAATGTGACATAAAAAGGTTTGAGTTGCAAAGCACTAGTCACACCATTTAAAAACTACCTTCCAGTTAAGTTAGACGTTGTGAAGGATCTCCTAGGATAAAATAAATGATAAAGAAGTAGAACTGACTCTAAGCCTAGAAACCACTGAGAAGAATGACTGCCCCACCATCCGGAGTGGCTCTGGAGGCCCACATGCAGTCTAAGTGGCTAAGGAGCTATTTGCAGGAGAAGCGAGGGTGTAGGGGCTGAGCTTACCACCTACCACCAGTCTCCACCTCACCTTCCTAGTTCCTTATAAAGACCTCCTTTGGCAGCACAGGGTAGCTATCGTTTCACAGTTTGGTCATTACCTAGAGAAGCTTTCCTTTGGCTATGCTAAATAATGGCATTTCCTTCTATTTCTAAACCCTTTAGCTTTCTTTCTTCTTATTCACAAATGCTTATTAGCAGTTTGCCAGAAAGCATTTTGCACTATTTTCCACTTGAGTGGAATGACCTCTGTGATTAATGGAATCACTAATTTCTAATTCTCTGCTAATGTGAAGGCCCTACCCTGACATCATAACACAGAATGACTTTTTCTGAAAAACAGGAAGTGGTATCTTCAGCTATGTCCCATTGTTCCAAATGGTATAAAGCAGTTTGCCTCATATCTAGAGAAAAACGCACCATGAAAATATTCTGTTCCTTCCAGTCATGGAAGAAAATTGACTCTGAAATCGAAGAATTAGTTTTGAACCCTGACTTCTCTGCCATCTGTTGTTAATCTTAAAAGGGGCCCATTCCTTCCCTGAGCATTAGCTTCCTCTTCAGCCAAAGGGGATAAAAGCATAGGATTCACCAACTTTCTGTAAAAGTAGTGGATACCTATTAGACCCTCAATAAGTATTAGTCGAATATATACTTGGTCCAAATGTTCTGAGAAAACAAATAAAACTTGTTCGTAAAGCTTAAGATTAATTTGAAGATCCACGTTGAATACTTGCTATTAAATATATATCTATGTATCTATTTATGCCAAGCATTTCTAGATATAAAATAAAATATTTGAGCTAGAAATAATCTCATATACTTAAAAGAGGATATCTCAGTAATTCTCTACAAAGCCCAGAATACTTGTTTGTGCTCTATGTGCCCAGCTTCCCGTCAAATACACAGATAATGTGGCACACAATCATTGTCACCAAATGCATGGCGAGAGAGTTATTTTTAATCTTGCATAGGCCATAGGTCTCCAGCAGGTTTCCCACTAAAGTGTTATACCGCTGAGAGTAGGCAATCAGTTAAAATTGGAAATTTCTTTATTTCAAAACTCTCTTTCTGATGCTTTTGAGAAAAGCAACTGCATAGGATATTTATAAAAATGAATGTACATTAAATGGCCATATGTTTATATATTTTCACCTAAATTGCTATTTACTTGACATGAAATAAGTGGAAATATTTCAGATTTCCAGTTAATTTGATCCATGGAGACAACGAAACTGTCTAATTGAACCTCCACTTAGAGTTACTGCTGTTTTTTAAATTGATCTGTGCATCATCTGTAACCACGCCAGGCATAACGAGGCAGAATAACATCCCCATTAACAGTGCGAGCCCCTGGCTTCAGGTTCAAGTTGACAGACGAAGTTAGCACCTAATCTCTTTTTCCTCCTGAGACCCCATTAAAAAGAAACTAATGGCATTAAAAAATAAATAAATAAGACAGTCCCATAACGGTGAAGGAAATGAGAGGAGGTAGCAAAGGCCAAAAGATTTCAGCACCCTTCTGGATGACTGAAAGCAGATGGAAGTGTATTGACTGAAAGAACAGAGCCAAGTAGTCCCTGCCTTATCTTAGGTCCCCTGTAGAGGAAGGGCATGTGTGGCTCTGGGGGCACCTTACACATGGTATTCTGTGTGACTGCCAGCTCCTGGAGGTGTGTTTCCAGGGATGTCACCTACAAAAAGGCACACCACGGTGCAGCAGCACTGTGTGGAGGGGCCCACCGCTCAGGAGGGACCAGAGAGAATCTGAGAAACTCGGAGACTTCAAAGTGGTGACAACAGATGGGAGAGCTGTCTGAGAATAGGATAGAAGAGCACCCTCCCCCACCCCCACATACAGAAAAGCTGTGGGACCTGTGTTTACTTACCACCAGTCAAGAAGCCAAGGTACTGCTCTGAAGAAATAGGATGTCTCTTCTGAGGAACCTAGATAAGCTTGTGTGACTGGCTCCTCCTACACCAAAGCCCTATATCATGTACCAGCCAGGGGATGGTCTGGGGTTTACTTCCCTAACCTGAAGGTTTCCAGTAAAAGAAAAAAAAAAAAACTTTGCCCTTTTATGCAACATTCTCTGAGGCCTTTCTGCTACTCCATTCTTCAGTAAAAACAGATAGCCACAGGTTACCAAATATTTTAACAAACCTGCAAATTGACAGAAACAAGATGAAATCACACATACTAAAAACTATCCTCAAGGAGACAGTAATTCTGGGAACAAAACAGAATTTAATGAAATGAAGTTGAGTCTTACACAATGTGAGACTCAACCACGTAAACATATATTGTTCAATAGTAAGTACTACAGTACTGTACTACCCAGAGTAGGTTGAATTCACTCAGATTTGGAGGGCTGACTATAAATTATACTCACATTAACCCCCATCCTTTGTTTAAGAGCCAACTGTTCTAGTACATGCATATGTTTAGCAGTAGGGAGGTAACCACTAGAATTAAAATTGAATTGGTTAAAAGCGATTGTCTCCAGGAAAGCCACGGAGGATTCTCAAGGGAGGTGACACAAATTACCTTTTGAAGAATGTATTTGGAAGTAGACAGGGCTTTAAAAAAAAGAAGAAGAAGAAGGAGAAGGAGAAGAAGAAGGAGAAGAAGGAGAAGAAGGTCATGTGCAAAAATTCTGGAAGTATTTTGGTAACACTGCAAAGACTAAGTATCTTCAGCCATTCAAATACCTTCCTTTCATCTAGCAGAGGGAATCTGCTGTCTTATCTTACCTTATAAGATGATTTCAGCAATAATAATAAAAGCAGAATTTTCAGTAGCTAGCATTTTCACCTCAACAAAACAGCTGCTCTGAAAGGTGTGAACCATCCTCTATGAACTTGATTATGGAGGAAACAGTTTGTCTTATTGCCCTAACCAAAAAAACATCTCCCAAATCCAGATATCAGTAAATATCCCAAGGAGAATCAATAAGTGGTCTCACCTATAAACAAATGCATCTAATGGAACCCATCCTCTCTCAAGCTACCTGGCCTGTGGAGCTATCATTGTCATTCTTGCTCAGTAGAACAGACCTGTTTCTATAGGGATAACCACGTATCTCTGTTTGGCAAAAGAGACCCCCTCTCCACACTCTAAGACCAAAACAGGCTCTTGAAACCGTGCACTGGTGGGGCCAGGGAGCCTCTGGTGTCCCATATTGGGCCTGAACAGGTGTACTTTCCCAGGAACACTCTGGGAACGGGACCATAAGTGGAATCTTTTGCACTCATTTCTCTACCGAACGCCTTTTGCCTGGATAGGAGAAGCTTTTCTCAAACAGCTAACATGCTTCAGATTTCTCAGAATGATGCTGATTTAAACTAGTCTTTTTCAGATGGCCAAAAAGCACATGAAAAGATACTCAGCATCTCCAATTATTAGAGAAATGCAACTCGAAGCTACAATGCGATATTACTTCACACAAGTAAGAATGGCCATCATGAAAAAGTCTACAAACGATAAATGCCGGAGAGGGTGTGGAGAAAAAGGAACCCTCCAACATTGTTGGTAGGAATGTAAATTGGTACAACTATTATGGAGAACACTATGGAGGTTCCTTAAAAAACTAAATATAGAACTTCCATATGATCCATCAATACCATTCCTGGGCATCTATCTGGAGAAAAGCAAAATTTGAAAAGATACATGCACCCCAGTTTTCACTGCAGCACTATTTACAATAGCCAAGACATGGAAACAACCTAAATATCCATCAACAGAGGATTGGATAAAGAAGATGTGATACATATATACAACGGAATATTATTAAGCCATAAAAAAGAATGAGCTAATGCCATTTGTAGCAACATGGATAGACACAGAAATTATCATATTAAGTGAGGTAAGCCAGACAGTTAAAGACACATATCATATGATATCACTTATATGTGGAATCTAGTAAAAAAAAAAAAAATGACACAAAAGAAATTATAAAACAGAAACTCAAAGATTTCAAAATTAAGTTTAGGATTATCAAAGGGGAAAGTGCAGCAGGAGGGATAAATTGGAAGGATGGGATTAATATACATGCACTCTATGTATAAAATAGATACCCAATAAGGACTACTGCCTAGTGCAGAAAGGTTTACTCAGTGTTCTGTAATAACTTATGTTGAGGGGAGAATGGATATAAGAATACATATAACTGATTCACTTTGCTGTAAGCGTGATACTAATACAACACTGTAAATCAAATATAGCCCAATAAAATTTTTTAAAAATAAAGTATACGATTCAGTACAAAAAAAATAATATGGAGTTCCCATCATGGCTCAGTGGAGATGAATCTGACTAGCATCTATGAGAACAAATGCTCGATCCCTGTCCTCACTCAGTGGGTTAAGGATCCAGCATCACCATGAGCTGGGGTGTAGGTCACAGACGCGGCTTGGGTCTGGCGTTGCTGTGGCTCTGGCGCAGGCCAGTGGCTGCGTCTGTCATTCAACCCCTACCTTGGGAACTTCCATATGCCTTGGGTATGGCCCTAAAAAGACACACACACACCCCCAAAAAAAATAGTCTTCTTAACCTAAGTGCCTAGATATTTAGTTCCAAAATATACGGTCACTGTAGAAATTGTAAACATTATTGACCTAAGAAGCAGGAGCCCTGGGTTCTAGATTCAAGTCAGCCACCTCCTGCTGTGTGATTTTGAGCAGATCTTAGTTTTTCCTCATGTGCAAAATGATGAGGTTAAGTAAACAGCGTCTTAGATTCCTTCCAGCTCTAACATTTTTTAATTTCATGAGTTTAGAAGGATATAAAAGTTTGACTTCCAGACTTCTAGTACTATTTCCAGAAGCTGAGGGACCACTGGGCTCTAAACTGCTGGCTCTTAGGGGTAGTTGGCTTGAGTTATCTCTACCCACCCACTTTCATGCCCAACCACCTTTCAAGATTCTAATTGTGTGAATGCTCAACTCCTTCCAACACATTTCTGCACTGTGACCCTCAAAAGCAGTGCTAAGCAGTGTTCCCAGAGTAATCAAGGGGCCCAATATACAGAGAAATACACTGAGCTACTTGCCGATCTGAAAGGGACACTTTATTCAGTTTGTATGCTTGCTGGAGTCAGTGGTCAAAAATCTTCATTTACCTCAGAAATATTAAGTGACCTACCCAAACAGATGGGCAAGTTAGATTACTGAAGAAAAATTTTTTGTTTATTTTTAGAATGTATTAAAATGATATATGTATATATAGTTGCTACCCTCTTTACTTTGCCCTCAAATCCACTAAGGAGTTTATAGAGGGAGAATATAGGAAAATTAAGGAGACAAAGAGCTAGTGGATTTTTATAAATGCTTGAATGAAATCAAACACCCCACTCCCCCAAAACCCCGCAAAAAAAAAAAAAAAAAAACTTCTGACTTATAGTCCAATAATGACAAACCAGCTTCTTTTGCTGCCAGGCCACCTGTGGAAGGATCTTAGCTGCTTGGAACGACTGAGAAAGTTTATGGTCCCTCCTTCCATCCCACAAGTGGAGAGCGTGGTGTAGGTTAAACCTTCAGAGGTTAAACCTCAGAGGTTTTATTAGGAATAATCAGAGCAGCAGGTAACCCCAGGTCCTCTCTGTTCCCCCTACCCCTCAGTTCACCGTACATGTTTTCATTTCCCTCCTGTCCGTGCAATTTCCACTCTGCTCCTAGGTGGGCTGTCAGCTCATTTTTCTTAACCCCATTGCTATTGTCCTACTGCTTCTTTTTTCCATTTCTTTACTCCATAAGACATCCTTTCCTAGACCTTGTAATCTTTCTTTCTTACATGTGTAAAGCTGAAAATATAAAAGATGTCATCACAGCAGACTTTAAGGATTGCCAAAAATTTATCAGTGTTGAAAAAAATGCTGAGGCTGCAGAGAGCTAGGAAATATTTAAGAGCTACCAGTACATGAGATGCTTATTCTTTCGCAGGGCTTGGATTCCTAACGCCATCTGCTGTTGAACTAACAACTGTGTTTAAAAAAAAATTTTTATCTGATTCCTTGTGTAGGACAGGCGGAAGTTTCCCAACGTGAAATTTCAAGTAAAATACCAAAAAAGATTTGAGAAGACAACGTTAAGGACACAGGTTTAAACTTGTCTAAATAAAGGCTTTTATAAACATTAACCACTATCATTATTCCCTTGAAAAAAAGCCTTCCTTAAAACCAAGAAAATAGGAAAGATGTAAAAGAAGAAATGTAGAACACTCCAGTATAAAAGCAGGCAGTTTAGAGACTTAAGACAGTAAAGTTTAAAAAGGATGTATTCTAAGTTCCAATGCTAAAAATATAACATTAAATACTACATATTTAACAGTAGCTGATATGTTGTAGGTATTTTATATGGATCTCATTTGGTTCTGATGACAATTATTATTATGACGTATGGGAGCAATATCCCACCTTATGGGTGGAGACACTGAGGCTAAGAGACGTTAAGAGTAGTGCCCAAGGTCACATTGCTAGCAAGTGGCAGAACTGGGATTTAAACCCATATTTCTAACTCACCACCCTCTCCTGCCTCCTCAGTATTACATGAGTTTAGTTACAAGTTGGCCAATTTAGGAGTTTCAGTTGTGGCTCAGGTTAAGAACCCTACATAGTGTCCATAATATCTGGATCCGATGCCTGGCCTCACTCAGTGAGTTAAGGATCCAGTGTTGCCATGGTTGTGGCACAGGCCGCAGCTGCAGCTGCAATTCCGCCCCTAGCCTGGAAGCTTCCATGTGCCGCAGGTGCGGCCGTAAAATGAATAAACAAACAAAAACCAAGCTGGCCAATTTGAGGCCTCAGTAAGATATTGAAGTAAAATGTGGAATTCAATATGATTCCTGGGGTTTTGGAAGTTTTTGTTATTTTAGTCGTCAAAAATCCAGTTTAATATATGAAAATTAACAAAAGTAGAATGACTATCTAACATGATTGCTCTATGCTTGAAATGTGCTGAGTTAGAAGTGGAGGAATAATATTTCCCCACTCTTGGCAATCGTTTTGCCCTGCAGAACTAGGAAGAAACCCAGAAGTGACAGGTTAGGAATCCAGTTATCCCCAGAGCTGCTGGGCTAGTCTGTGCCTTGACCTTGCACACAGAGGCTGCTCAGTGCCACACAGCTGGAATTTATCTTAGGGAGGTTGCTGCAGAATCCCCTGAAGAGCTTGGTTTAGGAATTTTCTATAAATAGTCTTTATTTTCTGTGCATAATTCAATGCCAACATGATTACTTACCCGGCATCTCTTCCTTGCAGAGCTTTTTATTTTTTAACAAATTGGTTTAATAAAGGACTCAAAGTAAATTGTGAACAAACTTCCTCCTCATTATTATATAATTAAGCATGTTTGAAACAGTGTGCTGCAGAATATTCAACTAGAAAATTGCCCCTCTTGATCAATTCTCATGATAATTTGCCAATAATAATATGAATCCCCATGACACTGAGGTGACACTGAAAAGCTAGTGAAGGGGTTCCCATTGTGGCTCAGCGGGTTAAGAACATGACTAGTATCCATGAGGACACAGGTTTGATCCCTGGCCTGGCTCAAAGGGTTAAAGATCCAGTGTTGCTGTGAGCTGTGGTATAGGTTGCAGTCACGGTCAGATCTGGCGTTGCTGTGATTGTGGCGTAGGCCAGCGGCTGCAGCTCCAACTTGACCCTTGGAAACTTCTATATGCCGCGGGTGTGGCCCTAAAAATTTTTAAAGAGAAAAGCCAGTTAATACACTGAATGAACCAAGGACTAATAAAGAAAGGACTCAGTTGCATGTTTGTTAGACTAGTAAAAATGAAAGCAGGAAACAATATTCCACGATGGTATTTAGTTGCCCAAACTGTCAAAGATTTATGAATCACAAACCTCGTAATTGTTGTCCTAACACCAACTGCTCTTTATATTTGTACCACTAGCCCTCTTTCCCTCTTTGAATACTATTCTTTTTTAGTATTTTTCTTTTCTTTTTTTTTTTGCTTTTTTTTGGGCCATACTCACGGCATGTGGAGATTCCCAGGCTAGGGGTCTAATCAGAGCTACAGCTGCTGGCCTACACCAGAGCCACAGCAATGTAGGATCTGAGCCACGTCTGTAACCTACACCACAGCTCACAGCAACGCCGGATCCTTAACCCACTGAGCGAGGCCAGGGATCGAACCTGCAACCTCATGGTTCCTAGTCGGATGTGTTAACCACTGAGCCATGACAGGAACTCCTTTAGTATTTTTCTGGTATTAAGGCTGCCCTTTTTTTTTTCCTTTTTAGGGCTGTACCTATAGCATATGGAGATTCCCAGGTGGCTAGGGGTCTAATTGGAGCTGAGCTGCAACTGCCAGCCTACGCCACAGCCATAGCCATGCTAGATCCAAGCTGCGACTATGACCTACACCACAGTTCACAGCAACACTAGATCCTTAACCCACTGAGAGACGTCAGAGATCGAACCTACATCCTCATGGATACTAGTCAGGTTCGTTACCACTGAGCCACAGCAAGAACTCCAGGGCTGCCTTCTTGACCCCTGAAAACTTCCATATGACGCAGGTGCAGCCCCAAAAAAATATAAAAGGAAAAGCCAGCTGATACCCTGGATGAACTGCCCTTTCTTGAGTCTGTTTATGACCAATCAGTGAATTCAACAGAGATTGTAACAGATGAGCCATGCAGACGCTAACGGCCTTCAGTCTGATGGGAAGGATCAGACATTAATCAAATAATCACACAAACAAATATAAATCTACAGCTGGGTCAAGTGCTATGAAAAAGTGGCCCAGGATGCTCTGAGTGTCTGGAATATGGGTTAAAACCTCCTCAGGAAGGTCAGGGAGGTCCTGAAAGTCTGAACAACAAGTAGGTGTTCGCTAGGCAAGAGAAAGGGCTGTCATCAATGGCTGCATATGTAATGATTACACTGTGTCTGCATGTATTTCTGAGCTGGGCAAGACTAGAACAAGATAAATTCAGTAGAACTTGCCATTTAGAAATTTATAATAAAGAGGCTGACTCATGGCTGACTGTCTCCACCAGAGCAACCCTTTGCTGGAGTCTTCCAGGGCTTGTCAGAAATGTATGATCTCTGCATAGATGTGATTCTCTAAATCCCATCTCTGAGCAGTTCTACAGGTCCATTGTTTTTGTTTGTTCGATGTATTTGTTTGCTTGTTTATCCGCCTCCGTGCCAGAACTTTGAGATCCATCCTTGCTGCTGCTGCCACCTGCTACTCTCCTTATCTCCCAACTCTTTCTTCTGGCCCCTCTTATTTCCTATCTTTTTTCGCTATAAACTTTCTCCTTTTCTTTTACCTTGTATTCTCCATTCATTTCTTTCTTTTTCTTTCTATTGTTCTCTCCTCTTTTGCTGTTTGTCCTGAAGGCATTAGGTTTATGTTTGTACAATGCATTGCAATTTACAAAGTCATATCAAGGACATCATTCCATTTGGCCCCAATAGCAACTTTTTAAGGGATACTGAGTGAGAAGCATTTATTCTGGTTACAAACGTGTCAGAAGCTAAGAGACTTTTTCAAGGTCATGTATCTGGGAAGAGGAAGAGCCTTAACTCTAACCCAGACGCCTATCTCCCAGCCCCATACTCCCAGCACTAGACCATCTTGCCTCAACAGAAACGTCAAAGCCATCCCAATCACATCTTTTTAGTCTGATGGACAGAGTAGGTCCTTCTCTGTCCTATAATTCACAAAAATAAGTCTAGACAGAAACCATGGCCGGGGTTGGGGGCGGGAAGGGGAGGGAGGTCACCCATCACAGGGGTAAAAACAGCCTCAGTCTTATCTGATATTTACTGAACATTGCATTTGACCGTGACCTGAACCACTCATAAAGAATGATTTTTATTATATTTTTACCTTGCCTGCCTATTACCCGGAAGGTGGCTTGGCTGCAGAGGGCAGGAAATAAAGAGGATTGCCTTGAGTATCATTTGCCAGCCTTCATTAGATTACTCGTTTTGAGACATCCATCTTTATATATCCAAACTTAATCTTGTGTTCTTCTCTGCATGTACTGCTAATCCCTCAGAGACCCTCAAATTTCATCAGGATGTCTGTTTGCTTCCCTCTCCTGGCCAATTATAAAAGAGCTTAAAGAAAGAGCACATCTATATCCTATGGCTATATCCAGATGCCCTTCTCTTACCAGAAAAACAGTCAGTGGTCTTTATCCTTGATTTAATCTCTGTTGATTTCCAGTCCTGATAAATGTTTACTCCACTGAAATATGCTTTTAAGATGTGGGTCGGCAACCTTTATTGACTGATGGATTGCAGTTGGTAAGAGCTTCTGCTTGCTACGTGGAAAAATCAGACTTCTTGAGAAGGCTTGTATAGGAGACAAGCGCCATTCATCCGTTCATTCAGTTAGTCAGTGATTTGATTGATGAACTTCTTATTTATTTTCTCATTCAACTAAGTGTTTTCTGAATGTCCAGTATGTGCCAGACACTAGTTAGGCATTTGAGAAAGTCAAGAAAAAGGCCCAGTTCTTGCCCTTGAACACACAGTCTAGTGGGGATGACAGTAATTCACTGAGCTTACATTTTTGTAATATCAGGACAAAGAACAAGCACCTGATTTGGGGAAAACTAGTAACATTTTTCAGATATGGGTTCAGTGAATTTTTATTAGTGAGAATCCAACCCCAAAGGAAAAAAGCAGCCTCTGCAGACTGAGGAATTTTCGTGTTCACATGGGCTGGTTTCAAGAGTTGGGAATTTGCCCTTCAGGTCTATAAAAGCTACATGGAAGTGTGGAAGAGAACCATGCTTGTCACAGACTATTCCATTTTGCAGATAGAGAATCCCTCTGTTATAGAGCATTAACTATGCACATTAATGGGAAAATTGCATTTCAGTGTCAGTGTTGCATGACATTAATGTTGCATGACATTAAAATGTGTAAGCATGGGAGTTCCTGTCATGGCGCAGCAGAGACGAACCTGACTAGGAACTATGAGGTTGCGCGTTTGATCCCTGGCCTTGCTCAGTGCGTTAAGGATCAAGCGCTGCCGGGAGCTGTGGTGTAGGTTGCAGACGTGGCTCGGACGGATCTGGCGTGGCTGTGGCTGTGGTGTAGGCCGGCAGCTGTAGCTCCTATTCAACCCCTAGCCTGGGAACCTCCATGTGCCACGGGTGTGGCCCTAAAAAAGACAAAAGACAAAAAAAAAGTGTAAACACCTCTCCCCTTACTGTGCTTTCTCTCCACCTCTGAGATAATTTGCTTGTCCCCAAGTCCCTGTCCTTGGTATAGCAGCCTGGTGTAATTTAAAGAACACAGCCTTTTGATTTATTTTTACTTTCATTTAAAAACTGTCTCTTACTAGCTGCATCACCTTGAGCTATTACTGAAAATTCTGTTTCTTTCATCTGTAGAGAAGGGATTAATATCTACTTCATAAGAATGTTTTGACAATTTATTTTTTTTAAATGTGTATATATCCTAGCATAGTAGGAATTAGTGCTCTCTCTCTCTCCTTTCTCCCTGTATTCCATCTGCTCCTTTTCTTTCTGATGTGCTAGAACCTCTTCCCTCTTCCTCCACACCAGGAATCAGTTAACAACCAAATGAAACGTCCATGCATTGCCCATTTCACAACCATTTCCTGTGTACCTCTCATGTGTTCTCAGGGAGATGCGGTCAACAGTGTGGAAGACAGAACACAACACACAGTAGAGAAACAAAGGAAGAAGAGAGAGTGTGCCCATTTAGAAAGAGACACCAAGAGTTCAAACACCCTTCTAGACCCTAAGAATTGCAATTCTTAAAAACATACTTTCTGGAGTTCCCATCGTGGTGCAGGGAAAACCAGTCCGACTAGGAACCATGAGGTTGCAGGTTTGATCCCTGGCCTTGCTCAGTGGGTTAAGGATCCGGCGTTGCCGTGAGCTGTGGTGTAGGTCATAGACGTGGCTAGGGTCTGATGTTGCCGTGGCTGTGGCGTAGGCCGGCAGCTGTAGCTCCTATTCAACCCCTAGCCTGCAAACCTCTGTGTGCCGTGTGTGCAGCCCTAAAAAAAAGCAAAAACAAAACAAAGCAAACAAACAAACAAAAAAAGACAGACTTTCTGAAAGAGCTGCCGATTAAAAAAAGGATGGTTTTCAAGGTAGTGTCACCTGAGTTCAACTCCTTATCTTACACATGACAGAATAGTCCGGAGCCTGTGCAGCTGTGTGCTAGCTCACGATCACGCACACGCAGGTGCTCCTTCCATACCCCCGGGTCCCCACTGATTACCATCACATTAAAAGGGTTTATAGGAAACTTGTACGGACATATCTCTAGGATCCGTTCTTGATTGCCTATATAACTGATTAAATTTCTGCCACACAACTTAATGCTTGTAGCTTTTATCTGGTTTCATGTTTGAGTTTCTCTCCAGTTTAGAAGCAAAACTCCTTAAGGATGGCCCCTAGAATTTACCCTATCACGTAGTTAGGGAGCAAACCCCCAAGCATGGACTATGTTTAACAAATGATGATTTGTTAAGGTTCCTTGTCCTACTGTGATCTAAGGAATTTGGGATTCACTTTCCACTTTTTTTACTAGAGGAGAAAAGCCAACTGATTGTACAAGGTATAAGGTAGTAAAGAAACAAAGGCTTTGTAGACGATTAGGAGTATGAATGCTGCTGCTGCCGCTTTTAATGGGTCAACCTTGAACAAGAACTTGAACCTTTCTTCTCTCATCTTTGAATGAGGAAAATAGTGCCTAACTTGAAAGGACATTATAAGCATTAAATAGCCATAGCTCTTATTAGACATTGGGGATTATAATTTAAAACTAAAGCTCCTCTCACTAACCAAAAAATAAGTTTGTATTATGTTCAGTTATGAAAAAGACCAAGGCTGATGGGAGTGGTTTTATTCCCTCTTAACAAGTCTGTTGTGTAACTCTTGGCATATTTAAGTGGGTTGAATGTGCTCCAGTTTACAGAGCTATAGGAGGGCCAGATCACTCTATGTAGGATTTTCTCTACATACAGATGCTATGCTAACAAGTGATGCCTGGGCCACAGGAAACACTAAAAGCTACATCAACACCTTTTACCTTTGGCATGGGATCAAGTCACGGCCATCAAAGGTCAAGCCTTATATGTAATAGTACATGTGATTTTTGTAGAAGGAAATATCGTTATCACTAACTGACCTTGTCTGTCAGCAAAACACCCATCTCTGAGGGAGTTGCCTTTTAATATTTCTCATTTTAGTTTATTTGGTTGCTCTCCATAATTGTGGGAAAGGGGGTTAATATGAGAATTAGAGTTGCCACATATCTAAAATATTGTCATGTTAAGGCATCTGCATTCCATATGGAGAAACTATCTGAGGCCAGAGGCAGGCAGGAAATTTTTTCAAGGCCACACCAAAGTCAAGATCAAAATTTAGGCCCCTGATATCCTGGCCAAGGACTCCTCTCTTTCCAGAGGAGAATGAGGATGAAAAACAGTCCTCATTCCTGTGGTTATTCTTTAGCTGCTTTACCCTCAATCTAAGACTTAGATGAGGTACACTGATTCTTCTAGAAATGTCTGACTTTAGTGCTAAGAGGTAAGGATTATGGCTTAAGTGCCACATCCAAGCACCCGAAAATCCAGATCAAATTGAGCTAGAGTGTGGCATTGCAGTGAGTCATACACTGAGTTTGTGAGTTAAGCTCCTTGAATACCCTACTATAGATAGAAATGTACCAGGATGAAAAAGAAAAATTCTCTTAGAGCTTTTTCTTGGTCACTGTTTTTGTTTGTTTGCTTAGGGTTTATTTTGCCTGTAGAAGGAATGATACAGGGGGAAAGGAGTGAATTAAGGAGAGAGATAGTGGGAAGGGATATAAGATATCAGAAAGCATCTTGCCTGTATTGTGCTTATCCTGTGACACACCCATGAAACTGTGTCTTGTCTGACAACAAGAATTTCTTCCGCATTATCTTTAGTAGCAGTTCAGGCTTGGGAAGGATCCTCAGTTGGTCTTCAGAACAGAAGTCAATCTCGTGGACATGCAGACTGTTCGGGGTGCCTCATTGCCACCCCTTCTAGACCAACTCCTCTCATCCCTTAGCCACCCTGTCTTTGTTTTTTGTTCCCAGTGTTGCAACCTGCCTTTTATCGCAACCAGCTCTTAGGATCAATTCATTTGCACTGAGACTGCTAGGTTTACTTTCTGCGGTTATTCCTGAGCATGATCTTTGGGCCAGGTATTTTACCAGATATCACAGACACAAGAACAGAGGAGAGAAAGTTGCTCACAATGTTTAGATGCCAGACACTAAATCACAAAGTGGACCTAGCACTCAGAAGTCTCAGAGTCAAGTGGAAAAATGCAAGCATACAAATAAATTATTGCCATTGTACAAGATTGCCGTTGTACAAGATTGCAGTCTTAGCTTACTGGTTTACAATTTCCAGTTTATTATTCTGATCTGCCACTATATGGTCAAGTCCTGAGAGGTAGAGACTGCTTTGTAGTTGTAGTCCTAGCCCCGCAAGAGCCCTCCTGAAGTATAGTGGACTCTCAACAGATACTCATTAAATGGTTAAAGAGGTAAAGTACGAAGATTAGAATAATCCATACGAGTCTGGTGCAATGGAACCCTACAAGGGCTAGTGTCTGGCAGAGCTAAGGAGAGCAAATATTCAAGCAGTGATGAAGAAAGAGGGGGAGCTTCCTGAGCATACAGAGGGTATGGAAGAAGGTCATATCTGTAGGCGGAGGGGACCATACATGCAACAACCAATGGAGAGAAAGAATCAGGTGTTTGAGGAAAAGCTAGTAAGTCAGGGAACATCAAAGAGTGTTAATGTGATTGGGATTTCTAGAACATTTTTGAGGGTGTCCCAGGAGGTGAGGCCACACATGTTTGTTCATGGAAGGAAATGTTGATGATTCTTTGAAAATCACTCTGGGTTAGTGTCAATGTCCAAAGTTGGCTTTCAGTTGTCTTCATGGCTAAAGAAACTGGTTAATGAATAACTTCAAGGATATCATGTCCAAGAAGGTTTTGAATCAGTCTGTATTTCTAAGGGCAGATGTCTGGGCAGAAGTAGGTCTGTAAAAGAAATGAAATTTCTCAATTGGAAAAACCGTGATGTGAAGCAATGATCTGCTATTACTTCTCCTGATGAGGAATGAAAAAGGAATCAGAAGATCCATCAGGGCTCAGCTAATCATTGTGTAAGGCTTCCCCTGCAATTAGCAGAAAATAGAACCATAGCCACAAAAAGCTGCAGGGACATTTGTATAAGCTAGCCCCTGCTATACCCCCAGAGAAGGGAACCGCTGAATATTTCTTTTAGGAGAATTTTTAAGGCTGCAACTACAGCTAAAGGTTAGTGAGATGTTTGTGTTTCCTTACACATTATTTTTAAAAATTAATTTTACTAATAGAAAGTTATGATGTGTTCGTGTTTGTGCTTCACCATTTTTTTCTACAATTATTCTTACACAGATGTCTTAAGTGTGTGAAAACTTTTGAAATTCTACTAGTGAATTTAATGAGAAGTCGTGTCATTTGAATACTACCCAGGCACCTGGTGATAACGACCCTTACTCTTAATACCAGCCTTTTATTTTACATGTACTTTCTAAAGTGACAGAAGTTATGGGGATTGGATCAGCCTAGTGACCTCCCCGTGCCTAATAGATTATGCTCACATCAGTCTTGCACTGGCTCATGCAGTTCTGATTGTGTATATGGCTTCATAGGGCTGTTGTAACAAATTACCACAAATGGGGTGGCTTAGAATAACAGAAAGACATTGCCTCACAATTCTGGAGGCTAGAAGTCTGAAGTTAAGGTGTTAGCAGAGTTGTGTTCCATCTGCTAGTCTGTCCAGGAACAGACTCGTGGACACTTACGGTTGCCAAGCTGGGGGGCAGTGGGATGGACTAGGAGTCTGAGGTTAATAGATGCAAACTGTTGCATTTGGAGTGGATAAGCAATGAGCTCCTGCTGTATAGCACAGGAAACTATATCTAGTCACTTATGATGGAACATGATGGAAGATAATGTGAGAAAAAGAATGTATTTATATGTGTGACTGGGTCACTTTGCTGTACAGTAGAAATTGACAGAACACTGTAAACCAACTATAATGGAAAAAAATAGAGGTCATTTTTTTTTAAATGAGCCCTAAAGGAAGAAAAGTTGCCTATAGGGAAGAGCTAGAGGAAAATAGTGAGAGCAGAAGGCAGCCAAGGATACAATTTTTAGAAACACCACTTATGAACATCGAATAGATCAGGGGAACCAGCCCTTCAGGAAACCTAAGAAGGCACAGAGAAAAAACAACAACAACAACAAAATGAGTTATCTTTGATATGGGGAAAGGATTCTAGCCCTGTGCTGTGCTGTCTGCTGTGGTAGCCATTAGATACATGTAATTATTTAAATGTAAGTTACTTAGAATTAAGTAAAATGGAAAGTTAGGTTTCTCAGTATCACTAGCCACATTTCGAGTACATAAGAATACATGTGGCAAGAGGCTGCCATATTGGACAACACACACAAGAAACATTCATTTCCTTCTCACTGCAAATTCTACTGTCAGTACTGACCTAAAGGAAAATTTATAGTGTTAATAGCTAAACAGAGGTGAAATTGGAAAGGAAGTAAAAATAAAGCCATTCCTGTCCTTTCTACTCTCATCAAGGTGACTATTGAATATATAGTGAATAATCAAATGGAATTGTGATTTCAGAAGTGGGAAACGCCATTTCTGGTTTTCATTAACGAAATATGTGTAATGTAAGAACTGGAAGGACTCATGGCAGTTCACCACTCCCTCTATATCACAAAATGGAAAATGTTCTTCAAAGAGGCTGTTTTCAAGGGTAGTGGGAGTTATTGTTGGAGTCCGGACTAGGAAACAAATTTCAGTCTAAAATTTTTCTACAGTAAAATGGCTGTATCCAAATTAGCCGAGAGAAGACCTATAAAACTTGAATCCAAAAATTTTTTGTTTGGCTAACCCAAGCCACTCACCACATATCAGATTAATTGCAGAGGATTTGAGCATTTGGTCATTAATTGGAATTTCATAATACCATAGAGCACTAGCTCAAAGGACAATTTAAAAAATATTTTCTAAAATATGCTTTGCCTTTAAGGAAGAATATGCAGGATCTTCTCTAATCCGATTATAAAATATTAGTTTTGTTTATACCCCAGCTCTCATAATGTTTTTAAACAATATTTCACCATTCATGAAGGCTTGAGGGCAAATGATGCAACTACAAAAATTAACTCTGTACAATGGTTATGGTTTTCTTTTATTTAACGAGACTGCTAAAAGTATTCCTTTTGCAATTAGCTACTCTTTAAAAATTCAAAAAAAAGCAACAGGCAGCAGAAGCAAATACCTGCCATCATGGTTGGCTCAGACAACCTAATAGGGAAGTTTTCAACCAAAATATTTTGAAATAAAGGAAGACAACAGGGATAATCTGCTTTCTTTTGCTTTGGAGATGAGATGATGATTAGGAGGTGTGAATATGAAAAGTGAGAACATATGTGTGAGAAAAATTTAACTGCTTCCTTGTTTGTCTTTTTGAGAAATTTACTCAAAAGCAAATTGAGAAACATGGTTATTACATTATTTTATTGGGGGAATAAGTAAAAACTCCAAATATTTCAAGCTAATCAAGATTAGACAGAAACTAATCTATAGTTGATTTATGTTTGAGGGAAGAAAATTGTTTCATTTGTCTGGTTGATTCCTTTTACTAAGGATATTATATGGGGTCTCAGTCGTGTAACGAATTCCAAAATCTTTTCTCCCGAGAAGAGAGCTAAGAGAGCGTTTTACAAAGAGTACACACTAGGTGTTGGCAGTTAAATCCAAGGCCATGTGTTACAGCCTCAAATGAAGCCTCTCACTTTGCAAGCAAGGTTGTCTTTAGAGACCTTTAGAATGTTCAGTTAAGTTCCTTGCAGGCAGTCTTGGGTGGTTGTTGACACCGTGTAGTGCGACATAAGCACTTGAGGCTTACAAACAGAAGTTACTGTCTTCACAGTCTCCGCTGGGTAAAGAAACATTCAATGCCTAAATGTTATCCCAGTAGAAAGTCTGAATTCCTTAGTTTGGCATCCATGCTCCTTCGCAATCTGCCTCAGTCTTCTAGTTTTCCTTGACACAGTCCTACACTCCATTCAGGCTGTGACACTCCCTTTTTTCCATATGCTCCGCTCTGGCCCTGGGCTCATGCCATCTACTGCAACACCATCTACTTTCCTTTCCACTTAACCAGTTTCTGTTCATCCATCAAGGTCTAGCTCAGGGAGTTCCCAGGTGGCCTAGCAGTTAAGGATACAGTGTTGTCACTGCCATGCCTTAGGTTCAATTCCTAGCCTGTGAATTTCTGTATGCCTCGGGTGCAGCCAAAAACAAATTGTGTGTATGTATATATTTGTATATAAATATATATAATATTATATATTTGTATATATATAAAATAATATATAATATTATTTATATTTTTAAAGGTCTAGCTCAGATTCTATCTTCTCTATATGTTAATCATTTTTCCTTAATGAGGCGATTTTATTATCTACAATACTCAGTTGGTAGTTAACTTATATGGCCTTGCATTGGTGATTTATTATTTTATGGATGTCTATTTGTTTGCCAGAAATGGTAAGTCTTGTAAGGAAAATAATTAAGTTAGCATTTACTGAATACTTTCTGTATGATCCTAGTATTTTTTACATTATTTCAATTCAAACTGCTAAATATACATATATGTGTGTGTGTGTGTGTGTATATATATATATACAGTACAGCTGAAAAAAATAAGACATCAAAAAGCTCCACCAAGGTGAATCAGCTATGAATGGAGCCTAGACTCTTAAAGGAAATCAGCCAGCCATATGACCTGAATGGCTATTGTCATTAAACTAGGATAGTCACATGAACCCATCTTGTGGGTTACCCCCACCAGTCAACACGTTTATATCAGAAACTTGGAGCCAGAGCTGAAGGGCACCTCTACCCCTTTATCCTGGAGCTACATTGCCAAGATCCTTCTCCTAGTGCACAAGAAGATTTGCCCTTCCCTTCTTCTTCCAATTTATTCAGTTTTGTGCATTCTACTCCTAAAGTACAACTTCTTCCACATTCAAACATGCCTTGATTAACATGCCGTGATAAAACAGACCCTTTGTCTTTGATCCAAGGTCAGGTCACATATGCATCCTTGACATTGCTGTGGGGCTAACATTTTTGTGCTTTATCCTCTTAATTAGGGTGTAGCCTTGCAGGGTTCTGATTTTGTACAGTGGTCTCTGATCTAACCTCCACCTCAGGGCCCACACGGTCCAACTCTCCATGTAGCAATCAACTCTGAACACTGGGAACCTGCAAAACTTCTCAGTCCAAGGCTAGTCTCAGTCCTTGCCTTCTTCTCTGAACTAGTACCTCACTTCATTTTTTGACCTCTAAAGATTTACTTGTGAGCTTAGCAGTCATTTAAAAGTATTTTATAGGCATTCTATTTAGGATTTTTAGCTGCTTTGTAATGAGAGAAGGTTTCAGGACATCTAATCTGCCAAATGGCTGAAAATAGAATCTCTGTGTGTACTTTAATCCTTTTCTAGATCCTTCTGGATCATTGTCTACTATGAATTTTATCACTTCTCCTTGACAGAAACATTATTCACTGTCAAGTTATTACTTAAGCAAGGAACCGGCCCCACAGAGGACATGCCCAACTTCTCTCACACTCCTAAAGAGATAGAACTAAAATTCACTACCATTTCACCAACCCTTTTTTTTCTTTATTCATGCTATACACACACACACACACACAGTATATACTACATATATAAAGGTACTATATATAAATATACTATATATACTATATATAGTAATATACTATACTATAAATATGCTATATAAATATAAATATACTATATATAAATTTATAGTACATATATTTATAAATAATAAATATACTATAAATATATATATATATATTTATACCATATGTATAGTATAAATACATATTAATTATATATATATATATATATAGTGTGTGTGTGTGTGTGTGTGTGTGTGTGTGTGTGTGTGTGTCTTATAAGCTCAGCCCATACTACTTCCCAACATTATAGAAACAAATAAACCATACATAGTCTTTATCCTTCAGGACCATACAGGTTCACAGACTATACAGGTAAACAAAGTAATTTCATAACAGTAAAGGCAACAGTATCAATGGAAACATAATATGGTTTCAAAAAAGAAATGATCAGTTTTTCTAGAGGCAAGAGTAAATAAGAAAACAGAAGGGAGTTCCCATCATGGCCCAGCAGAAATGAATCCGACTAGGAACCATGAGGTTGTGGGTTTGATCCTTGGCCTCGCTCAGTGGGTTAAGGATCCAGCGTTGCCGTGAGCTGTGGTGTAGGGTACAGATGCAGCTTGGATCCTGCATTGCCATGGCTGTGGTGTGGGCCGGCAGCTGTAGTTCCAATTTGACCCCTAGCCTGGGAACCTCCACATGCTGTGGGCGTGGCCCTAAAAAATATTAAAAAGAAAGAAAACAGATAGGAGATGGCGCCAGGCTTCAGCCTTGAAAGCAGAAATGAAGTAGAAGTAGAAGTTCGTTACAGAGATGAGGATGCAGGAGAAAGCATCTTTCTAGAAAAAAGAACAGCCCAGAGTCAGAGAAGAGCCTGACCAGAGACCATAAGACATGGAACAGCCTGATTCTGATTCAAGGAACAGCTTTGTGGCTGGCATTTTTGTATGGGCTGGAACCTGGGGTGCAAGGGAGCCTGGTGACATTAGGTACAAGAGAGGTAGTTGACGGTCAAATGATGGTGAACCTTCCTTATGCTTAGAAGTTTAGGCTCTAACCTGAGGGCACACAGATCCCTCCAAGGCTTTGAATAAGAGAGTATTAAAGTCAGATGTGTATTTTTGAAAGATGACTGGAAAGACTTTCATAGCTTACATCTCACCATGGATTTTTGGGGATTTGATTAGAGTGACTTCACACACCTCAGAGGGTTCAAACCTTAAGGAACATCTCACTAATGGCCATGAGAAAGCTTTCAGGTTTAAGTAGTCACTTCTTTTTTTGAATCCTGACCACTCTTAAGCCATCTGGTTTAGGAGAAAAAAATAGCCCATAGCATCCTGCTTCCCTCTGCTGAGCACATCCCATCCGGCTGAGAGCATCCTCTAGACTCCAGCTAAACAAGATGCTGCTGCTGTTCTGCAACAGCTGGGGGCAAGTCAGGCTGGCGTCTCCCCAATTGCTTGGCACCCAAAGGTTTGTGGGTATATATATATATATATATATATATATATATATATTCTTTTTCTTACATCATCCTCCATCATGTTCCATCACAAGTGACTGGATATAGTTCCCTGTGCTATACAGCAGGATCTCATTTCTTATCCACTCCAAATATCTTTATGATTATAAAAGCTTTTTACATCACATTAAAATAAAAATAAGTGAATACAGTATATCTCATCCAGGTAATGATGAAAAGACAAAATCTTTTTAGGAGAAGGCTGGTGGCTCTTTGCTCTTTGGCTGTTTTAGCTCATTGTGCACGTGTTCCTGCTCTAGCACTTGTCTCATTCCTGGGCTCTTATAATATATGGTTCCTCCCACCCCAGGCCCTTTATCTTTTTAGTCACAGTGTCTGACATAGATGGTTGCTGAAAGTTTGGATACACAAATAAAATATGTATTTTAAGTGGATATGTGGGGTTTTTTTAAATAGATAGATATAGTTATAATGAATAACTAGGTTCCATCATCTACAGATTATAACTTAAAATCTAATGTGAAAGCTGAAATTAGTGGGCAACACCTACTATGTACCAGGTATTGGGGACAAAAATCAAATGACAGGTTCTGGGGTTTCAAAAGGATTATTTAGCTGGAGAGGGAGAGAAGTTTGCCAGCTCAGTGTCAAAGCATTATGATAGATACATGGAGAAAATGCTAGGGGAGACACTGATCAGAGCCTCGGTGGGCTTGAAGAGAGTGTGAGAGACAGTTTCTAGATTCTGATTCTTGAGCCGGGTCCTGAAGGAGGAACAAGAGTTCGTTTCCTTCCTTTGTTCATGTATAATAATATGTGATAATGACTACTAGTGGGCCCTTGGGCCAATTCTTTATAAATTGGTGGTGTGTGCTCCTTGATTCAATTATCAGGTGTTTACTGAGCACTCTTCTGGGTATTCTAGGGATACCTAGAAGTGTAAACCATGACACCACATCTTCAAGAGATGATAATCTCTCTGGAGACCACAATGCCCTCATACATGGAGAAGTTCATGGAAATGCAGGGTGTTACATTCAGTGACCCAAAGTCACTGGCCTAGGCAGAAGTGAGAGTTGTGGCTCAAGATATGTGGGAATGGGCCATCATGAAGAAGATGGCCCTTGGGCAGGTAGAACATAGAAGTAAAGACTAAGACAAAAGGGAAAAAAGATAAAAAGGGTATTTCAGCACGAAGCATGAGAGAACTTGGAAGGATGAGTTGGGACTGAGTGTGGAATATCAAATGAGCTTAAAGTTACAGAGAATTATCTACCATGAGCCAAGTACCACACTGAGCATCATGGAGGAGACAAACTTGTAGCCATCCAGGGTCCCATAAAACTGCAAACAGTGTAGTGTCTCTCTGGCAGCCCATTGCTGGATCCACAACAGAGATATGTGGGTGTGACTGCCACCATACTTTATTTACTTTTTATCATTGTGGGCTTAAAATTCTGGGAGATTCATGTAAAATCTAGATTCTTATCTTTAGAAATTGGAGAATCTGTCAATACTAGTCAGTGTTCCTGCTTGGAACAATTGTCCAGAGTTGAGCAGAGGCTGCCCTTAGAGGGAACAGATTCCCAGTCACAATCCCAGTTCAGTCGGCTTCACTCATTTATGTTACCTGCCCGATCCCCATGGACTTTAGAGTTTTCCACCACTGATTTAAAATCTAGCAAAAAGTAAAGATATTTTCATAAAGTTACTAAGTAGAGGGTAAAATGAGGTCTGAATCACTGTAGGAGCTGATTCATTCATTCAATAACTCTTTCCTGGGTTCCCGCTTGTCAGGTATCTTGCTGCAGCTGGGGCAGTGCTAGTGCCTAGGCTCCCAGAGTTCACAGTCCATTGAGGGAGAAAGTTATATGAGTAAACAATCACTTGCCGCTGTGATAAATGCTACTAGAGTTTGTACAAGACACAGTGTGGACCCAAGGAGCAAGTGATTGCCTGTACCTGGAGGGCCAGGGGAACAGCACTTGCGCTAAGTTTTGAAATGACCTGAGCCAAAGGAGTGGAGACAGAAAGCAATCTGTCAAGCTCAAGGATTTTGATATGACTGAAGCATAGAGTGACTGTGGCCATTTAAGTAGGGAACAAAGAGAATCAGATTCTAGTGGAAAGATGTGTTTGGAACGTTGAAACTTGAATCAAAGAATCTTCAAATTAGGAGGCTCTCCTAAGAGTCTAGGCCTGAACTAGAGAGAACAGAGAGGTTGAGTGGATACCATGTCATTCAGAAAGAGAAAAGTGCAAGGCAACATGTAATGAAGTACTGAGGTTTATGACTCTAATGAAAGAAGCTAAGAGGAGTTAAAGTGAATCTCTTATACTTTCTTGAAATCAGGTCCTCTTCTGGCTTATACAAATTATATTTTACTTTAGTAGATTTTTTGGGGAGTGGGGGAGTGTTTGTTTTTAGTCACTCCCTTAGCCTGTGGAAGTTCCCAGGCCAGGGATCAAACCTGCACCACAGCTGTAACCAGAGCCACAGCAGTGCCAATGCCAGATCTTTAACCTGCTGAGCCACCAGGGAACTCCCTTAATTTAGTGCTTTAAGTTTTCATTGAGATCTCTCTCCATTTAATGGATAAAGTGCTTAACTTGTAGTAGAAAGACTAGCTCTGTCAAAACAATGAGATACCACTGCGTATCTATCAGAATGGCAGAAATCTAGAACATTGTCAATACCATATGCTAGTGAAGAACTCTCATTCATTCCTGGTGGGAATTCAAAATAATACAACCACTTTGGAAGACAATTTAATCTTTTCTCATAAAACTAAACATACTCTTACCATACGATCCTGCAATCGCACTTTTAGTATTTACCCAAATGAATTGAAAATTTGTCCCCACAAATGCTTGCACATGGATGTTTATAGCAGCTTTATTTATAATTGCAAAAACCTGGAAGCAACCAAGATATCCTTCAGCAAGTGAATGAGTAAATTAACCGTGGTATATCTAGACCATGGACTATAATCCAGCACTCAAAAGAAATGGGCTGTCAAGCCACAGAAAGACATGGAGGAATCTTAAATGCATATTACTATGTTACAAAGTAAAGCCAGTCTGAAAAGGCTACGTACTGTAGGATTCCAACTATGTGGCATTCTGGAAAAGGCAAAACTATGGAGACAGTACAAAGATCAGTATCGCCAGGGGTTGTGTGAAGAGGGGATGAACAGGTAGAACACAGGGGATTTTAAGAGCAGTGAAACTATTTTGTATAACACTGTAATGATGGATATATGTAATTACACTTTTGTGTGAACCTGTAGAATGAACCTAAGGTAAACTATGGACTTTGAGTAATAATGTAGATTCTTCTATTGTAGCAAATGTAGCACTCTGTCTGCTAGGAGATTCTGAGAGTGAAGAAGGCTATATATACACGGGGGGCTGGATATTTATGGGAAATCTATGTACCTTCTTCTTAATTTTGTTTGAACCTACACTGCTCTTTAAAAATTGTCTTATTCACAGAGTTCAGTGGCTCAGTGGGTTAAGAACCTGACATAGTCTCCGTGAGGATGCAGGTTCGATCCCTGGCCTCACTCAGTGGGTTAAGGATCCAGCCTTGCTGCAAGCTGCAGCATAGGTCACAGATGTGGGTCGGATCCAGTGTTGCTCTGGCTGTGGCTCAGATTCAACCCCTAGCCCAGAAACTTCCATATGCCACAAGTGCAGCCGTAAAAAGAAAAAAAAAAGATTTTGTCTTATTCATAGGAAAAGAGATCAGGTTTGTGGTTGGCCAAGGTGGAGGGTGGGAAGGAGGGGGAATGAAGGTGGTCAAAACGTACAAACTTCCAGTTATAAGATAAATAAGTACTAGGGATGTAATGTACCATATGATAAATGTAATTAACACTGCTATATGTCATATATAAAAGTTGTGAAGAGACTAAATACTAAGAGTTCTCATCACAAGGATAAACAATTTTTTTAAATTTTATTTTTGTATCTATATGAGATGATGGGTGTTTACTAAACTTATTGTGGTAAACATTTCATAATGCGTATAACTCAAATCTTTATGCTATATACCTTACATTTACACAGTATTATATGCCAATTATACCTCAACAAAATGAAGAAAAAAAATTGTCTTAAAAAAAGACCTGCTCTTATGTTTACTAGCCCTGTAAACAATAAGCTAATTTAGCAACTAGACTAAACAAGCATCAGAAAAATAGAACTTCTAATTTTCCACAGAGGTCTGATCTTCTAACAAGAAAATATACATGAAAACCCTTTATTTGTAATTTTTCATTGACGTGTAGTTGATTGGCAATATTAGGTTAGTTTCAGGTGTACAACAGAGTGATCCAATGTTTTTATAGATTATACTCCATTTAAAGTTCTTAGACAATATTGGCTATGTTCCTGTAATGTAAAATGTATCCTTGTAGCTTATACATGCAGAATACTTTTTTTTAAAACTACTGATAAAGAAAATTCAACTAGATGCCTTCTAAGTTCCCTTGCAATTCTCTGTTCCATCATTTCCCAGCCTCTACACAAACTCAGTGAACTGCTGGCTTAAGATTTGATTTCTCATCCTTTTATTGATGACCTTCAATCTGTATTTACTGTCCTCTCTGGGAACCTAAATGCCTATCCTTTGTTTCTGAACATCTCCACATGGATGGCCCCCTAGTGCCTGGGACTCAGCATGCCTTCCTCAAGGCTCTGGATTCCACCCACCACCCCTCTTTTGCCAGTTACTTAGATGTTCTTCCTCTTCTACTCCTTCAATACCTGAGTCAATCTCTGTTCCTCCCTTCAGATTTCCTCACTTATGTTCCCTTTCTTTTCATTATCACTGCCCTCACTCTTGGGCAGGCTGGATTACTTGGTCAGCATCCTCACTGGTTTTCTTCTCTCCCATCATATCTGTGCTTCCAACTCCATCAATCCTATATATGACCACTTATGAGGCATCCTAAAATGAATTTCATGACTCATAAGTGGTCATATATATATATCCTTCATGCCTCAGAATCTTCCAGTGAGTCCCCAGTGCCTGCAGAGTAAATTTTAATTAACAATTTTTACACAACAAAGGAAACTGTATTTAAAAAAAAAAAGACAGTCTGCAGGATGGGAGAAAATCTGCAAATAATGCAACTGGCAAGGGCTTAATTTCCAAAATACAAAAACAGTGTATACAACTCAACAAAAAACAAACAACCCAGTCAAAAAATGGGCAGAAGATCTAAACAAACATTACTCCAAAGAAGACATATGATGGCCAGCAGGCACATGGAAAGATGCTCAACATCACTAGTTTTTTTTTATTTAATTTTATTGGTGTATAATTGACTTACAATGTTGCATTAATTTCAGGTGTACGGCAAAGTGAATCAGTCATAAATATAAGTATATCCATTCTTTTTTCCCGTCTAGGTTATTACAAACTATTAAGTAGATTGTCCTATGCAATATAGCACATTCTCATTAATCATTTATTTTATACAGTAGTTCCCACCCTCCCAATTCTTCCCTCCCCATAGTGGTTTCACCTATGGCAACCATAAGATTGGTTTTGAAATCTGTGAGTTTGTTTTTGTTTTGTAAATGTTATTCAGCCATGAAAAAGAATGAAATAATGTCATTTGCAGCAACATTGGTAGACCTAGAGATTATCATATGAGTCAAGTAAGTTAGAGAAAGACAAATATCATGATATTGCTTATATATGGAATCTAATAACAAATGACACAAAAGAACTTACTTATAAAATTGAAACAACATGACTGTTAGAGAAATGCAAATCAAAACTGCAATGAGGTACCACTTCACACTGATCAGAATGGCCATCATTAAAAAGTCTACAAGTAACAGATATTGAAGACAGTGCGGAGAAAGGAAAACCCTTCTACACTATTGTGGGAATGTAAGTGGATGCAACCAATGTGGGGTTCCCAGGGGACGCCTTCACATATGGGCACCCACATTCTTGGGGACATGTGAAGATTTGCTAAGGGTACGTCAGTACATGGATTAAAAACAAAAAGAAACACCTCTAGATCCACAACTTGAAGGTCTCCTCTTTTACAAAGACCATAAAGATCGTAAAGGCAAGAGACACCTCCATCTCCCCCTCCCTCTTCTTACTATCATTTATGCCCCAGGCCCACAAATCTCTGGGATGCCAGCCAAAATGCTTTTTTTGAGAAAGTGATTGAACCTCTTGATTTAATAATAAATCTTCTGGCAAATCAAAAAATAAAAAAACAGCAACAACAACAAAAAAAAACCCAACAACTCCTGTATGGGTGTTCCTCAGAAAACTAAATATAGAACTACCATATGATCCAGCAATCCCATGCCTGAGAATATATCTGGACAAAATTATAATTCAAAAAGATGCATACACCCCTATGTTCATAGCAGCACTATTCACAATAGCCAAAACATAGAAACAACCTAAATGTCCACTGACAGATGAATGGATTAAGAAGATGTGGCACGTATATACAATGTAGTACTACTACAGCCATGAAAAAGAACAAAATAATTCCATTCACAGCAACAAGGGTGGACCTAGAAATTATTGTACAAAGTGAATTCAGAGAAAGACTAATACCATATGACGTCACTTATATCTGGAATCTAAAATATGGCACAAATGAACCTATCTACAAAACAGACTCACAGACGTGGAGAACAGACTTGTGGTTGCCAAGGGGGAGAGGGAAGGGAGTGGGATGGACAGGGAGTTTAGGTTTAGTAGATACAAACTATTACATTTAGAATGGATAAGTACTAAGATCCTACTGTATAATACAGGGAACTACTTCCAATCTCCTGGGATAGACTATGATGGAAAATAACATTAAAAAATAACTCAGTCTATGTATGACTGAGTCACTTTGCTATACAGCAGAAATTGGTACATTATAGATCAACTACAAATTAAAAATTAAACAGAAAACGATCAAAAAAACAATAAACCCACAAGCTGCCATGTAAGATATTTCATGGCCTGGCCTATTCGATCTTGTCTCTTGTCCCTCAAATTCTCTCCCGCTTTTTGGATATGTCCATCCTATTGAATATACTGTAGTGCTCGTAGAAGAACAGATGTTTTAAACAAAGGAAAATTGGAAGCAAGTCTATCTTAAGAAAATGTTTTGAAATTAAGGAATAAATCTGCATGCTACTTTGGTATTTGTTACAGTGAGGAATTCAGATATCTGCCTTGATCATAGCATCTTTTGATATGCAAATTCATCTTAATCTGGGGAGCCATTTTCACAGGTAGAGAACTGCCAGTGTCATATATCCCAATGAAACTAAAAGCAACGTGAATCTTGAGTGGGTCACCCTATGAACTGTGTTCTCTGCTTTTTTCTACAGGGAGCCCCGCAAGGTGGTCCTGCACAAAGGTTCCACTGGCCTGGGCTTCAACATCGTGGGCGGAGAAGATGGAGAAGGAATTTTTGTATCCTTCATTTTGGCTGGTGGACCAGCAGACCTGAGTGGGGAGCTCCAGAGAGGAGACCAGATCCTATCTGTGAGTATTTCTTCTTAATCTTTCTTTCCTCCATGTCTGAAACCATTTGAGAAAAAGTCGCTGCCGGTTATAACTCCAAAAGCATCTTAATTACTAAGGAAAAATGGAGGAGAGTACTACGACTTCAGGTGTATGATATAATTTAAATGATGTTCAGGGGTTTGATGCTTGTTACCTACTTCCTTCAGATATAGAAGTAAAGGTACTAGTGTTTTCATTTAGATTCTCTGAGGAGTTCTCTTGTGGCACAGCAGGTTAACGATCTGGATTTGTCACTGCAGCAGCTTGGGTCACTGCTATGGTGTGGGTTTGATCCCTGGCCTGGCAATTTCCACATGCCATGTGTGCAGCCCCCAAAAAATGGCTAAGAAAAATTTATAGGAAGAAAAGTAAGAAAAAGAGAAAGACAGAGAAGAGAGGGAGGGAGGAAGTTAGTTATTTAGTTATTTCCCTCATGCAGCAGGTTAAGGATACAGCGTTGCTGCAGCTATGGCCCGGGAACTTCCACATGCCATAGGTGTAGCAAAAAAAAAAAAAAAAAAAATAGATTTTCTGAGACATATTTACACCCAGTAGGAAAAAAAAAAGCATACCTTTTTTTTTTAGGTATACTACTTGCTTTTCATAATGCCAAATTTTTTCAAATCCATGACTATACTCTAAAAACTGCATCTTTGTAACCCATGTAGTTTGTTGCATATAACTATATAAGAATAATTTATAAAATAATACTATGTACAATTTGGTGACATTGATAAGTGGTAGCATAACTATTTGTGTAAATAACAAGAATTCCTAGCAACAAGTTAATAAGCGTTTATTATTTACCAGGCATTTTATAAAAGTAATTTTTAATTCTCATAATCACCCTGAAATGTATTGCCCTGTGGCCACATGAATTAGGTTCAAAGAGGTTAAATAACTTGTCAGCTAGAGAGAGTCAGAGCTGGAATTTAAATACTTAGTTTCAACTTCCATCACACCTACCCTCTCCTTCTCTCCCCTCCTTCCTTCCAACCAACTTTCCTTCCATCTTTCTTTTCTTAGTCCTTTCTTCTCCAAGTCCTTTCTTCTATTTTATTATCTATTGACTACCTCCCTGGGATAAATTCTAAGATAAGTAGTTAAATCCATTGTGAATGTTCATAGCCATACTGGAATTTTTGGTAATCATGCAAATAATAATGGAGAACTCTATCAGGAGCCCAGTTTTATGTCTGAGGTTATGGTTCATTACTCAGTGAAGCATTTAGTTTGTGGTTTTCATTGTGTGCTCAGAAAAACTGTCTTTGCTTATAGCTATGATTTATAACTAGAATTCTCCAGGTGACCTTATATTTGTTAGCTGTCACTCCAACTCCCACCCCTGCAAACATGATTTACCTGTATAACATAATTGCCTGAACAAAGTGCCCAGTGGTTTGCATGCATTGCCTGTGTTTCTGTGGTTCTCCCACACATGCAGTTTCCTGCTTGCTCGTTAACTAGCAGGTGTGTGGAAGTATGGCATATGAGAGATATAGGGTACAGTCCCATGCCAGGCCCTTGTTCTGCCGTCCAATGTCATGCTTTCAACTACTTGCCCCCACCTACTTCTTCTGTACTTGAGTGGTATATAAGATACAGCTTAAAAGGTTTAATAAACTATTAAACCTCACTGCCCATATTTGTTAACATAGCTGTCTTTTTCGACTCAACTGCAAAAAGCTCCCTGAAAGCAAATTCTGTATCTCTTATGATTCTGGATCTTCAGCATTTAGCACAGTGCCTGGTACCTAGCAGTCCCTCCAAAATATGTCTATTGATCGAAAAAATACTGAATAAAATGGTGATGCCTTAAAAAATCACAGTAGCCTGGGAGACTGAGTCTAAAATTCTTTTCAGAACCCACTTACATAGCTTCCTCATCCTGGCTCAAAATCTCTCCACTGGGGGACCACCCAGTCATTTCCTCACAGTCGGGATTCACATTGTCATAGCGCTCTCCCAGACCACAAAGCACTTTCACATGCATTGATTCTGAGGATCTTCAAAGAAATTCTAGGTGTCAGGTTAGGTCGTTTTTGCTCTCACTTTCCACACCAGGGAAAAAGGATTCAGAATGGCCAAATGATTTGGCCAAAGTTCCACCACTACTGATTGTGATGTTGAAGTCAAAAGCACATTTCTTGACCCCAAATCAGTGTCCTTTTTCCTAACAACACAATCTCTCTTCAAAACCTTGACAAAGGTTTCATTTAGCACCTTCTTTGTACACATAGCTCTGTGTACACACCACATTCAGAAGCACACAGAACTATAAAAAAAAATAATATTTACAGGGTGCTTTTGAGTCAGCCACAAATCATAGCTAATCTAATTTTATATCAATCCTATGTATGCCTTATTATGCTCATTTAAAAGATGGATAAACTGAGGCATAGAGATGATTTTAGACTTTCTAACTCCATTTAAATGAGAGATACCCTAATCCGTGTATTTTATTTGTTTTACTCTCTATGCATGCTATAGAAAAAGGAATGAGCCAATGACGTTTCTATGGCTCCACGAGAAGAGAAAACTCCCAAGTATTTTTGGTTTTAGAAGCAGGTATATGTATTTAAATGTTATTGCTGGGACTACATAGTAAGCAGGGAAACCAATCAGAATTATAGTCTTCTTAGAGGTTAAAATTTATAGAACATAACAACAATCTCTGAAGTTCAAATAAAATATCCTCTTTTATGTAAAACGTTTGCAAAGATAGTTCAGCAATGAAGATATCATCTGCATTTTGCAATTGAAAAGGAAAAGGGAACATTTCTTCTTTTTACCTTGTGAAAATTTTTATAAATTGTAGCTAGTTAAAAGCTCGGTATTGGAATTTCTCTGGTTAACACTGCAAGCAAAGAATAAATAGGCTTGAGAAGCTCAAAGAATGTTACAAGGTGGAAAGAAAAATGACACGATGCGTTATTAACAACGGACTATAGAGGATGATATTTTGGTACCTACAGCTTGCACTGGGCATATGTAAGGACAAGCTATACCTTCCTGGAAAACACAAGAACAAAAATTCTAAATAAAAATTCGGTACATAGATTCCTAAGTCATATAAGATTAATTTACAAGTAGGTTATGCCAGCGACAACATAGTAAGTTTGGAGAAGAGAAATAGAATCCCCAGGGATGCGGGCAGGAGAGTAGATCTCTGCTCACAACTGGCCTTCACAGAGAAGGAAGCTGTAAATAGACAATTACTTTTCCACTCAAGGCTGTAATTTCCATTCCTATTTTCCAGAATTATTCTTCTATCCTGACAATAGACTCTTCTTAGATAACTGATTGTATCAATGGCTTACTAGGTGCCAGGTTCTGTACTAGGAATTGAAATCTCAAAGATGAAGAGGATAAACTGATCTCAAAATGCTCACTGCCTAAAAGCAGACAGAGTTGTCTTTAGTATCCACAGGGGATTTGTTCCAAAACATCCCTAGTATACCAAAACCTGCTATGCTCAAGTCGCTTATATAAAATGGTATAGGAGCTCCCTGTTGGCCTCGTGGTTGAGGACTTGGTGTTGTCACTGCTATGGCTTGGATTTCTGCTGTGGCTCAAGTTGTGATCCCTGGCCTGGGAACTTCCACATGCTGTAGTCACACCCAAATTAAATAAATAAATAAAAATTAAATGGCATGGTATGATGTATACAGTCAACCCTCCATATCCACAGATGTTGCATCCATGGATTCAACCAACTGCAAAGCCAAGGCCGGCTTTATATAAATGTATCTTCATCTGTGAGTGCATAGGTAGGTAGAGATACTGAGGGAAGAGAAGACAGAAAACACTTAGAATAGAGCATGTCACATTGCAAGTACTCAATCAGTTCTACTACTGTTAACCACTCTGGAGTTCTTGTTGTGGCTCAGCGAGTTGAGAACCCAACACAGTATCCATGAGGATGCAGGTTCAATCCCTGACCTCACTCAGTGGGTTAGGGATCCAGCACTGCCACAAACTGCAGCAGGGGTTGCAGATGCTGCTTGGATCCCCTGTTGCTATGGCAGTGGCATAGGCCAGCAGCTGCATCTCCAGTGCAACACCTAGTCTGGGATCTTCCATATGCCACAGGTGCAGCCATAAAAAGAGCAAAACAAAACAAAATACTATTAACCACTCTGCCTTAAGAATGTATCTGACATATGAGTGTGTCAGACAACCATGTCTAGGGAAAGCCTCTTTTGGATAGTTTGAGCTCTTCCGTGAGGCAGGGCTTGGACTAGATGAGCATTTCCCAAAGTGAGTTCACAGGACACTGGAACAGCTGGATTGGATTAGGTTGCTACTGAGAGAAAGGGTTCCCTAGTGACCAGGTCTCTTCACTGAAGAGCTTTTCCAAAACATCTGTTTACCAGTGTGCCTTGGGAACCTCCTTAGAGACAGATGAAGTATATGGTTTTCCCAAATTTATTTGACCACCAAACCGTTACATGAGGAGCACCTCAAAGGACACAAGTAGTGAGAAATGCTTGAGTCGATATGTTTATAGTTCCCATCATAGACTGTGCTCCTGCAAAGCAGTCCATACTTGTCTGTAAAGAAAGACAACCAGCTTTTCACAATATTTTAAGACTATGGGCGCCATCTAATGTTCATACATTGTCTAAACACATTGCCTGGTAACCTGGAGATGGAGGATTCCCAAGCTCCATTGCAGGGATTTATGCTACACGCCTCCTCCCCCGCTGAACTACAGAACCAAAGTAGTTAAGATGCTGAAAAACAAAGTCATCACCTGAGGCTACATTCCATACACACATTGTGAGTGATCTTTCCTCTCTGCTTTCTCCTTTATGGATTCTATCTCTCAGGGATTTATTATGGAAAGTCTTATCCAATAATTGAACCATCTTCTTGAGGTATTTGTGGAGGAGAATTAGGGCAGCTGACAAGCAATCACATTAACTAGTGCAGTAACCTCCTCAGGCATTCTTTCTGCAGAGGGAAAGATAGAAATGTTTCTGTTTTTATTTGTTTCAGTGCTTTGTTATGAAAGAAAAAAAAATGTGGAGCAGAGCGCTCAGAAGCAGTAGCCCGGGAAAGAGATTCTTTCCTGACTCACCAAGCGATTTTAGTTTTGTTCAGTCCTAAGGAGTCTAAAACAGATCCTCCGAGCTGACCTTGCCAGCTCCAAAGTATTTAACTAACTGTGTTCCAAGAGGCATGGTTGGAAGTATGTGTTGGCAGCTGTTGAAGCGAGGGTGAGTTTTCAAATTAAAGTTGAAATTGCATTGTGGGTTTAATGAGAGTGAAAATGAGTCACAGCTCACCTGGGTGTTTCATTCATTCCCAGGTTTCCTTCCTATCTTCGTGTTTAGAGCAGGCAGAAGAGAAGGGCTTTATTTGCTAGACCCTTATTGTCAGGTTGTTCAAATGGAATGGAAACACTGTACACTCTTCAGCATCCTGAGGTACAAAGTCGGCTTATATTGTTACTTCAAATGACAATTCTTAATCCCTTCTAGTGTTACACCTGAAATCCAGCCCTCCTCCTGCTTCCTGCAAAAATAAAAATACACTACACTCCCAAATTATTTCTTTGATTCCCTGAAGAGGTCCTCTTAGGAACTTCCCAACGCCATCCCTTCCGGTGACCACGTATATGGGGCCCCAGCCGCATCTGTGAAGGAGCCTCGCTCTCATGGTTCTCAGTGCTTGAGGGTGTCTGTTTAAGGGACTGTTTCTCAGGGTCCCTGTAACCCGCCTTCCAAAGAGGCCCTGAGGACTATCTACCTCCCCAGCTCTGTGCTGCTTTGTCAGCTTATTTCCAAAAGCACAGTAGCCTGAACTAGAAATTTTACAAAGCCTCAAAGTACATTTGGTTTCTCTCCTGTCATCCTCTTGGTATTGCTCAGACTCGAGCGAGACTTTTACTCTTCCCTCAGGGACAAGCCCCAGCTCTTGTATATATATATATATAGTGAATCACTATATATATATAGTGATTCAATAATATATGTAAAATTATGCATATATAATTGAATCACTTTGGTGTATACTTAATACATTATAAATCAGTCTTCAATAAAAGGTAAAAAACTGTGCAATTTGGGGGCCTCGCCATACTGCTCCCCTCTTCTCATCAAAGGTCCTGTATCAGCCAGGACCCCATTGAACAACTTATAAGTGAAATCTAACTGAGCTAGACTTGATGATATTTTTGAAATGATGAAGACTTCTTGCCTTCACCCAGACCAGTTAAATTCAGGATTCTGACCCAGAAACAATGCAAAAGAATACCTTCCCCCCCAAACCTCTGTGCCTCTCCCAGGCTTTGCTTTCTCTGCTGTACCCCACTCTGCCTAGATTCACTGACTCTTCAGGCTCTGGCTTTTGCCTCTCAGTTTTGAAACCCAGTCAGACTTCTCCCCCACCTTACTGGATTTGTCTTCCCAATGAATGCAGAGCCCAGAGATATTTTGCTCAGGGACCACCTCAAAAAAAAAAAAATTGTGGCCAGTGAAGTGACTTTTACTCAGCCTTGGCTTCAGAGCCCCACCGTCTAGCCTGACCCCTGACCCACTCACCAAAGTGTAGGGATTAAGCAGAGCCTAGCTCTGCCCTGTAAATCCTTTTTTTCCATAAATTGTCCAGGATGCACACATATCCCCCATCACATACGAACTTCCAGACTTTGGGAAGAGCAAGCCTTTCAAAAAGCATATCTGATCATGTCCTTTCTCCCCTTTTCTTAAAACTTTTCAGGAGTTTTCTGTTGTTCTTAAGGTAAAATCCAAAACTCTTTTTTTTTTTTATTTTGGGCCGCTCCCACTGCATCTGCACCAGGAATCAAACTCCCACCACAGCAGCAACCTGAGCCACTGCAGTGACAACGCCAGATCCTTAATCTATTGAGCCACCAGGGAACTCCAGAGTCCAAAATTTCTGACATGGCCTGCAAGGTTTCATAGGGCCTGGCCCCTGCCCACCTTGCTGGCCTCATATACACCACTTCTCTACTCTCATTTACACCCCAGCCACCCTGACTTTTTCTTTCCCTCCAGTCAAGGGTAGTGTTCAAAGTATTTATCAACTTAGCACATACAACTTAGCACCAGCCCATATAGTGAATGACCACAGAGCTGCAGCTGCCGGATTTTGGGGAGGGGGCGTCTTGGAGGCACCACAGTTGAGAGGGCTCAGGACAGCAATTATCTACTGATAATCCACTCAGAACTGCTGCCTTGTTTTAACAAAGGAATGGTCAGGTTGATGGGTGTGGGACTTCCTCCAGGGGCCCGTGCAGGTACTGAATTTTCTCTGCCAAGGAACTTAGAGTGAACCAGGGCCTTCTATTATCTAAAGGGGACCAAAGAACTCACGGATTACCTCAGGCTCCACCTAGGAAGCCATTATCTGACATAGACTCTGGCTAATAATACCTGTCAAATGAATAAACTCAAGAAACTTTATGGGCATAAAGTAGGAAAGCAAAGTTAACATGCTGTTTTCTAATACATGATTAAGTACTGTTTATTCAATGTCATTAACATATATATATATCATGATATATATATATATATATACACACATACACATATATAATGGATATATATACACACACATATATAGTGGACAAATATATATATATATTATATACATATATAAAATCACAATTTGTAATCATGCTGCAAATAGAGTACATTGGGAAACACGTGAAGTCAGATCTCAGGTAGATAACCCAAAGGACATCTACTCAAGGACTCAGCTTTAAGCAGACTTCAAAAGTCTGAATTCAGTTCATTGATACCAGTTCCAGCTTTTCTCAGAGTGGATATTTCTAGAAATGTGTTCCACATAACACCAGATCTGTGAAATTCGCCATGAAAGAAAACAAAAAGTTCATGATCAAATAAAGGATCTGAGAAGAACAACAAAGAAATGTTATTAAAGCATTCTCTAATCTTAATCAAAGAGCCTTTTTTTCCCTCTGGAATGTGAGTTACTATTTAACTGAACGTACTTTTAGAAATTCTGCCTTAAACTAGTCTCCAGAAGAACTCATGCAGGTGTTTTATTTAGGAGAAGTAAACATTTTCATATTAAAATATTACTTGCGGGTGTTCCCATCGTGTTTCAGCGGAAACAAATCCAACTAGTATCCGTGAGGATGCAGGTTTGACCCCTGGCCTCGCTCAGTGGTTAAGGATCTAGCATTGCCATGAGTTGTGCTGTAGGTCAAAGACACATCTTGCATCCCACATTGCTATGACTGTGACCTAGGCCAGCACTGGAGCTCCAGTTTTGTTTTTTTTTGTTTTTTTTTTTTGTCTTTTTGCCTTTATCTGGAGCCGCACCCGCGGCATATGGAGGTTCCCAGGCTAGGGGTCTAACAGGAGCTGTAGCTGCCGGCCTTCGCCACAGCCACAGCAATGCGGGATCCGAGCCACGTCTGCAACCTACACCACAGCTCACGGCAACGCCGGATCCTTAACCCACTCAGTGAGGCCAGGGATCAAACCCGCAACCTCATGGTTCTTAGTCGGATTCGTTAACCACTGAGCCACGAAGGGAACTCCTGGAGCTCCAGTTTGACCCCTAGCCTGGGAACTTCCATATGCTGCAGGGGCAGCCCTAAAAGGCAAAGCAAAATAAAGTAAGGTAAAACAAAGTAAAATAAAATAAAATAAAAATAATTTGCAGAGCTCAGGGGGTGGGGTAGGGAGGCTGCAACCCCAATACCTAAGACCGAGGAACTATCCTCCCTGATCTAGAAAAATCATCCTCAAACAACAGTACAAATCAGAGGGGGTACACAGAGCATTAGAGAAAGGATATTCTTTACATACAGTTTATTAACCCATTTGCACAATCCACAGACACTTCCTAAGCATTCACTAAGTGGCAAAAACTATTGAGTATTGAGGATACAACATGAAAAGAAAAAAAAAAAAGCAACCGTTTCCTTAACGAATGTCTAGCCTCACAAAGAGAGACAAACATATAGCTAGGTTATTTCCAAAATAACGCAGGATGTGTTTACAGTAAATTCTAGTGACCATATGAGCACAAAGGAGAAGCTGCCATTAGCCCAGCCTGAGAAACATGGGAAGACTTCTGCAGGGAAAGTTTCTCAATGAGAGGACCCCAAGGATTCAGGAACAATAGAGAATTAGGGATAAAATGCTTAATATGTGTGAGTATTTGCTCAGCACCAAGTATCGTGCTGGATACTACAATAAGATTTCACTGAATCCTAACAGCAACCTTGCTGGGTGGAAGGCTCAGAGAAATTCAATGATTTGTCCAAGATCACACAGATAATCAGCAATGACAGTGGTTTCTGAACCACTACCACTTCTGATTTCAAAGTCATGCTCTTTCTGCACTGCCAGCCTTCAGAAAGAAAACCGAACTTGGCAGTTTGCTTATGTCTGAGGCATCTGCTAAGTCCAGTTAGTGAGAAAGACATACATGCCTGAAATATAAAGCATTTCCAGGGAGAAATATGAGCCATCACAGGAAGCCATAGGACACATAGGTTCTAAAGGTGAGGAGACTTAAAAGCAACATCTAGATCCTCTGAAGCTTCCCCTGAGGGCAAGGACCGTGGCTTAGCATCCCTGCATCTCACTGATTAACAAAGAACCCAGCTACTGTGCGAACTGTGAATCAGTGAGTGAAAGACCCACCCTTACTCACCTCTCTGAAAGCAGTTGGGATATGTGTCAAATCAAAGAGAATCTTTCCTAATTGATGAATAGGAACCCCCATAGATCAGACTAATATTAAATAAGTATTCTATGACATATGAAGTGCTAAATAGATGATGTTTGTTTAAAATCTGTTTATAAGATATCCTTTTCTTCCACCAAAGATGTGTAAGTGATAACGAGTCCCTCTACAAGCCTCAAAGGGTGAGCTAACGCTGGATCCTGAGTCTCTCCCCCAACCCTCGTGTCAGCGTTGAAATTCTCTCTCACAGCTGAGCCCCGATAAAAGGGAGACCTTGCAGAGACATCGCAAGTGGTGAGGAAGGAGCGAACCGCCCCTGAACGTGGACCGATTTTCAGCTCCCATTTGTTTTGCCTCCAACCTGTTTGGCCAGCTAACCCCTAATAACCCTGATGTCTGCATCACCATTTCTGTGCACAAAGTCCCTTACCGTGGACACTGTCTCCCCTGATTCTCAGAATATCCCTTCAGGACAAGGAGGAGGAGGATCTTATCCAGGCAGAGTTCAGCGATTTTCTAACTTGAAGCCAGTTAGACTCCAGGCACAGGTCTCCTTCTGTCACAACCAGCTTCCTTGCCTGCAATGCAGACTACAAGGGGGATGCGCCTGATGGCAGCTCAGATGGTGGATTCACCTGCCAGAGTTCTGAGCTCCAGACAGCAGGCATCTGGGTGACTTAAGTGGGAACAGGATCTACTGGAGAAATAACATAGCTCGGTGAATCCCAGGCAGGCTGGGGAGCCAGGCTCAGAGCAGGAAGGAAATTCTGCTGACAGTCAGTCTAGGAAGGGTGCCGCCCTTGAGGTCATTATCACCGACCACTTACAGCCAGGCCGCACTGCTGGAGGGGCCACGGAAAAATATCTCTCTCCCTCTCCCTCTTTCTCTCTCTATGTAGCTGACACTTTAGTGTTGGAATTCTAATGGGAATATCTGCTCGAGCTGTCCAAGCTCTAGCTGCTGAGGGAGGGGAAAAGGAACCTCTGCCCCCTCCCCCTTTCCAGTGGGGGTGAGACTGTACTTCCTTCCTGTCTTGGATTCCTGCCCCAAGATAAGAAGAATGGACACGGAGCAGCCATTAGAGATCATTGGGCTCACTGAATTCTACATGAGGAATTTTTAGATCTAAGGCCTTGAGAATCATGATAGTTTCTTAAACAGCAGAAGTTTCTCCTGTGGCTCAGTGGGTTAAGAACCAGACATAGTGTCCATGAGCATGCGGGTTCGATCCCTGGCCTCACTCAGTGGGTTAAGGATCCGGCAGCAACCTGCGGTGTAGGTTGTAGATGTGGCTCGGATCCTGCATTGCTGTGGCTGCAGTGTAGGCTCTGATTCAACCCCTAGCCTGGGAACTTCCATATATCACAGGTACAGCTGTAAAAAAAAGCAATAATATAGAAATGATATCTGGAGAGAGGCCTCCAATGAGAGGGACCTAGGCCTGCATTTGGGCAGCCGGCGGTGCCTTCCCTGATTCTGCTCCATAATCACATCAACAAGAGAGTCAGGCAAGGACGGGATATCCTCTGCCAAGGTCTGTGGACCATGGACTTGATTTCTAGCGGTGATTTTCTGTTTCCAGCATGTTGTGTCCCGAAGTAATTAAAAATGCGTTCCTGAGATAAAAGGGTTCACAGACCGATGTACCTTGTCTTGCAAAGTCTGTTCTGCTCTATTAAACAGCTACAGAACACCCTCTAATAAATGAATAAATGAATCATCGGTTATTTTGTAGTGAATCCACATTTTAGTCTTTGAGAAAGGTGAGGATCAAATCAGATGGAACATGGCCTCCAATTCTATTATTCTTGCTTTGGTTGGGAAAGGAGAAATAGAGAAAATTATAGAGAAAATATACAAGGAACATAGAGGTTGAGAAATATTAAAAAATATATTGTCCTGCACTGAACAAGACACAGAGCCAGGGGTTAGAGATACAGTGGTGACTATAATGGACCCATTCTTACCCTCATGGAGTTTGCAAATTTGAAATCTGAGTGTGCTACCAACGGGGAGCCACGGGTGCTGGGGGTGGTGGGGGTGGGGACAGAAGGATCAGAGGACCAGAAAGATCTGAGGGACAGATCTGAAAGATGTAGCAAGTAGAGCCCGACCGGGGCGGGACAGGGGACGGGTGGCAGGGCAAGAAAGGAAAGTGAAGCAGAGATCAGCGGCCCACTGGCCCCGAAGCCAGGGAGCGCACACCATGTGTGAGGTGCTTCGGGTATAGGGAGTGCGAGGGAATTTGGTGAGATTTGCAAGGAGGAGGCATCTCGTACACCTTCTAAGGCCTTGAAAGGGAACCAAAAGGAAAGGGCAGCAGAAACTGGTGGAAAGGCTTTAAGCAAGGCAGAGGTTCTGGTCACCAACTTCAACATGCAGCTATGTCGCGGGGAGGGGGTTGCACCCACACCAACTAGCAATTCCCTGCTACCAGCTGGGTGTCCTGCAGTGCAGCTCCGTTCTGACACTACCTACCTGGAGAGAGCATCAGATTCCACACACTAAGGGCTCAGTCCTATAAGACGGTCCCAACCCCACCCCACTACTTCAGAAGCAAGTCGCGGGTCCAGGTTTCTGTGTCTCTGACCACGTGATGGACCAGCTGTAGACTGGAGGTCCCAGTGACTCCTTCCTTGGGTTCAGTTAATTTGCAAGAGCAGCCCTCAGAACTCTGAGAAACGTTCTGTTTCCCAGATCGGCCGTTTACTATAAAAGGCTGTAACTCAGGAACAGCCAGACGGAAGGGATGCACAGGGCAAGGGGCCGGGGGAAGGGGCAGAGCTTTCGTACCCTCTCTAGGCACAACGCCCCCCACATCCCCTCATGTTCAATGGCCTGGAAGCTCCCCAGACCCTCTCCTTGTACGTTTGCATGGAGGCCCCATTACTTAGGCATAGTTGATTAAGTCTTTGGCCATAAGTACTGAACTCAGTCTCCAGCTCCTCTCCTCTCCCAGGAGGTCTTTGGGGCTAGGACTGGAAATTCCAACAAGGCTGGTTTTTCTGGAGGCAGCCCCCATCTTTAGACTGAGTCCAAAAGTCACCTCATTAACATACAAAAGACACCTTTGTCTCTCTTCACTTAGGAAATCCCAAGGGTTTTAGGAGCTCTGTGCCAGAATCAGGAACAAGGGCCAGGTATATATTTCTTATAATAAATCACAATATGTCACAGGGAAAAAGCGTGATTAGAGTTGATAAAACTTCTGAGGTTGGTATGGAAGGTGAAAAAAGTATTGGCTTAAAAGTCAGGCAGGAGCTCCTGTTGTGGCACAGCAGAAACAAATCTGACTAGTATCCATGAGGATGTAGGTTTGATCCCTGGCCTTTCTCAGTGGGTTAGGGATCCGGCGTTACCATGAACTGTGGTGTAGGCTGCAGATATGGCTCGGATCCTGCTTTGCTATGGCTGTGGTGTAGGCCAGCAGTTGCAGCTCCGATTTGACCCCTAGCCTGGGAACTTCCACATGCCAAGGGTGTGGCCCTACAAAGCAAAAAAAAAAAAAAAAATAGAGGCACTCAGGCAGACCTGGGGTCCAGCCCCAGCTTCACCTTTTACTCACTGTGTGGTCTTGATCAAGTTATTTAAACTTTCTGAGTCTCAGAATTTTACCCTGTAGATTAATAGAAATCAGACCACGTGAAGTATCTACCCCTAGATGTACACAATAAATATCTCTCTCCCCTGTCCCTTCTCACACTCAATTCAAAGTCTTTTCTCCAGGGTTGGCCACAAAGGGCTTGCTGAATTAGTCTCTTGGAAAACCCAGGGGAGATTTCCAGGAAAATTAATAGTGGGTTGTATTTTGAGGACAGGTAGGAATTAGTCATTTGAAGAGAACCACCATCTATTTCCAGTGACAAGCAATCCTGGCTGTGGCACTGCTGGGGTTTCCCACTGGGCATCCAGTGGAATGGTCTGTGCATCCGCGTAACCCCTGTCCCCACCTACGCTATCAAATACTCTTCTTCTCATCACTGTTTCTATGTCGAAAATTTCTAAAGGCAGGAGGGAGAGGATTCTACTTACCTTTCTGCCAGTGAAGGTGCATTTGTGGTTGGCCTTTATGGGCCCCGCACTGTGCAGAGCACACGTACATATATGCACACATGCAGGCACGTGCACACACACGCACGCATCCCTACTTCACAGCTTGGGAGAGCAGCCGTGTAACAATGTGTGACGCACTCTGAAAGAAGTGCAGAAGCAGCAGAGGGGCCTGCAGGTAGGCAGACGGGAGGGGCAGGCAGCCTCCTCCCCTCAAGGCCTTCCCTCCCCACCATAAACAGCCAGCGCCCTAAGGGTGTTGGGGAAATTAATTTCCAGTGCTCTAATGAAGTCCCTGGCACAGAGTGGGTGAATTATTTATTCTCGTGTCTTTTTCTTCCAAACAAAGCCTAAGAACTTCTTGAGGGAAGGAACAGTGGCCCCAGTGCCTAAAGCCCTATGCTGCTCAAGGACATTTGTTGCCATGAATTAAGAAAGGCAAGCATTCCAGCTGGAAGCAACAGTGTAGGCAGAGGCACAGAGGCTGGGCGTGAGCTGTTCCTGTGGGTGTTGGGACGGGGGCTGGGCATGGGAGAAAATGAAAAGCCTTTCCTTCTCGTTGTTTTGGGTTGTGAGCAGCTATGCATAGCACGTACACAGATAACCATGGCTTAGAAGTGACGAGCTGTGGATGGGAGAATGGTATGCCGTTAAGATCAAATGAAACATATAAAAATGAGAATCAGCCCGCATATTGACTGACTTACAGCCATTGGCTGGGTTGTAAGGTAACTAAGTGTAGAGTGGCAACAAATGGGAGTCGAGAAAGGCTGACCTTGAAAATCAGACAGACTTGAGTTCGAATCTCAAATCCCACTACTTCCCAGCTTTATGAGCTTGATCAGTATAATCTCTTAGGACACTAATTTCCTTATCTGTGAAACAGGGATGCTGACCCTTATCAGCCCAATTATGACCTTTAAGTAAAATAATGTATTTAAGCCATTAGCACAGAGATTAATGAGTACTAACCATTTATTCATTCATGCAACAATTTTATTCAACAGACACTGTATGCAAGGCACTACCATAAATGCTAAGAATATAAGTACAAAAGAAAAAAGAAAACTGCCACCTCACGTTCTTCCATTCTAGTGGGTGCTAGGAGAGGAGTTGAAAGTTTAAATCAGGTGGTCAGAATAGATGTCACTGAGAAGACACTTTAGCAAAGGGTCAAGGAAGGGGGAGTGGACCCTGCGGATCTCTGAGGTAGTTCCTGAAGAAAGAGCTCCAAGTAAGTTGCTTATCTTGTGTATTTCAGGAAGTCACTCCAGTGGGACTGGAGGCAGAGGAGGGAAGCAGGAGGTGAGGACAGAGAATTCCTGGGTCGGTCACAGAGAGCACAGACTCTATAAGAGCTTTGTTTTCCTCCAAGAGAAGGAAGAGCTATGGGAGGATCATAAGCAGAGTGACAGGACATGATTTCACCTACATTGTAAGAGGATCACTCTGGCTGCTGTTTGACCACAGAGGCAAACTGGAAGCAGGCGGCAAGCTAGGAATCTACCCGGATAATCTGCATGAGAGCATATGGAGGACGGACAGTTGTGGTGGAAGCGGAGGAGATGAGGAGTGGTTCTGGATAGGTTTAGAAAAAGGGACCATTAACAGATTTCCTGAAAGATCAGATGTGGGGTAAGAGAGAAAGGAAGATGTGCAGGATGATGCCACGGCTGTCTACCTGCACATGACACAGAGACACTGGTACTTGAGAAGAGATGCTCGTACAGGTGGAGCAGGTCTCGGAGGCAGAGACAGACTGAGCGTTGTGTGCCGAGGTCGTCCTCAGGGAGGAGAGGGGGAACCAGCAAAGGGGACTGAGAGGAGCAACCAGTACAGTAGGAAGAAATCAGGTGGGACCCTGGGAGCTAAGAACAGAGAGTGTTTCCAGAGAATAGAATCACCTGTTTTAAAAACATTGTTGATAAGTCACATTAAGACAGGAACTGAAAATTGACTGCTGAATTTAATAGCATGGAGCTCACTGATGGAATGAAAAAGTTGTTTCCGTAGAGCAGTGGGACGGGAATCTGCATGAGGCAGATTTCCTAGATAATGAAAGGAGAGAAATTAAGGACAATGAGTACAGATACCTCCTTTGAGTTTTGCTGAAAGGGGGATTGAAATAGGATGGTCACTGGAGGGTAGAGTTTGTTTTTATAACAATGTTTATATGCGGGTGGAAATGATGTAGTAGAAAGGGGGAGATTGGTGTTTTATTTATCAGTTCACGTACATATACATGTGCATATATACGCATATATATATATATTTAGAGAAAGAGAGAGGGAGGGAGGGCAAGAGGTGGACTTAGAGCACGATGTCCACCCTGCGAGGTGCCCTGTTTCCCGAGGCCGGCGGCAGCAGCGGTGCGGGTGGCGGCAGCGGCGAGGGAGGCAGTATTCCAAGGTACAGTGAGTAGCATAGCGACTGGGGCTATTCCCTGAGACTCCACAAGATGGCAGCAAAAGATTTTGCATAGGCCTGTGTGTACACCGGTGACGTCTGGCTTGACGGCTGAGGTTTTGTACCATTGATTTTATTTGTATTAAAACAAATGGTTTTAAAACGATGGTTTCTAATGCTAGGCTTTTGAAATATAATTTAGAGAATAAAAAGTGAATTAAAATAGGAAAGTGCAATTTATGGTTTTGTTGCCGTTTTTTGTTTTTTTTTTTTCCTCTTTTTATGAGTCCCATTTTTCAAAGCAACAAAGCTCCGGCAATCAGCCAGGAGCCCTATGAGCCAAGGTTACTTGAGAAAAGCTCAAAATGAAAAATATTACTCCTTCTTGAACGTGAACTGATCGATGATTCTCCTGCTTGAAGAAAAGAAAAAGGGGTCAGTGAAGGGCTAATAGTTAATCTCCCATATAATTTAATTGCTTGTTGTTTTTCTCTGTTCAAAATCTACCCTGGAGGGAAATGTTCCTGATGTACCACACTGAAAATGACCCAAACTGCAGAAACATCTGGGTTGTATGTGCAACAGAAACTGCACTAAACTGTGACCAATTTTTCATGCATTTTTATTATTCTTGCAGATTTATGATGGAATTCAAGAGAGCAGAAACTGTATTTTTCTTTCATTTTTTTTAATCCACCTCCATGTTCAGCAGAAATGGATATGAGTTAGTTGTCCTAGGATTGCAGACATCACAGAAAAGCATACATTCTGTATAAAGAACGAATGTTCGGGAGTGCTTATTAGCATCTCCTTTATGTACTAGACAGTACTTACAGTTCAAAAAGATGGCAATGTTTGCATCGTACGTGTAGCATTTTAAAACAAGCATCATATACCTCTGGTTTTAAAGTCTTTAGGGCACTCTGCCATGCTGCCCAGCTTTCTCTGTCTTCTGGGGGGCACCATACCCCACCCCCCACCCTCACCCCACTCCAGTCCCCCACCCCACCGCTTCCAGACATCTCTTCTCTAATCTCATATTATCTCCCAATTCATGGTCATTTCTCATTAAAAATACAGCTCCTTTCACCTCAGGTAGCTCATCATTGTATTTTCTAAACTCAATTTTCCCCCCTGAGAAAAAAATCTGATACTTAGCTATTAAGATACTACGTCTTTCATTCCCTTACCAACATCCACTTAAAGCTTCTGTTAGGAAATACGACATTCCGCTCCAGCAATCCCTGTCTGTAACAAACTTAACAGAGGTTTTCAGGGCCTGTGTGACCTTGCTCTCCAGGATATAGTGATCACTAAGCCATGTGTCATGTCCACGAGATCCTTGAGTAGGTCACACGGAGCTCAGAAAAGTACAGAGGGACAGGGCGCTTCGTAGAGGAGGCACAGCCTGACGGGTGATTCCTGCTCTCCTTAGAAATGAGAGGCCCCTCAGACCCTCCCCGTGAGTCTAAGACAAACCACCTTTCATTAGGACACAAAGGAAGAGCATCAAGTCCAATGCAGAGGTGAAAAGCTGAGGGTGCTCGAGAATTCTGGACAATTCAAATCAACAAGCCAGGAGATGTAGGAGACTCGTCAGGCCTCTGACCCAGGCTGAGGAATTTGGTCACTAGGCTAGGGTGCAAAAAGTGAGCAGCTCCCAAGGCAGCCCCCCGATGCCACCTGACCGTCCCCCTCCCTCCAACCCCTCAAAGTGAGAGATGGAAACTCAAGACTTTAGCAGTCCCTTCCAGCTCTGACATTCTAGGAATGTTATGTGTTTGAGAGAGAGGTGCTGAAGGTTTCGAACAATTAAAGCTTTTCCTTTGAATAATCCTAATTTTAAAAAACTGAAAAGCTGGGAGTTCCCGTTGTGTCTCAGTGGAAACGAGCCCGACTGGTACCCATGAAGGTGTGGTTCAGGCCCTGGCCTCCTCAGTGGGTTAAGGATCCAGTGCTGCCATGAGCTGTACTATAGGTCAGGTCGCAAACACAGTTTAGATCCCAGTTTGCTGTGGCTGTGGCTGTGGTGTAGACTGGCAGCTGCAGTTCCAATTCAGCCCCTAGCCTGGGAACTTCCATATGCCACAGGTGCAGCCCTTAAAAAAGCAAAACAAAAAAAAAAAACAAAGCAAAAACTGAAAAGTAGAAGGCATGCATTCATGCTTTTTCGAAGTCTATTGGTTATCATTTAACCATGAGTATAGAGCAAAAATTCCTCAGTACAGCTTTTTTTAGCTTGTCCATCCTCGTCTCTAAAACCCCCTCCTTCCTCCATTATCTGCTTTTATTTAATCCTTCAAACATTCTCCCTTCTCCTCCTTTTCTCCTGAATAACTCTCTTCTGCTCATCCGTTAGATCTCAGATTACTTGTTACACCTCTAAAACCCTCTTTCACAAGCTCACAGTCCTCTCAACACACACAGAAATGCCCCCAGGCTGGGGATCCCCTTAATGGACTCATTTACCGAGTACTCACCCTATTGCAACACTTAACCCCGCTAACTTGTGATGACATATTTGACACTGCATTTTCCTCACTAGATTGTAAGCCAGGGCCACATCTCTCTTGTTTGCCTGACACATAATTGCTATCCTATAAATATTTCATGAAAGAATAAAGTTAATTCTTTTTTCTTTTTAGGGTAACACTCGTGGCATGTGGAGGTTCCCAGGCTAGGAGTCCAATCAGAGCTACAGCTGCCAGCCTGCACCACAGCTACACAAGATCCTTGCTGCATCTGTAACCTACATCACTGCTCACGGCAATGCCAGATCCTTAACCCACTGAGCGAGACCAGGGATCGAACCTGCATTTTCATGGATCCTAGTTGGGTTCTTTAACCGCTGAACCATGAAGGGAACTCCCTACAGTCAATTATTTTTAAGTCAATAGATTCTGAGGCAAGAGCTAGTAAGGTAATGCATGACATTGTATATCCATATTGTACTGGGCATGATGTTAGACCTTGTCCCTGTAAGTTGACTCTTTAAGGATTACAGCTGACAGGAATGTGTGTAACCTAACAGTGTTTGAAGAATGTCTTAAGACTGTGCCTAGCATCTTTATTTTTATATAATTGTAAAAATTGTAGTTGTGTCTTCCATTTACCAACCACTAGAGGGCAATGAAAGCCAACCCAAAGCATCTTTTAAAGGAAAAAAAAATAATTATAAAAATATATTCCTTGTTAAAATCTGGACAGATGATCTTATGTTTGGGATAGTTAAAGCCTTTAGTTTCTGTGATTATGGGTTTAGCAAGTTATAATTACCTTTCTGGTGTGATATTAAAACCTAGATTATCTGAGATAATAACATCATCTCACATTCTGTGCATTATCTCATTTGAACCTCTCACAACATTGGCAGAGAACATATTATTTTCCCATTTTCCAATGAAAAAAAAATAACCGAGGTTCAAAAGGTGTTAATCTAGTAAATGTCCCTGAGAAAGCAAACTACTGGCACAGAGCCTATAAATATCTGTTGACTGCTTACATTTACCACACATAAAAAATTCCTTGCTCAGGCAGACAGTCTGGGAGAATACAGTTCCCAAAATCGATTACACCGATTTAGAAGGGAGACATATGGCGGCAGCTCCTTATCAGGTGATCTTGTGGTTTTAGGTGACCTCAAGATAGCCGTCTGGGAGTTCCCATCGTGGCTCAGTGGTTAACGAACCCGACTAGAATCCATGAGGTTGTGGGTTCAATGCTGGCCTCGCTCAGTGGGTTAAGGATCCGGCATTGCCGTGAGCTGTGGTGTAGGTCACAGACGCAGCTCAGATCCTACGTTACTGTGGCTGTGGCGTAGGCCGGCAGCTACAGTTCTGATTTGACCCCTATCCTGGGAACCTCTCCATATGCCCCAGTGGCAGCCCTAAAAAGACAAAAGAAAAAAAATTTTTTTAAAGAAAGCCATCTGATGATGATGTCAAAACATTTACCTAGAACATATTCACAAAAATATGTCGCTGGCACCTAGAAAGGGGACCAGCTTCTGACCTTCACACTGATTAGACCCTTCCTAGGGTCATATGTTCCATTCTAGTTGCTGCATTTTAATAAAGGAATCGAGAAGCAACAGATGAGGTATGTTAGAGAGTGAAAGAGAAACCAGGATGTCTTGAAGAAGGTGAGATCAAGGGACATGGCGTTAGACATAGAGATGCTTAAGCTTCTTGGCTCTGGAGTCAGAAAGAGTGGGCATGACTTGGCATCCACACTACAAATAGAAAATGAGTAATTCCAGGGACCTGGGTTGGCTTATTACACATGTCAAATACGGAAGCCAACATGGGTTTGTAAAATAGTCACTCCAGGATTCTCTTGCTAGAGAAGAAGCCCCTTGTCTGCCTTAATTTAAGCAGATAGGAGAAGTCCTTGCTGTAAGCCTGGATGAGGTACTGGTGAAGGTCTCCCCACCACCACCCTGCACCCCACGTGGTAGGCATGGCCCTGCGCAGTAACAAGATGAGGGGGATGCTAAATTTCCAGAGGCTTCCTGCCTTCCCACTCAGTGAGCTGGTCTCCAGTCTCTTCCTCTACCTCTTGCATAAGCAGAGACGAGCTGGTCCCAGGGAGCCCTAACGGCCAGCTGGAGAGTGGGCACTGCAGGGACAGATTTTCTTTACCTGGGGATGGCTTAGTGTCCCCTGCAGGCGGCAGGCGTCCTGCCAGCCCTTCATCCCCTTTGCTCATGAATTTATGATGAATTTCACTTCCAAGGAAGTCATTCATCAGAATAAGTTCTCCGTTACAGGAACTGAATCGGCCGGCATGGCCTGTGCCTTCACCATTTTTTTCTAAGGCTTGAGGGATGAATCTGCCCTGGTGGGTGCTGACGGAGGCAAACTGGGGAGTGAGACAAAGGATCTGAAACATGGCAGTCATTTTGTGAAAATGACAACTATTGTTTCCAGTAAGACTATCTTACCACTGCAAACTCCAACTAAATGATTATCATGGCAGGTACACACCAGGCAAAAGGAGAAACATACCTTAATCTGTTGAAACCAGACTACTTTAATGATTTCCCATGCTGTCCAAGACAGTCCCCATGGCAAACTGATTCTTGTTTCTAATCCAGTGACTATCTTATGTAGCCCGGAAGCTGAGTGAATTTTCCCAGCACTGTGTTAGAAGTGGCTGTAACCTGGACACTGCCCACTTCCCTTCCTTGACTGGGCAGAACCTTGCTATCCACGCTGAAAGCTGTCGTGGGTGGATGATGGCGAGTATGGAGACTCAAGTGTTTCTGTTGGGGAGCGGGTGGAGTTCACATTGCTGGTGGCCCTCTGGAGGATCTGAATCAGATATAGGGATGGATAAAGATCATGAGCGTGGGAAAATGTTCAAGGCCTATGAGATCATTAGAATGCAGAGGTAATACAGGTGACCCTAGAACAACATGGGTTTGGAATTTGCAGGTCCACTCATACGTGGGTTTTTTCCACTAGTAAGTACTGCAGTACTGCACCATCTACACACATTCGATTGAATCCCTGGATACAAAACCATGGATAAGGAGGAACTACCCATATGGAGGGCCTGACTGTTTCTTACAGGTGGATTTTCAGCTTCACAGAGTGCTAGGGCCCCTCAGCCCCACGTTGTTCAAGGGTTAACTACTTCTCGGGCCACTGGCCTAGCTGGAGGTGATTCGGCCCAAAGTATTCGGAAGGCTTGTAGAAGAGTCATCCAGTTTTCACCATCATTAAGGACTTCTGTGGAATGAAGGAAAAAGTACCCCTCGGCATCCCAGGTGCCGTGGGAGGGAATGGTGTGACCGACCTGATAAAGGTAAGGCTGTACCTTGACAAGGAAGACCCTTTAAAATAAAATTTTAAAAAAGGTGCAGAAACATCCTAAGAGCTTCAGAAGGAGCTTAAGCTCTAAAGCTTTTTAAAGCTACATCCTGAAGTTATTGAAGAAGAGACAGTAGGTATGGGACTGTATATGTTAAACCTATAAATAAGCCTGAAACCCTAAAAGTTGGAAAGAGAAAAGTGGGTAGAGTGACTCCCCCACTTATTTAGCCCTCCAGCTCTTTTATTTAGCATCCAGATGTCAGATGATACTTATTTTTCCACAATCCTAAGAAACTGCATCAAAGCAGGTGTTTTTGATACCTCCAATGTATGAGCACTTATCTTCTATATATATATGTAGCTGCCATTTGGTTCAAAAGAATCTATGATGTAGGTGTTTATTGTGTTATAAAAATTCTTGTCCTAACCTGGGGGAAAAATAGAAAAAAATCCTAATTCTTTTAAGGACATACTGATTATTTTGTTCTGGCCGGCTTATACCTCTGTTCAATCACATACCATAAAAAAGTTGTAACTACTTCTATAATGTAAAACTAGGAGTATATACACAGAGAGGAAAAAAGTAGATCTGGATTCTGACTCTAGGCTTATATTGTGGACTCCCGCAATTTACTTCTCAGCCTCAGTTTCCTCATCAACGAAATGCTGACTGTGTCTACCTACAGGGCTCTTAGGGGAAAGAATCAAAATAGTGCATGTGTGTTTAGCGTCACACTTAGCACATGAAAGGATTTAGTAAATGCTGGCTGTTTATTGTTGCTGTGTTGTTAAAGCATCTGCAAGGCCTGTCTGTGGAAATGAATACTGACGTCTTTATGTTGCCCCTGAAAATGTATCAGAACCCAAAGAAACAGTAGCTAAAAACAAGAACTGTGAATCTGACAGGTTTGTTTTCAAATTCTGCTTCTATCACGTAATGCCTAGGGTATCTTGAACAGATCGATCAGCTCAGGTCTCCGTTTTCTCCTGTTATGAAGCGTTTGTGGCAGCTCTTCCCTGTGCTACGGAAGAGGCAGGGGGAGGAGGTGGTAAGAGTGATAGGGTCTCATTTCTTGATGGTCATTAGTCAGCAGGGGTCAGCTGACTACCCATAAGGCTTGGGAGAAAGTAATCCTGCAAAGGATAGAATTTTTTTTATTAACTCTCCAAGGATCCTATCAAGAGTATTTGTTTCTATTCTTGAAAATGGTGGAAATAAAATTTGTTCTCACATTCAGGTTTTCTTCATCTGGTGTGTCATAAGTTGGTCCTCAAGTGGCCATTCATTCAAAATTATTTCCCTTGGAATAGCAATTGGCCTTTAAAGTTGACTAGATTCCTTTATTTCCCAAAGAGCAAAAGGAAGGAAAAATGTTGGCTTTGGAACCAGAGACATATTTAAACCCTGCTTTACTGATAACTAGCTATGAGACCTTTGGACAATTTTTTAGCCTCCCTGAACTAAATCATCCCATCTGCAAAGTAGGGCTGATTCCTACCTCAAAGGATGGGTATGGGGCTTAAATATGCCAGGGTATAGAACACTCAGCATGGCACCTGACAAGAGAGGGTGGCGGGTGGTCCTATCTTCTTTGGCAGTAACACTAGAAGTGCTAGTGTTCACAGCTCCGTGAGCCAGCCTCGAACTGCTCTAAAGGCAATGGCACTGGCCTTCTGGTGATCATCCCATCTCAGCCAAGTGACACTACCTCTGCCAGGTGAAAGCTGACCTCTAGACCATCTCCCACACTTTTGGTCCATGAACTCTCTCCCTCTTCACACTCTGTGTGTACCTAGGATTCTAGTGTCCTCATGCCCTTTCTGTCCTCCCTCAGTGAAAAGCTATTTCTTGAAAAAAATCAGATGTAGCAGTTCACACTGATGTTGAATGTCAGGGAAAAGGCAAAGCTTTATCCCAATAGTATTGAGATTTTAGTAGTATAGGAAGCTTAAAGCCAAAGCAGTGAATCTCACATGGTGGAATTAAAGGATTCCCAATATCCTCTATGAGGAAAGAATTTCGGAAGCACGGTAGAGTCTTTCATAGTGTGAATACATTTTACATTTCAAAGGTGACTGCATAAAGCTGTATCCTCTCTGACATCAAATCTAAGTCTTAATTTTTATTGATTCCAGTAGATGGCACAGCCTCTGGCACATTATAGGCATTCAATAAATGTAGCCTTGATGGTCTTAAGGCTGTGTTGGATGTATAAATATATTTCTTAGCCCACATGTTACTCCTAGACACAGACATAAACCATTTTACAAAACACTTGGGAGGAGGGAATAGAAGAAATAAAACTACTTGTCTTTGTTTTAGGTTTGAGGATAGAGGAAGTAAATTCCCTTTACTTTCTAAGGAGAATTTCATCGAAGAAGTAGGATTTGAACTGGTCTTCCCAAGCTAGGGTGGCAGGATGACATGTGGCTACTGAGAAAGAAGACAGAGTAACCCCATCCCAGCAGACAGCACAGATGGAGTTCAAAAGCTACTAGTAACGAGCGCTGATGACTACACTGGAAGCACTTGTCTGAAGAGCTGCTTTTGGAAACCTGTACCCTGGCATACATTTCCCTATCTTCATTTTAGTTTCCTCTAAACATTTTAAACACTTCTCCTCCCACATATCCTCTCCCACTTCTCCTATGCACCCCCAATCCTCTGTCTCTCCCACATAGAGAGGGGAAAAAAAAAGGGAGGGTTATCTCTTTTGCTGTTATAATAAATTTCCTCTAATATTTTTTGCTCAATAATGTATCACAGTCAGAACCACTTTCAGCTCCTTAGTTGACAATCTTAATGCCATTCTCTTAAAATAGTCAAAGATCTGCTCTTTTCCTTAATATCCAACAATACATACAGATTTTTAATGTCCCTTCCCCCACTGCCTGAGGCTGAAATTTTTCACAAAATCCAACTCAAATTTGAACCTTCTGAAACTACTCTGGAAAAGCTGATTTATTATACCCCAAAGAATCCAATTTTTAAATTTCACATGCCACTTATCTTAAAAAGCACAAAATTGAAATTTGCTTTTGGTGCTTTCGGTAGTGATATAAGGTGAACCATACAAAATTGCCATTTTTTGTAGGTCAAGTCAAATATTCCTAATTTTGTACGGTTCAGACTAGTACAGACTCATATTTCTCTAGTACCCTTAGAATCCTCCTAGATATCTTGGTCTTAGAACTCTTGGGCAGAGGTTCCAGCCACAGATGATATTATTTAAAGAATCTGGAGAAGGTTCAGGTCAAAAAAGCTGCCTCTGTTGGTTTACTCATTTAAAAAATATGTCAAACAAAGCCAGTGTATTTTCCAACTTCCCATATTGAAAATAACAGCCACCATTCATTGAGTAGGTTTTTATATGTGTCATCTTACTCAGGCAATATGATCCTGTAACTCTTTTGAAGCAGATATCCCCATCATCACTTGGTAGATGTGAAAGTGAAGTCTCAGAGCAGGTCACTTGCTCAGCATCACACAATGCACAAGAGACGGTGCCAGAATCCAATCCCTAGATCTGCTGTACGAAACCCAAACCCTTGCCCGTCTTTTACACTGCCCCCCATGGATGAAGGAAGAGGGAAGCAAAGAAGAAGGGAAACAGTTCTTCAAAGTGAAATACCAATTATTATCAGCACTTAATAGTATGGATACAGGTTGAGTTCTCTGCATGGAAACTTTAACTTTCTAAGATTAGGTCTTTGAGATGAAATCTTATAAAGTAGGAGATTCTCTTATAGACCCTGAGCTCCTCAAGAAGAGGTTGCATCTAAGTAATCTTGGTATCCCTTGGACATGGCGTTGGACCTGAAACGTAGTAATCCCAAAAAAGTGTGTCTAGGATGTTCAAGTAAGTACATCAATGAATGACTTTTAAAATGGAGGGAGACAGAGTAGGTACACAGCTCTTTGCAGAATCAAACATCTTACAGTGTATGTGTATATACATGTAGTTTTGAACCACATGACTGAATCACTGTCATAACTCTGAATGAGACTTCATGGACTACCTCGCACAATATGTGCTTATTTAATAAATGGAGGGACTAAAGCACAAAATTCCAAAGCAAATGAAGGAGCCAGAGCCATATCTACTGAGCATTCTTTAAAATGCACTTATCCCTGGATTTTGCCATGTAATGAGATATTAAAGCACTAATCTAAAACAGTTAATTATCTAACTTATCTTTGGATGCATAGGACACGTGTGTGAATATACATATACATACAAATAAATAATTGCAGAACAATTTATTTTCTTTAAGGAAGTATTAAAGTTAACTGCTTTTTTTGTTTTGGTGGGGTTTCTTTGGTTGGTTGGTTGGTTGGTTGGTTGGATGGATGGATGGATGGTTTGGGGTTTTTTTGTACCTAGCTATTAATAAAGATCAATATTAGCAAGGAATTTATAGATGGCAGAAAGGCAAATAGAAGCTTTTTGATTTGAGAACCCTACCCATTTACTAATCCTAAAATTAACTAGTGCTGCAGAAGGGAAATTTACACGGCCAGACACCCATAAACCAGCAAAAAGAAAACCAAAAGCTCAGTTTTCATGCATAAACAGATACTTTTATGTGCACGATTCTGCAAAGCACATTGTACAATCACATACTTTTTCTTAGTTTCTTTCATACTTTTTCTTATGCTTTTATGCGCATTTATTTTGTCTCCTATTCATCAGGAAGAAAAAAAAACCACATCTTTTTCCTAGTTTACCTGACTTTCTCATTATACCTGATTTTGAGGAGAAGCAATATTTAGAACTGATGCATTCCTGGCAAACGGATGGCATGCATGCATAATCTAATCTAACATTCACAGTTTTCCATCAGTTATTTCATCTATCTCCAGTGTGATTGTTCCCCAAGGACTTCTTTAACCCTGTATTTTTTTTATCTGAAGTTCAAACTAAAATTGTATCAGCACAGTGATGTTTTCATGCGTTTAAGAGGGAATGAGTTGTTGACAAAGGATGGATAAGAGAGGAAAATTACCACAGAGGTGATGTAAACCTTGGACAATGCACATATATGCTCAGAAACCCAAAGTTAAGCTGTTATTGACTAGCTGGTGCCAGGTAAGGAACAAGCGGCAAATACAGAGGCAAACTTGGAGTCTAGAACCTTCAGCTTCTAATGATTGTTTTAAGAAAGAGGATGAACATTCAGTCAGTCCCTTAATATATCTATATATAGCAGGGCTCTACGTTAGGCAAAAACAAATGAGATTTTAAAAAGGTTTTACAGAAGCTCTGCCATCCTATAACTCCTAGGGAGCTTTCCCAGAAGTCCAGAGTAGAAAAACCCTAACTTAAGGCTTTGACTCACAGAGCATTAAATATAAACAAGACAGCCTGAGATGACATTTCGAAATGGGGAGCTGAGAACATTTTTTTTGCAGTTGGAAAGCAAGCTCCTCCCATTTGCCTGTATTTGACAGCTAACCCAAGATTTAGTGTTGGAATGACTAAACTTTTTTATTTTTTATTAGCATACTTAAAGGGCTCTCAAAGCAAGTCAGTTTGGACTTCGAATGGGCAACCGATTCGAGGAACTCTGCGTTAGGTGGTAAACGCGTAGGCTGTCGTCCCAACAGTCATAGAAATCAGCCAGAGAAGGAAAAAAAAGGATGTATCAAGAAAATTGAGGGAGATCGGTCAGAGGCAGGGGGTAGGAGAAAGCGATCAGATCAGCGGCAGGAGAAGGAAGTAGAGACAGCTGCAGAGGAAAGGTAAGGAGGCCGGAAGCAAAGGGAGTGTAGGCGCAGATGCTGAGGGACTGGAGAGGGTCAGGGAGGTGAGACCCTGAGCGGGGCGGCGGCGGGGGTGGGGGCAGAGAAAAAGAGAGGAGCGGGGAGAGCGGGAGATGGAGAATCAAGGGACCCCAACTTAGCAGGGCAGTGGGTGTGGTAACTTTTCCAGGAGGCTAAGTGTCTGGCAAAAGAGAAAACTGCGCTAGAAAGCTTCACGCAAAGCTGAATTTTAAAGGCAAAAGATAGAAGGAAATTTAAAAGAATCTGGAATTACATGTCTGGGTTCCATAGAACTCCCAGTGCCAAGAACAGCGAGGGCTGGTTTTGTCTATTTTCCTCTGATGCTGGCAGCTGTTAGGGTGGTAGATGGAGTCTGAGAGTTCGGGTATCAGCGTCCAGCGCTGCTGCTCCTTCTCCTGCCTCCGCGCCCACCCCTTATGGATTTAGTGCTGGTCATGCTCACCAGATGTGGCCACGCCTGCTGCGGTCAGTGCCTGCAGCCGGCCTTTCATGGAACTAGCCCAAGTGTGGAGTGGAGTACGTACAGTTCAAGGGGTGGGCTGGATGGGGAGGTGCCGAACTTGGCCAAGGGAATGTAAAAGGCTTTGATTAAGGTGCTCAGGGGATCGTTGAGCTTGCTCTAATAACCAAAGTGGGGGAGCTGGCCCCTGCACTGACCCATTAGGGTCGAAAGAAGCAGCCCCTCAAGACCAGGACTTTTACAATATGCCTGGAGGGGCTGTTTAAGGAGATGGAAAGGCCAAGTGACCCACTGTGATGACAGCCACTAGCTGGAGCTGGGGCTGCTGTTAGAAGGCATTCTTTCATGATACAGTGTACAGGAGCAGGTGAGGAGGGGGCACGTCCGTTCAGCACACCCTGGCACAGGTGTCTGTCAGCACATCACCTGCAGCCTGAGGCTGAAGGCAGCCCGTAGGTATTGTAGGAGGAGAAAGTATAGGGGAGAAAAAATACAGTCTGTGTATCACAAACCCAGAGCTCTCACCCCAGCTGTTGGCTTGGAAGCTTTTAAACCTCTCTGTGCCTGTTTCCTGATTTTAAAAGTTAAGCTCAGCAAAGTTCTTGGGAGGATTTGCAGTAGCAAGTCCAGCACAGTATCCTCTTGCTCAATATCTGGTTACTAATATTATCTTTATTAGTAAACTTTTTCCTTCCATATTCAAATTTCTGGTCACAGTTCAAGCAAAGCCAATTTCACTTAATTTCTTCCCTCTTTAGCCCCTCTCTCTTTTATATCTTATCTCCAGATTCTTTCTCCCTCCTTTCCATTATTCGCTGAACATCTGCTTTGTGCTAGGAACCACACCATGGCAGTGACACATGATTTCTTGATGTTTTTTCCCTCTAACTATGGGAGTTCAGTTCACACGCAGAGCCCCGGCAACTAACCATGGAAACCCAGGCTTCACTGGGGAGTTTGTTCTCTGTAGGGAACTGTGTTCTGTGCGCTAAGTTGGGAGGGCTGGAAGGAGGGAATTGGTTAGTAATTAGAAAAAATTTAAATGACTGAAAATACCTCCCTGACTGTGTAAATGGAAAATTTTTCTGATGCTTACGATATTCACTTGGGATTGATGGTAAAAGACTGTGCACAGCCTTGGCTGATTTAGGAAGCCCTGACGTATGCCTGAAGGAACAAAGGAAGTGAGGAAGGGCAGGCAATTCCAGAAAAGGAATGTTCTTCCTCACTCCTTTGGTTGTATTCAGTTTGTCTTTTTAGGAAAGTTTTCAACCGATTCTGTTACTTCTTCCAGTTCTCCAAATGACCACAAAGAAACTTTTTAATAAAATCATTGACTCTTAGAGTTGAGGCTGTATGTTGTGTGGTCCAGCTAACCAAAGAGGCCACATGCAAGATGGCAGCTTCAGCCTGGAAAACTCCACCCTTTAAGGAAAGCTGAGTGCCTTTTTTTCAGGGTCCCACATATCTCCTCCGCTAGTTCTCTCATCGCTTTCCTTTCTAGTTTGTCTTCTTTTCATTCATTATTAGCCACTGGAATTGTCCACCAGTTTTTTAGTAAGTTGGTTAATAATGCTTTTTTTAGAGGAGCAGAAGTCCTAAAGCCTCTTCAGAGTAGAGAAGAGATTCATCAGGCGCATGTCAATCAGCTGCCATCCTGATCTGTGAGGAAGGGAATTTGTGTCACATCTTAGGAATACAAGACGGCTAAAACAATGGTTAGGACTGCCCTCAGGAGGCTTAGAGTCCAGTTGGTAACATTTATTCTTAAAAAAGTAATTTTAATAGTTAAAGCAAGCAAATCGTACAGTACTACACCATTTGATCTATTTTTAGATGATAACTATATATGGAAGTAAGTACATATGTTTTTGAACCTAGATAGAGTTGACCCTTAAATAACATGGGTTTGAACTACATGGGTCTACTTAAATATATTATTATATTAATATAATATATAAATACGATATATTTATCACTTGCAGCAGCCAGTTTGAGTTTTGTATTAATGGATTTTGACCCAGATGGTTCCATTAGCACCCTATTCCTACTCAACTTTCAGATGCTTTAGAAATGGACCATTTGACAGGTATGTCTCTGGAGACAGTTCTTTCCTTCCTTTAAAACTGATTTTAATGCTTATGAATGAGGTCAACTGAGCAGGAGGAAAAAAAAAAGGAAGAAGAACCGAGAACCTTTTCACATACACTATAATTTCATTAAGGTTCATTTGGAATTAACTTATTTATAAGTGAAAAATGGTGTAGATCGAGTATTTCTTATTACAGGTGCTGTTGCATTTTTGGAAGGACAGTTTTTTCACTGTATATGACTGTGCCACACTTAACATGCCCAAACCTTGTAGGATTAATACCAACACTGACCCCAAACTCTGACAGTTTAAGAACAAAAAACACCTACTTTTTCCCCACATTTCCATACCCCACTGAGAATTTTTGGTAGATTCTAAGTCCCTGGGGGCAGAGTCATTACTTATTTTTACCAGTGCATCCCCAAACCTTACTACAATGAAGACACTCAGTAAATATCCAGTGAATGGATTTATGTAATGTTTGAAAATTTCATCAAATTTACTCAGTTTTCCTATGAACATTACTGTATTTTTAATCTGCCTTTGTAACTCTTTATTTTTTATTGTCAAAGTACCATGAACCTGAAATGCAATAGTTAAAACTTTTTAAATAACATTGAAAATTGTTCTTACGTGTTCACTTAAAAATGATTCGGATTCTACTGAAGGCTATAAAATAAAATGCAATCCCTTCTCTCTTCTTCAGTATTTCTCCCCACCCCATCCATCATCAAGACATATTAACCCTTTGAAATCTCCACTAGCATTTGATTGTGTAACCTTTCATGCATTCCCTATAATATATCCTTTTCTTTTTTTACCCCCTAACAACAGGGTTATATATACATACAGTTTTTTCACTTTGTTTTCCTTTAATTTAGTGGTGTATCATGGATATTTTTCAGTATCAAAATATTAGACATGTATGTGATCACTTTTAATGGCTGCATAGTATTCCATTACATGGATATTTCATAACTTATTTAATCAATTCCCTATCACTGGTCTTTTTTAACATTAGATTAAATTTAGTGAGAGTTTAATAACAGAAGCCCAGAATAATTTTTTCTGTAAATAATTCAGTGTTTACAGTCAGTACACTGATTTCAAAGTGCAGAACATGCTGAGCAAACACAAGCAGCTGCACTTATTACCATCATCCTTCAAAGAAAGGCCTCAGCTTCCCATCTGACTCAAACCTAAAAGAATCTGTCTGCCTAGACACACACACAGACACACACACACATCTATCCCAGAATAGAGGTGAGAAGCAGAGCTTTGAGGGCCTCAGGCCCCAGAGTCTGACCCTTTACCTAAGCAGCTTTGGCACTTGAGTGATGTGGCAGTGAGTTCAGCAGCAATGTTTTCAAGGGCATTGAGACATGGGCTGGGGGCTTCAGGGACACCTCCACCAGGATGCCTCAGCCCAACACAATTCTGATAGTTGCTTTTATCAACTGAGACCCAAGCACAAAGTGCGATAAGGTGGATAGAGCCCTGGAGTTAAGAGAATGGGTCAGTCGTGGATTATGAGAGTCACTTCTGTCATGTTCATGTACTTCTCTCCAAAGCATATCTTCAAGGAAGTTCCCAAGCCATTCTGCCAAGTCCTTATTGGTGATAGAGCCCCAAAGGGCCAGAGCATTTGTAAATCAAAGCATAGCCTGAGACTGAGATCAAATTTCTCAAGAATGAAGAACAAGCAATTGTGCACAGGAGAGCAAAGGGTTACATCTCCACCACTGGTGCCCACTTCTAACTGATCATCTGTCATTAGGGAGCTTTTTAAAAATAAAAATGCTTGGGGCTCACCCTCAAAGATTCTGATTCAGGGAGTCCAGTTTAATCAACCATTCTGCCCCTAGATGACAAATTCCTTCTGAAAAGAACTCTGATTAGTACCTGGCTCATAATAAGGATGCAATAAATAGTTGTCAAATAAATTTTAATGATTAAAATAAAAACAATGCGAGCTAATAGTTGTAATCATTTACTAATTCAGGAAATGTCATTAGGTATCTATGTAGTACTCCTGGTATTAGAGGCATGGATGTACAAGAGACAAAGTCCGTACTCATAGGAAGCTTTGCTGGGAGTGGGTGAGGTGATAAACAACATCAAAACATCAGGTGGGCCTAAGTTCTGTAGGAAATTAAAACGGGATATTAATGATAGGCTGGAAGGCTACTTTAAACGGGGAAGTCAGCAAAGACCTCTCTGAGGAACTGGCCTTTAACACTTGTGAAATGAGGGAGCCCATTCGAGAAGAGCTGTGGAAGAGCACTTCAGTCAGAAAGGCAGCAGATACAAGTGCCCTAAGGCTGGAGGGAACTTGAAGCAGATCGAAAGTCCTTGTGCCTGTAGAACAGAGGAGGCAAAGAGCAGACTAAGGTGGAATCAGAAGGGCAAGTGGAGGTCAAGGTTGGGTGTTTGGATTTTATTCAAAGTACAAGAAACCAATGGGAAAAAAGTTAGCAGGAAAGAGTCATAATCTGAACTGTATCTTGAAATGATCACTATGGTTGTTGGGTTAAAAATGGATGGAGAGTGGGAGATCCAGAGTGAGAGCGGGGAGTCCAGTCAAGAGACTACTGCAGGAGTTCTCTCTGTGGCACAGTGGGTTAATGATCTGGCTTGTCTCTGTGGCACTGCCAGGTCGATCTCAGCCTGACAGCATGGGTTAAGGAGCTAGTGTTGCCACAGCTGAGGCATAGGTTCCAGATGTGGCTCAGATTTGATTCCTGGCCCAGGAATTTCCATATGCCTCAGTGTGGCCAAAATTGGGAGAAAAAAGAGAGCCTGTTGCGGTATCCCCTGGAGAGATGGTGGCTTGGCCAAGGGGGATAGGGGTGGAGTTGGAGAAAAGTTGGATGGAATTGAAATACAGCTTAGACCTAAAAAGAGACCTGCTGATGGACTGTATGAGGGAGGTCAGAGGAAAAGAGAATTAAGGTTGATTGGTATGTAGCATGGTTCTTTTCTTTTTTTCTTTTTTTCATTTTTGTTTTTGTTTTTTGGCCATGCCTGAGGCATGTGGAAGTTTCCAGGCCTGGGAATGAACCCAAGCCACGGCAGTGACGATGCCTAATGCTTGATCACTGGCCACCAAGGAACTCCACTATATAGGTTTTTGTTTGAGTGATGGATGATGATATTACTGTTTACTGAAAGTCAAAAAATTCCCCATAAACAAGGAAAAAAATTAAGAGTTTGATTTTGAACATAATGAGTTCGAAAAATCTTAGACATTCAACTGGAGGTGTCAAATAAGCAGACAGATTTACAGGTCTAGATTTAAGAGAAAAGTCAGAGATGGAGATGCTAATATCATCCTATATTGATATAATACAAGGTTTCAACATTTTTTGCTTACACATTTTTATAGTTACTTTGTTACTCAAAACACGAGAATCCTAGAGGTTATTTACTGGGTTTTGGCCTATAATAAGTTGGATTTGGATGGCCAAATTATACCTTATCATTTTCAATTACAGACTTCAAAATGATCAGCCCTCTACAAATGCCCTAGTAAACCAAAACATTTTAAAGGTTTCCTTTTTTTTAATATATGCCTACTTTTGCATCAGCAAGCCAAATTTAAAAGGGATCTTAATTTTAACTGCCAAGACATGTAAATATCCAATATCAATTTTTCATTCTGCCCCTGCTCCAGGAGGATTCTAGTCTTGAGCTTTCATGCAGCAACTGTCAGCAATGTTATCACTCGCAACCAAGAGCAAAAGCCTCCAGGAGGAGAAGGGAACTTAATTAGAAATTTCCACTTCAAATACAATTTATAGTTCATTCACTCTGAGACGTGCTGGAGGGGATTTGAAAAGTTTAGTGCTGAATGAACTGTTTTTCTCAAGCTGTCAACAAAATGCATATGAAGCATGGAATATATTTGTTTATTAATCACTCTCTTTTTAGATGAAGAAACTGAGGCCCAGAGAGGTAAAGGGACTTTGCAGTGTGAAATAAGCAAAGCAGAATAGCATGGGTACTCAGGACTTCCTAGGACAGTGCTTTCCAGCGTACCATGCTTCCTCTTCTATGCCTATCATCTTAACACTTCTTGGCCTGCTAACTCTTTTTTTTTCTTTTTTCCGCTTTTTTTAGGGCTGCATCTGCAGCATACGGAAGTTCGCAGGGTAGGGGGTCAAATCAGAGCTACAGCTGCCAACCTACACCACAGTTACAACAATGCCAGATCCGAGCAGAGTCTGACCTACACCACAGCTCATGGTACTGCTGGATCCTTAACCTACTGAGGGAGGCCAGGGATCAAACCGACATACTCATGAATACTAGTCAGATTTGTTTCCACTGCACCAAATGGGAACATCCTTGGCCCTCTAACTCTTTATTGAGATAACTTTACGCTAGTTCAGGTCATCCTCTTACTTGGAGTGTCAGGACAGAGGTCAGTAATAGTTCATAATCCTATGTCCTTTCTATATACCAGGTACTGCTATACGAATTTTATACACATTAACTGATCTACCATATAGCAACTCTGGGAAGTGGGTACTCTTATTACCCCTATTTTTGTACAGCAAGCCTCTGCCACATCTCGTCAGATCAGGAGACCGACCTTAGGAATAACAAGAAGAAAATGATTATTAACCTTAACTATTTCTTTAAGCTTCAGATATTTGCCAACTGCCTGTAAAATTATAGCTGTCCAACAGACACAGCAAACGCAATGCATCGAAAACAAAATGTATGGAATTCCCTTGTGGTGCAGCAGGTTAAGTATCCAGCATTGTCACTGCAGTGGCCTGAGTCTGCTCAGGAGTTTCCACTTGCCACGGGTGTGGCAAAAAAAAGGTATTATCCTCTGGTCCAGACCCACTTTCCACCCTGTCTTCCCATTTTGATTAATGGTATCATCACCCTTCTAATCACCTTTCTCATCACCTGCTTCCCATCCACTGAACACTATAAATAATATTTAAACCCTATTTGGTCCCCAGAAGTATTTGAGGAGAATAGCTATATAGAACCTCCCTCCATGTCCTCTCTCAAGTCTACGCTTGTTTCCCACCCTCAATTCCATTCTCATCTTTCTAATTCAGGCCTTCATCATCTATCACGTGTACTATTGCAATGGTCTCCCATCTGGTTATCCTATTTTTGATGGCTTAGTTCTCCAACCCCAACTTTTCACTGTTGCCATAGTTATCCTTCCCCAAACCCAAGTCCAATTGTACTAAATGCCTTTGCAAAACCCTCTCCAGGCACTTATTGACAAAACTTCAACTCAAAGTGGCGGCATTCAAGGTCCACTCCTGCTGGTACCCTTTTCCACTTTTTCCTCTCATTCTCAATGCCAACTACCCCAGCCCATTCACAATTCAAGATTAAATGGGATATTTATAGTTTCCTTGCTACCTTCACAAGTATGTGATAAGGATCACTTAATACACGTAAATCCTTTTATTACATTTGGTTGTTTATATCTCACCTTATTTGATTAAAAAGAAAAATGTGAGGTGGGAAAACAGTTTCCTAACTGTAAAGTACTTTGAGATGGTATTTTTAAGCCATGGAAATCATTGAATTTTGAGCCACAGGGGACCCTAGAAATGGTGGGGGCCTAGCACCTTCTGTTTTCCTTAGCGACTCATTAGCTGGCCTGAGTATTAGTGGCAGAGTTAGCAACAGAACCCACGTTTCCACCTCACTACATCACATAACCTCAGCAAATTAAAAATAAATCTTTTTTTCCCCTCTTGAGAAAATATGGAGGCTTCTATTTTGATTTAATTCACTGGTAATAGATCTGCTCATTTTACTACCCCTATTCTCTCTGATAAAGTAGGAATGGTTTGGACTCTGCCCCAGTTTCTTCCCTGATGCCCCCTGCCACCCCCTGCCACATACCAATCAGACCCCCAACTGTGAAATAATTTGCTTGAGACAGTCCCTTGTGTTCTGCACCTGACTAATTTTAATCGAAATCTGGTGCCAATTATCCAGCCCTTTCCCCCAGGTTACTCCTTTGTATTTTTTACAATTAATAATTTAGTCAGATGTGTAGTTCTTAGCTACTCTTATTCCAAGACAGTCGTATACCAGATCTATTCTTTGGTTTCATTATCGCTGATGAAGTCCGTTTAGAAGTCCTTGTTTAACAGATGATGAATATGGACCTGCCCAGTGTGCCAGGTCTTCTGGTGACGTGCTTTATTTGCATTATCTTAATCATCCTTCCAACAACCCAGCAAAATAAGAGTTAATATCTTAGTTGCCTGTGAAGAAACTGAAGCGCAGAGGGGTTAAGTAACAGTACCCAAGGTCACAGAGTTGGTAAATGATGGGACCAAGGTTTGAATTGTCGTCTTCCCAAGTCTGAGCCCAGGGTGCCCATGACAGTTTTCAGAGCAGGTAGAGAATATGAGCTGCGATGGAAAACTTTAGCAGCCAGGAGCAGTGGAGCTGCCTTCTGAGAAGTATCTCCAAAGGGATCAGTTCAACTTGGGAGACTCTTAGTGGGGCTGGTAATAGCACATACCTCTTGCATAGTCTCTGTGTTCTCTCCAGCTGCAAGCCCTCCTGGGGTACAGGAGTAATGGCAAGATAATATTCCTCAATTCTAAGCTGAGGAATGCCTCCTCACTGTAGTCACAACAAACTCTAAATTCATTTCACTGACTTATTATGTCCTATACCTCCAGACCCTTGAGAAGCAATAATATGTCATAGTTAGGAATGCTAATAACCCTTAAACCAGATTGCCTGGATTTAATTCCTGGCTTTGCCATATGTTAGCAGGGGAATCTTGGATAAGTATTTAACCTGCCTTTGCTCCGTGTCCTCTATAAAGTGGGTAGTTATGGGTTCTTAACTTCATAGAGATGTCATGAGGGTTAAGGAAATCATTAAACAGGAAATTCTTAGAATGGAGCCTGCCACAGAGTAAGTATGAACACATGAGCTATCATCATCTTCATCGTTTCATTACCATGACCTTCATTTCTCCTGCCTCACTTCTTCACTCTTTAGTAACAACTTTCTTTTCTTCAGATGGGCCAGACACCCCCTCCCCTCCAGACCTCCCCTCCTTCTCTGCCTGGAGTACTCTTGCTACTGCCCAGCCCATCCCTCTCTCCACAGCCCTCATGCACATCCCTACCCAGCCTCACGGATAACTCATCCAGACCTCATTTCTGATGTCACTTCCTCCAGAAAACCTTCTAATACCTCCTCATGCCTTGCTAGGAGCCCCTCCTTGAGGCCTCAGAATATTCTGACCTTATCCTGTCATAGCACTTCCCAGTCCATGCTTAATCATGTGTCCCTGTCACTGCCCTCCACTGAACGATAAATTGCTTGATAATGGCCATCTGTCGAGGCAGCTGGGAAAGGAAATGACAAAAATGGATATTTTAAAGAAATGGAATTTATGTGAGCACTGTGTTTAGCTCTAGGCATTACACTAAGTATAAAGAATAATAAAGAATAATAGCAGGAAGAGAGCTTCTATGTTGCCATAATTGACCTCACACGCACTGGCTCTGCCTGCCAGTATTCCATCAGTAACCCAAGGATCTGGCTTCACCCGTCAGTGTGTGGACAACAGACTCTAGAGCCTTTGGGACCCTGACTCCACCCGCCAGTGAGCCAGCACTCCCTGGGCCCCTAGGATTCTGCAACCAGCCACCATGTAACCAGGACCTGCTAAACAGCAACCAGTAGCACCCACACAAGGCAGGGCCTGACAGCCAACCAGACTAGAGACCAACTAAGCCTACCAGACCACCCACATTGTCAGCCTTAACAGAAAGACCATGCAGCTCTCTCGGGCAAACCCCTAGAGTATCGAGCTAGAGTGTTGATACGGGAGTGCACTGCTGGGACACATAGGACACCTCTTACAGAGGCGAGAAATAACTAACCTACCACATGCATAAAAATATCAACAGCAACTTAGATGAAATGAGACAGCAGAGGAATGTGTTCCAGATGACAGAACACAATAAAACCCCAGAAGAAGAACTAAGGGAAGTGGAGATGGGCAATCTATTGTAAAGATGATCAAAGAACTCAGGAGGAGGATGGATGCCCAGAGTGAGAAGTTAGAAGTCTTTAACACAACATTAGAAGATATAAGGAACAGCCAAACAGAGATTGCCGAGACCAGCTCTGTGAGTGGGGATGAAGGATAGGCGCGGCAAAGCTTAAGAAATTATTAACAACCTATACCGTAGCTTGCAGCAATGCCAGATCCTTAACCCACTGAACAAGGCCAGGAGTCGAACCCACATCCTCATGGATACTGTGTTGGGTTCTTAACCCACTGAGCCACAATGGGAATGCCAGATAATTTTTTTTAAGAGTAAATTATCCAAATCAAAGAAAAACAGCAGTCAAAAGCAAAGTAAGTGCACAAGTATTTTATACAAAAATAAATTTTAATAACCAACAAACATATAAAAATATTTTTAATCTCATAATTGAAGAAGTGCAAAATTTAAAAATATAGTTGTCTGCCTATCAGAATGGCCAGGATCAAATGCTGGGGTATGAACAATTTATACAAAGTGTGAGAAAATAACCAATATTATTTGTTGGAGTATAAATTAGTGCTACATTTTTGGAGGCAAACTTATCAATAGCTATCAAAATTTAACCCTCATACCCTTATCCAACAATTTATTGTTATATGATATATATTATAACATCATTTATAATGGCAAAATACTAAAGCAACCTAAGCACCCATCACCTGTGCCCTGGTAAAATAAATTGTTTTACATTGACTGATAGAACCATCCATAGCTATTAAAAAGGATGAGAATGAGATAATGTATAGGAATATGTGAATGAAGAATGCTCTCGGGATTAAGAGATACAAAGTACTCTGTATAAAATAGATAAGGGAAATGTAGCCATTATTTTGTAATAACTTTAAGTGGCATATAAGCTCTGAAAATACTGAGTCAGTACATTGTACACCTGAAATCAATATAATATTGTGAATCAACTACACTTCAGTAAATAAAAGAATGCTCTCTAAGATATGTTAGTAAATGGAAGGAACTCAAGATATAAAGCAATACATAAAATATTATCTTTTTGTACAAAATTTTAAATTACTTGTAATTTTATAAACCTACTTATAGTCATAACAGGAAAACATTGATTGTATACATAAGAAGCCATCAACATGCTTACCTTTGATAGAGAATAATAAGAGTTAAGCCTTTGACTTTTTACTTTTCGTATTGCTTTAATTTTCATGTTTGTGCTTTATCTATGTACAGTTTTTCCAAGAACAACCCTACATATACACACACACACGTAGATACCAAAATCCATGAATGCTCAAGTCCCTTATATAAAATAGCATAGTAATTGCATATAATCTATTCTCATCTTCCCTTACACTTTATTTTTTATTAATATTAAAGTATAGTTGATTTACAATGTTGTACCAATTTCTGCTGTATAGAGAAATGACTCAGTCATTCATGTGCATATATATATATACACACACGTATATATTTATATATATGTATATATTTATATACACACATTCTTTTTCTTATATTATCTCCCATCATGTTCTATTCCAAGAGACTGAATATAGTTCCCTATGCTATATAGTAGGACCTTATTGTATATCCATTCTAAATGTAATAGTTTGCATCTACTAACCCCACTCCCCCTTGGCAACCACAAGTCTGTTCTCTGTATCTGTGAGTCTGTTTCTGTTCTGTGGTTAGGCTCATTTGTGCCATATTTTAGATTCCACATACAAGCGATATATGCTATTTGTCTTTGTCTGACTTACTTCACTTAATATGATAATCTCTAGGTCCATCCATGTCGCTACAGACAGCATTATTTCATTCTTTTCTATGTCTGAGTAGTATTCCATTGTATATATGTACATCTTCTTATAGTGTACTTTAAATCATCTCTAGATTACTTATAATACCTAATACAATGCACATGATATATAAATAGTTGCCAGGTGTGTAGCAAATTCAAGTTTTGCTTTTTGGAACATTCTGGATTTTTTTTTCTTTTTGTCTTTTTAGGGCTGAACCTACGGTATATGGAAGTTCCCAGGCTAGGGGGGAAATCAGAGTTGTAGCCACTGGCCTAAGCCACAGCCACAGCAGACCAGATCCAAGCCACATCTTCAGCCTACACCACAGCTCACAGCAACGCCAGATCCCTAACCCACCAAGCAAGGCCAGGGGTTGAAACCACATCCTCATGGATACAAGCTGGGCTCAATAACTGCTGAGCCACAACAGGAACTCCCCTGGAAATTCTTTTTTAATATTTTTAACCCAAGTTTGACCAAATTTGCCTTTGCAGAACCTACACATATTAAGAACTAACTAAATATTAATTATACTTTTATATCAATACATTATCTGTGCAATGAGTTTTTGGCCTGATTTTGTTTTCTTCCTTATTGGTTTCTGTTTGTTCAGTAAATAAGTGATTATTTTTAAAATGTACAGCGGCAAACTAAAAGAAACAAATGATACATGTACCTTTTAACTTAGGAAGTATATTTCCAGGGAATTTATTCTCCAGAAACACTTTCATAAGTGTTTGTAGTAGCAAAAAGCTGGACCCAGGCTTAACCATGTCAGTAGGGATCCTGTTGAAAAAAAATTGTGGTAGGGAGTTCCCATCGTGACTCTGGTTAACGAATCTGACTAAGAACCATGAGGTTGTGGGTTCGATCCCTGGCCTCACTCGGTTGGGAATCTGGCGTTGCTATGAGCTGTGGTGTAGGTTGCAGATGTGATGTAGTCTGGTGGCTACAGCTCCAATTAGACCCCCAGCCTGGGAACCTCCATATGCCGCGAGCGCGGCCCTAGGAAAGGCAAAAGACAAAAATAAAAAATTAAAAAATTAAATAAAATAAATAAGAAAAAATACTGGTACATCCACACTAGGCTACTCATTGATTGGAAGAATGATATAGGCTGATATGGGTGATGTCCAAGATATATTGTTAAATGAAAAGCTAAACAAAAACAAGTTATAGGATTGTGTATATGATATGAGCCTATCCATATAAATTGGAAGTCAATAAAAATATTAAATATAGAGAGAAAGGAACAAATAGAGATAAAACCATGTGCTTGCAAGTGCATATCACAGATATCTAAAAAGCATGCACAAGAAGCTGCTAATGGTGGTTAACTCTGGGAATGAATTCGGTGAGGGTACTTTCAACTTTTCTTTTTATACCTTTCTGGAACATAAGAATTCATTATCATGACCACGTGCTATTTTTTAATAATATGTTAATTGTTTGAGAAAAGAAAGATCATTTGATCCATGTTTGCGCATTCAGCTTCCTGTAGGCAAGAGCCTGGGTCAGTTTGTTTTTCCTATCTCTTCCAGCTGTCTGAGTCATACTTGTGACTCATCAATCCCTAGACAGTCTCTGAAGACTGTCATTTAATAGGATTAAATCTGGAATTTTGTAGTTCAAAGGGGCTTTAGACTCAAAGAGCCTAACAGTCCCTTCCCCTTGAGGCAGGAGAAAATTGAGGTTCAGAGAGGTGACTGACTGTCACTCAGCTCATGAGGTGGGGAGTGGCCCAGCCAGCCCAGTGAACTTCCTGGTTGTTACCATGTATGTAATCAATGCTTTCAGTAAGCATAGAAAGCTGACCAGTGATTTCACCAGAATAGAAAGCCAGGAAGTTTACATAAATGAGTAAGGAAACTTAACAAAGTTATGATGAGAGGCCCATCATAGGAAGTGAAGATTGCAGATGTTCCAGGTCTCATAGGGAAGCACAGTGGCAGCCCCCATCCACCACTCAATGTCATTGTCAATGAAGATTAATGAGAAGCCAAACAGGATTCTATATTTTACACATAGATGAGCTGATCAGTTCTTTCCTTCTTCTTCATGGTCCATAGCCATCTTCTCTATAAGGAAAAGGAAACAGAATTCTGGTATCAGTTGTGTAAGCTGGAAAACTGGACTTTCTGTATATACGGTTGAATTGGAAAAGCTTCTTAGGGGCTTGTCTTGTTCATCTTTGTTCCCCACCCACTGTCCTTCCTTGGAGCAGACAGAGTCCTACCATTGGAAAGCATTCAGTAATTGTATTGTGTTGACTTATATAGAATTGATTCAAGAGAGATTTTAGCTTTTACTTCTCATTAAATTTGACTTCAGTGATTTTTTTTCCCCTTCTCAGCAGTTTCTGTGCTTATTTTTTAGATGCTCTGTTCGTCTTTTGGCACAGGCCCCAAAATGGGAGTTAGCAAGAGCAACATAAACTCCTGGCTTTCTCTATTTCATTTTGTCACAATTCATTCTGGAATTGTACATAAGAAATGGGGCAGTCAAGTTTATTTTGGAACAAGGCTCAGGGCTGTCAAACCAAGCTCAGGATGACAGGCCAGGCATTTGACCAAAGAGAAGGATTTGGCAGGCAGCCAGCCCCATTCCACATGGTCTCCCCAGAATCTCATATGAATATATTACACTGTCAGCACATACTTCTCTACATATATTACATGTGTCTCTCTTTATTATCCTGTTTTCCTTCTAATTTTGAAGTCTCCTATCTATTCCAGAAATCTAGGGAACTCATAGGAGCGTATTACATTACACACACTAATATCTTAATGGACATGGGTAGACAAAAATTTCAACCCACTCAGACCATGGCACAAACATCCACGGTAGAAAGTACATGTCTCTGTTAACTGAAGTTATGAAGAGCATGGAATTTGATAAGCTAGCGCTCAAATACCTGGGTAGGAGATGATGGGTTTTGGGGCAGGAAACATAATCTTCAACGGCCTCTCAGTTTGGGGAAATTTTTTCCCTTTCCCTATCAGAGTAATATGCCTTATAAAATACCAGATTTTTCCAACTTCCTCTCTTTCAGGTGAACGGCATTGACCTTCGTGGAGCATCCCATGAACAGGCTGCTGCAGCACTAAAAGGGGCTGGACAGACCGTGACGATTATAGCACAATACCAACCTGAAGGTCAGTGAGAACTCAAACTTACAATGTTCTGATATGTTTCTGTGTGAGTGGGTGCTGCATTTCTGATCACCTGTATTGGTATTAACCGGTCTTCGCCAACAAAATATTTTAAAACTATCAGAGGGTGAAAATTTGGTGGTTCGTGTCCAAAGAACATGAGGCTTTGTTACTCTTAATCTTCCAAGGAAAACATTTATCAATTAGAAAGGCTTGTTTGAAAATACAAATTTAGAAGCTCCCATCATGGCTCAGTGGTTAGTGAACCCAGCTAGCATCCATGGGGATGTGGGTTCAATCCCTGGCCTCGCTCGGTGGGTTAAGGATACAGCGTTGCCTTGAGCTATGGTGTAGGTAGCAGACGCGGCTCGGATCCCATGTTGCTGTGGCTCTGACATAGGCCAGCGGCTACAGCTCTGATTGGACCCCTAGCCTGGAAACCTCCATAAAAAGACAAAAAGACCAAAAAAAATACGAATTGAAACAAATAACAACTAGCATCAGTTTTATTTCATTTATATTCTTATTTGGGTGGGCATTAGATACTATAAAAACAATTAAGACTTAGGAAGCAAGGGAAAGAAATCTCACCTACAGAAATAGACCGTGATCAGTAGACGATATTCTCTTCTTGTGGCATTAACTTACTCTTACTAACACTAATGTCAGAGCTTTCTGATGGCCCAGCAGGTTAAGGATCTGGCATTGTCACTGCTGTGTCTCAGGTCACTGCTGCAGTTTGGGTTGAATCCCCAGCCCAAGAACTTTGACATGTGGCAGGCATGGCCAAAAAAACAAAACAAAAACAAAAAACCCACTAACATGGTTTTTGGATGTCCTTCCTTGTTGAATTATTTTATTTTACTTTATTTTATTTTACTTATTTTTTGCATCTACTGCCACACCATCCTTGATTGGAATATACCACTGTAAACCCTGAGACTTGGTGAGATGTCATGAGTTGAATTAGTCAACTGAGACTTAATAAGATACTCTAAATTAGATTAAACAAACCCTGCTTTTTTATTTGTTTCAACATCTGTTTCTGTGATCAGAATAAGGCTCAGCGAGACACCTGGGATGTTACCTTTTGTGGAGTGGATTTCTTAGCAAACATATGTAAAGAATGTAGAACTAGCCTTTGTGTGTGTGTGGTGGGGGGGAATAGAGGAATATGGTTCTGCCTTCAAGAAACGTAGTCAATTGTTTTTGGTCCTCGTGACTAGCAGAGAGGAGTATTAAACAGCTAAACATGAACGTACAAGATGCCTTCAAGGAAGAGCCGCTATGCATGTAGACATAAAGCGCTTCTTTGGCCTTTTCAAATGACCCTTTCTTAACATCGGTTCGTCTATTGACATTTGGAAAATTAAGGTTTGTGTTCTTCCTGTGACCTCTTAGATTTTTACCGTTAATGATGGCCAACCACATTTTATGAGACAATAGAAAAAACATTCTGCTATGTATGTTTTGGTATGTTACTTTCACTTAGCCTGACCATAGAATTAGAATTTGCAATTAAGTTCTACCAAAAAAAAAAAAAAGAGTGTGTATGTTTTCTTCTAGTGACCTAGCTCAGATATGGCCAGAGAGCCGTCTGAGAAGAGGAGGATTGTGTTTGTCAAAGATGAATAATGACCATCCCAAGGAAACATGTTCTCCCCTGACAGTTTTGAGAAGTCCTTCTAATTCTTAAAAGTTAATAGACGTGCCTTCTAATAGGAATAAGTAACTCTAAAATTACCCATTGTAAAACAGAAAGTGAAAAGATCTGGGTTAACACATTTGGTGAATAAATTCTGCTTCATGTAGAGCAAGAACCTGTTCATGGGATTCTTCTGTTTTCTTGACAGCTGTTTTCTTTAGGTCTCAAACTTCTATGCCCTACCTCATAATCTGACCCAAGGCATAAATGTCCCTGACTGTATTCCCATTTCTGAAAATTTTCATCTCAAACAATTCTGCAGAATGATAAGATGCTCAGAACTTTGCTACACCAGTTAGAAGCTCTTGATAGTGAAGACATCCATTCAAATAACATTGAATAAATGATTCCAAGCTTTAAAAGTTACAGTAAAGGACAAGCATGTCCTAATTCTATCAGCATGAATCTTTATCTTTGGCTTCCTTTCAGCCTTGTTTTCTTTAAGCAATATACTTCCTTTGGATACTGTGCTGTACTTTATCAAGGTGCCTGTTCAAAGCATGTCTTATAAATCATTTAAACTGATTTTTAAAGTACTTAAAGAAACCCACACATAACAATAACAAGCTTAGTATTTCAAAATGCCAAAGTACAAGTCAGATTCACAGAATGACTATACTGTTTTTATAGTCTAACTGCATTCTAATTTGTCATGGCTTTAAATCCATTGGAAATGTGGTAATGCAACATCAAGCAAAGATTTTTCCCCTTTTGCAAATTTACTGTGAAACTGAGCCTTAATTTAACTACTGTTTGAAATGGAAAACTTATTGGATTGTTGTTTAGGTCATTGTTGAACATTTAAATTAAACAACATTTAAGAAATGGTGAAATTTTTACTTCTAAAATAACAAGTGAAAAGAAGAGCATGTCATGAGCTTCCTTTAGGAAATTCTCACAAAGTCCTCTTCATTTGTACCAGTATTGTCAGGTATCCATGCTGATATGAATTTTATTGACATTTCTTTTGATATGGTCAAGTACCAAGCTTTTGGTAAATACGTTTTTTTCAATTACATTAAATACTTTTATCAGGAATATTCTAGATACCTTGCTCAGTATTACTAGATACTCAGAAAATCCCCCGTCTACTCTCATCCCAGGACTTTGTCTCTAAGGATTTTTGTGTGTGTGTGTGTGTCTTACTGAGGAGAAAAGACTTAGGTACATTTAAAGGAGATCAGTTCCTGATGACATATGATCAAAATTTATGATAATGGCACCGTCTCTAAGAATTATGGACTGTAAGACAAGGAATAAACCTGCAAGAGCCAGAACGGTGCAAGATTACTTCATGGAGATGGGGAAATGGAACCACACTTTGAAAAATGGGTGGGAATTCTGTTCCAGAGGGGTGGGCATTCTATTCCAGAGAACAGGGAGAAAGAATATCTTGTTAAGCTCATAAGATTGTGAGCTCCAAGCATGCCGACACCAAAAGCTACTTTTCATTCACTGATAAATTTATATTCAGTGTTGTATGTATAACTGATATTTCTTTAAAAGTTGTTGACCTAATGAAGAAAAGTTTACCTTTTTTTAGTACTTGAGTTTCCCCTTGACACTAACGGAAGACTGAAGGGATTCATTTTTACTTCTACTTTTTCATTTTTGCTTCAAAGCAAAAAATAAATGCTAAACAAGTATGTACTGAAAAATAATAAAACCATTTCCATCTGTGGTTTTCATAATACTTAGCACATTTTTTGAAGTAATGATCAATAGTTTATAATTATCATCAAGTGGCAATAAATGTCTTCCTTGGCAAGTTTCACTGCACAGGGTAAGGCCAAAGTTGTTATACTCACTTTTGCTTAAAACGAGCTTGGCTCCAGCTGTCTGAATTACTCCATACATCATCAGTCTTATTCAATGTCTAGTTCTAGGTAGTGGGATTGAAGCCAAATTTAAAGAGTCACAACAAACGATGTTTCTTTCTGGGGATGTGATTGTGATTCATTTTTATCATCTTTTTTTAATCCAGTTTGTATCACATGCTTGCTTTGAAATTAACGTGTATTGCATTAATAATAGAAAAAACATAATGTTATTGTCTTTTTTAGAAGAATCATGTATCTGATACTTTAGGAAAAAATTCTACTTAAGCAATAAGGGATATTAATTCTTATAAAAGTTGCAATTACCAATTCAATTGGTGAAGTTACTCCAACATTACTTGGAGGAAGGAAACGTAATGCCTCTCCACCCCCCTACATACACATATACCACACACACACACTCATCTTCTTTGTGACCCCACGATGCCTTACACAAACTCCCTGGCTTTCATAATACTGTCCCAGCCAACCTCCACGCCCCCTCCCCTACCAACGTGCATCATCATCATCTTTTTTCACTGTCTTTCTTCTGCACAGGACTCTTCCCTGCCCCTGCACTTAGTCCTAAATTGTCGTGTTTCTAGACCTTGCGGTGCAATGGGTTAAGTATCTGGCATTGTCACTGCAACAGCTTGGGTTGCTGCTATGGTATAAGTTTTGATCCCCGGCCTGGAAAATTTCTACATGCTCCAGACACAGACAGAAAAAAAAAATCATTCAGCCATCGCTATTAAATTTCTTTGAATAACTTACTGTATTTTTAAGCAGAAATTATTTAAAATGATTTTTATTCATTTAAACTGTGTAGCTAGTCCAGAAAAAAAAAAGTAAATGTTCTTTTTAGCACGAAGTGAAACTCTGATCTTCTTCAGAACAACCACTCTGAATTAAGTCATCAAGCTTAAACCATTGGAAACCATGGTGCATTTCTTTATAGGGTCAGAGATATGATAAAAGCTTGAAATTAATGCACAGTTTAACTTTGGAAGAATATAGACACCTTCTATACCTGAAGATTCTCATAAATGAGAGTACATACAACATCCAAGAAACTTACTTGCAATGCAAGCTATATTTCTGTATTTAAATCTATGTCTACATAGATTTATGCATATGAATGAGCAGCTGTGGATACTGAAATATTTTCTCAGTGCAAATTAACTGCATCTTAAATGCCCAGACAAGAGTCGTAAAGTCCAGCTGCAGGTCTTACAAAAATTGCATCAGCCTCATCAGGGAAAAGATGAGCTTTGGAGTGGAAAGTACTGTGTTGTGCAGGACTCTGGACTGCAAAGAGACCAGTATTCTGCTGCCTACTCTAACACTAACTGTGTGACCTTGTGGGAGTCTCAGTTTATAAATACCTTTATAAGTCTCAGTTTTCTTACTTGAAAAACAAAATTAGGTTGGGTAAGGTATAATCAGAATAACCCTTCAGTTATTAAATTATAGACTGAAAAACACACGACCCCTGACTTCAGGTGGTATAGAAGCATAAATTCCATTACTTGGAAGTTTTATCACTAATATAGCATCCTTTTTCTTTGCACTTTTTGCAGGATTTAAGACAGAATGAATGCACAGAGTAAACTAGATGCATTCTGTGTGGTTTAACTAGAATCACTGAGAAATAGCAATTAAGAGTTGGAGAAATCCAGTTTGCTTTTCAAAAAGATAGATCTAGCTGCTGAAGAGAAAACACGCTAGAGAGCTCTGAAGGGGCTTGTGAAGGACCGGGAGAAAGGCATTCATCGAGGTGGCAGAATCTGTGTGGAAGCAGATTAGGTGGAGAGAAGTAGACAGACTTGGAGGAAAAGTAGGTGACAAGACCAATTGACACAGCACATGAGATGATTAAAATACTTAAGTTCATCCCTTTTATTAAACTACGGCAAAGCATTTTTTATTAGTGTCAAGACAAACCCTCAAGGAAAAGCGTATTTTATCCCCCATTATATCCCTGGTGCCAGCACAGTGCCTAGCTCAGTGTAGGCATTTAATAAGTGAAGAGCAAAGGAAAAAATAAATTAACGGTGCCAATGAATGAATGTATCTATATTACAGAAATTTTCTGTTCACTTTTTAATTTTAACAAAAGCAAAACAGAATATTGATAAGAGAAAAAGGAGGGGATGGAGAAAGGGAGATGATTGCAAGAAAGAGAATAATTAAAACTAGGCTATATGGGAGTTCCCGTCGTGGCACAGTGGTTAACGAATCCGACTAGGAACCATGAGGTTGCGGGTTCGATCCCTGCCCTTGCTCAGTGGGTTAACGATCCGGCATTGCCGTGAGCTGTGGTGTAGGTTGCAGACGCGGCTCGGATCCTGTGTTGCTGTGGCTGCAGCGCAAGGCCGGTGGCCACAGCTCCGATTAGATCCCTGGCCTGGGAACCTCCACATGCCGCCGGTGCGGCCATAAAATGAAAAAGGCAAAAAAAAAAAAAAAAAAAACTAGGCTATATGGAGCACTCACTATAGGCCTGACGACATTCTAAAATCGCTGCCTACGTTAGCTTCTTTAAACTTCTCATGAACCTACAAGACAGTTTCCATTGCTTTGCCCATTTGCTCATTTACAACTGAGGCAACTGGGACTCAGAAAGCAGCAGTGGTTTTCCCAAGTTCAGACAGCTAACCACTAGGGTAAAAATAAAAGCAGGATTCGATCTCAGTCAGAAAGACTCCAAAGCAACCACTGCACTAGACTGCTTCTCACAGGAGAGAGGAAAAGGAACGGTATTCACATGGTGATGAAGGGTTGGAGAGAGAAATGGGAAAGGATGGAAAGGATATGGAGAATCCAAAGGAAAGATGCCATATATCCAAAGCGAGAGGCCAAGAGGGGACAAAAACGAGTCAGGTGGGAAATAGATGGGAATGTTCAGGTTAGGCAGAGCCCGCGGGTGGGATCATGGAGTCTAGAAACCAGGTGTGATTAAGAGCAGAGACAGGCAGGAGTTCCCATCGTGGCGCAGCAGAAACGACTCCGACTAGGAACTATGAGGTTGCAAGTTCCATCCCTGGTCTCACTCAGTGGGTTGTGAGCTGTGGCATAGGTTGCAGATGTGGCTGGGATCTGGCATTGCTGTGGCTGTGGTGTAAGCCCGTAGCTATAGCTCGAATTAGAGCTCTAGCCAGGGAACCTCCATATGTCAAGATAAAAAAAAAAAAAAAAAAAAAAACAGAGACAGGCAGGCCTGGCTTGGAACAGACCCTGGGCTGGGGAGCAGATTCAGGTGAAGAGGATATATTCTCTTTTTAAAAATCTTGTGTTGTTCTTTTCAGAATATTGGTGTTTGCAGCCTGTGGTTCAGCTCTCAGAATCATTGTGGCACCAAACTAACATAGAGGCGGCCAGAGGGTTCGTCACTTATACCTTTGAGGGCTTAAGTGATTGACAACCTCTCTGAGCCTAAAATTCTTCACCTATTGTGAAGGGATGATCATATTTACCTTCCAAAGTTGCTGGAGGGATTGGAGGAAATGAATGTAGAATGTCTGGAGTGTAGAAAGCGGCATGAATGACAGCTAACATCACAACCCTCAACAACGGGCTTGCTTTAGCAGACACGGGGCCCTTTCTGCTCCACTCAGAGCTTGGCACCAAACTTAGAATTATCCCTGAGAGGGTCCAAGAGCCATACAATGTGGAAAGCCTTAGTGGTAAAGAGTTTCTACTGTGAAATCAGATAGATATGGTTCGAACTCCAGCTCTACCATTAACAGCTGTGTGACCTTCTGCAAATCACTTCACCTCTCAGAATATCATTCTTTAACTGAGAAAAGGGGACACAGCCATGACGCGGGGCGATTTTGAGCATTAAGAGAATCAATGCATGTAAAATGCTAAGCACAGTTCCTGAAAAACAGCACATCTTCAATAAGTGATAATCATCACTGTAGGAATTCTCAGAAAGGCCAGAAACCCTATCATGTGGTTATTATGTGTCAAGAGAGAAGCAGACCCAGAGGGGAAAAGAAAAGTTAGTTTCCTTTTTTTTTATTATTTTATAATGATTTTTATTTTTTCCATTATAGCCGGTTTACAGTGTTCTGTCAATTTTCTACTGTACAGCAAGGTGACCCAGTCTCACACACACACGCAAACACACACACACACACATACATATTTATATACACACATTCTTTTGTCACACATTATCATGCTCCATCCATAAGTGATTAGATATAGTTCCCAGTGCTATGCAACAGGATCCCATTGTTTATTCATTCCAAAGGCTATAGTTTGCATCTATTAACCCCATATTCCCAATCCATCCCACTCCCTCCCCCTCCCCCTTGGCAACCACAAGTCTATTCTCCATGTCCATGATTTTCTTTTCTGTGGAAAGGTTCATTTGTGTCCTATATTAGATTCCACATATAAGTGATATCATATGGTATTTGTCTTTCTCTTTCTGACTTACTTCACTTAGTATGAGAGTCTCTGGTTCCATCCATGTTGCTGCAAATGGCATTAGTTTGTTCTTTTTTGTGGCTGAGTAGTATTCCATTGTGTATATATACCACGTCTTCTTAATCCAATCATGTTGATGGACATTTAGGTTGTTTCCATGTCTTGGCTATTGTGAATAGTGCTGCAATGAACATGCGGGTGCATATGTGAAAAGAAAAGTTAGAAAGGTCTTGGGAGATTGGTTACAGGCTTTTGAGGGATTTTTTTATGAATTTTATTTTTTCATTATAATTGATTTACAGTATTCTGTCAGTTTCTACTGTACAGCAAAGCGACCCAGTCATACGTATATATGCATACTTTCCTTTTCTTGCATTATCTTCCATCCTGGTCCATCACAAGTGACTGGCTATAGTTCCCTCTGCTATACAGCAGGATCTCATTGCTTATCCACTCCAAATGCAATAGTTTGTATCTGTTAACCCCAGACTCCTAGTCCATCCCACTCCCCCACCCCCCGGCTTGGTAACCACAAGTCTGTTCTCAAAGTCTATGAGTTTCTCTTCTGTGGAAAGGCTCATTTCTGCTGTATAAGGGATTTCTTCAGGTAATAAAATTGATGTGGAGGAGTTGCATTGTGGCTCAGCAGTAATGAACCCAACAAGTATCCATGAGGATGCGGGTTTGATCCATGGCCTCGTTCAGAGGGTTAAGGATCTGGTGTTGCTCTGAGCTGTGGTGTAGGTCACAGATGCGTCTCAGAGCCCACATAGCTGTGGCTGTGGTGTAGGTCGGCAGCTGCAGCTCCAATTCAACCCCTAGCCTGGGAATTTCTGTATGCTTCAGGTGTGACCCTAAAAAGAAAAAACAAAGAAAGAGTTGATGGGGAAATAACTACCTGAGTGGGAGTGTCACACTGCTCTCTTGAAGAGTCCTGTGGTCCGGGGAAGAAGTTGCAGGAGCAGGGGTCAGGGAACATTGGAGAAGGAAACCTGGGTCCTGGCCTCACTCCACTCCAACGGGAGCCAGTTTTTTTCATGTCTTGGATACAGGAAGGATCCTTTAAACCAGTTTTATGCTGCCCTACCAGAAGGCAAGAAAAATTGTTCAAATTAAAATATGTATCTGTGTATATGATTAGGATCTTAAAAAGCCACAAGCTCAGTTAATTTTTTCACCAGAAGGGGAACCCCATGAGAGCATCAGGTTTTGTCAGTTTTGATCACTGCTGTGTCCTCAAGGCCTAGAGCAGTGCCTGGCACACAGTGGGTATTCAATAAATATTTGTAGGAGTTCCCGTTGTGGTGCAGCGGAAATGAATCCAACTAGGAACCATGAGGTTGCGGGTTCAATCCCTGGCCTCACTCAGCGGGTTAAGGATCCAGCATTGCCATGAGCTGTGGTGTAGGTCACAGACGTGGCTCAGATCTGTGTTGCTGTGGCTGTGGTGTAGGCCAGCAGCTGTAGCTTTGATTAGACCCCCAGCCTAGGAGACTCCATATGCTGCGGGTGCAGCCCTAAAAAGCAAAAATAAGTAAATAAATAAATCCATCCTTGTAGAATGAATGAATGAGCTAAACAAGCATTCATGCTTTGCAGTTTCTCTTGAACTGTAGGTGGCATATCAAATTCATCCCCCCTGAACAGCCTATCAAGAGTCATGTTAGTTAACTAGAGCTCCCAAACATTGATTTTGCTTGCCAAAAAAAAAAAATTGTCTTTCTATGGGAATAGGTTGTGTGGTGCCCACACTGATTCTGTCATCCTGCTGACCAGGCTGCCAAAAACCAAGGCACTCTCAGTTTTACTTTCATTGGTTGGTGTGTGACAACAAAAAATTAAGCAAACCAAGTAGGCTTTTTTTCCCACTAAACAGTGGCTTTGTACATCTTTGTGTCTTGGAAACATTACATAAAATTTAAAATATTAACTAGCACAAGTAGAAGACTTTTTAATTTCTCATCTGATGTACGGAACAACTGCAAGAGGGAGATAGACAGGTGACACTATTGTCGTAGGAAAGTGAAGCTCAGTGAAGTTATGTGACATGCCCAAGGTCGTGCTAGTAAGTGCCATCAGCTGAACTTGCACCCAGATCCTCTGATTCTATTTCTTGTGCTTCATACTGTTTCTCAAATGTTCTTTATTGTCATACAATTTTATAACACATATCTAAATAAGGAGAGTTGAATCACACTAGAATGATCAGGCTTTCCATAAGTTTGCTAAATAAACATATTTTGAGAAAATGTGTTTATGTTCTTTAGGGGGTGAATGTTTGCTGGTACATCATTTTAACTCTGCTTTTTAATGGTAATTACACAGGTTCAAAAATCAAAATAATATTAAAACCTGTACATTGAGAAGTCTCATTTCCACTTCATCTCCATTGACCTCATTTCCTTTTTTCAGTATAGGCAGCCATTTAATTAATGAGTAACTTATTTAAATAAAAATTGAAACTAGACCATAGGAATATAAGTAAGTATTATTTGCAGTGTTTTAAGTGAGAAAAAATGCTTCATAGGGGATTGCTTAATAGCCTAGAGAATTAAGGGATAAAAAATTATTTTCTAGTTGAGTTACCATTTACATCGGCTCCTTATACATGAAGATATTTTCTCAAATCAAAAATAATTTTATAAATATTACGTATTCTTTCAGTGTGCCTATTGTAATATTCAATATGCTATGTAAATTGCCAAGGGATCACAATTTCTAAAAAAAACCTTCATACAATTGTTCTTCATTAAATGGTATAATTTTTTTTTCCTGGAAAAATTTGGAACACAGTATCCTTTAAAGAGGTCACTGGAGTCTAAAGGGATCTTAAATCAGGGTTAAAACCAGCCCATTCCCTTGGAAATATGCTCAGGAGTCACCTAGTTTCATATAATAGACATTTTCATATAAAGATATTTAATAATATTTCTTTATTATGGGATAGTGAATATATAAATTCCTCTTCAGTTAAGGTCACTCTGAAGATTCTTTACAAGTGACTGATTTTTTAGCAGTGTAAATAATCACACTTTATTTTATCCAAAGTTTTAATGTTTTTATTTTCTTTTTTTTGTTTAAATTTCCTAAAGATGGCTGTCATTCACTGTGGGAGAATTTTTTCCAGGACGCAAAAGGAAGAATGGTAGAGTTTCAGTGATAATTCCCAGCTGTTGTGACTTAGCAATGAGCAGGGAAAACACAAACGATATTTTTAAAGAAACACAATTACTCTTAAAATTGCAGATAAATAGTAACTATTAGTGAGAAATAATGACAGTATAGTGTCTACACAATCGTCAAAACACAGCTAATATCATCCAAAGAAATGAAGATGTAACGACTGTTGAGGTTAGGAGGAGGGTGTCAAGGAGGACATGCAGTGAAAACGGCTGGGGAAAATCAAATGTTTTCAACTTGGATATTTCTGTTTACAGTTAGGAACACATTTTTCCCTCATTCTAGTAGATTCAAGGGAAAACAGTTCCAACAGTCTTCTGATAAATGCATACTTAATCTTCTTATTGCAAGCAAACAAAGTGGATTTTCTTGTTGATCTTTTATTTGATCATTTTTGTGGTTGTCGATGATATTGAAATATGAAGTGTGCATTATTATAGTTTTTTCCTCTAAGCCGTTAAATTTCTCTCACAATTTGTGTCTCCTTGTTGCAGTTTTATCTTTGTCTTTCCTAACTTTAAACCCCCCCAAAATTTACAGAGAGTTTGCTACTATAGAACAAGCTATAAAATGATGCAAATATAACTCTGAATATAAAATATACTTATTTTTATAAAAAGAGCATCTGTCTTTAGAATAAAATTTAGATGTACTTACTGAGCCATGTATACCTGGCACAGTTTTCTTAGGTGAGTCTCATCTTAATACATATGTCTAAATGTATGTCTCCTCTCACATCCCCAGCCATACCTCTCCCTGCACTTTATACTCTAGTAACATCAAATTGCTTATCATTTGTCTAACCAGCCTTCATGTTTCATTTTCTGTGACTTAGCAGTTATTACTTTCTCTGCCCAGAATTCCCTTCTTCCTTTGTCCACTTGACAAATTCTTTTTCTTTCAAAAATAAGCTGGAGATTATCCCCTCCAGGAAGCCTTCTTGGATTCCACTCCATCCCCAGTAAAGTAACACTGTTTACTATGTGTTACCTCATTTTCATGTATTATTACATTTCTCTTGTAATTCATGTCCAGTCTCTCCACAGACTGAGATTCATGGGCAAAAAGAGATACTACAGTAGGTAGTCAGTAAATGTGTAATGAATGACTCAATCCATCAATCAATGATGTTTTAAGTGCTGGTGATTTTTTTAAGCCTAAACATCTTAAAAATGAGTTGGACCATGTAAAGAAGCTGATCCTGGCTCTAAAGACAACAATTTAAAAGTAAATGGGTGTGAGTGTGTGTTTTATACCACCATGAATTGCCCACATATTAAAAGTGAACCAAGTTCAAGAACTCAAAAAAAAAAAAAATCACAAATGAACACAGAGTAGGTAATAACTAATAATGATCATTGTTATCATTATGGCTAGTGTGTCTCAACATTTATATGTTATGCCGTTTAATCCTCGCAAACACTGTTACGCTATTATCTCCATTTTTCATAAGAAGGAATAAAATCTCAGAGAAGTTACACAATTAAGTGGCAAAAGCCAAATTCCAACAGTGGTCTCCCTGGTTCAGTAGCCCATTTGCAGCAGTACCATGTCTCCAAGAGGGGCCAACAGTCAGATTTTAACTATCACCCTTTGTGTCCTCACCTATTCCCCATTTTTTTAAAAATGTGAAAAAGTCTGCGGTCAAACAACTAGTATAAGACATGTTCATAGGAAGTTCCCATCGTGGTGCAGCAGAAATGAATCCAACTAGTATCCATAAGGATGCAGGTTCAATCCCTGGCCTTGCTCAGTGGGTTGGGGATCTGGAGTTGCCATGAGCTGTGGTGTAGGTCGCAGACCCAGCTCAAATCCCACATTGCTGTGGTTATGGCACAGGACAGCAGCCACAGCTCCGATTTGTCCCCTAGCCTGGGAACCTCCATATGCCTCAGGTACAGCACTAAAAAATTGAATTTAAAAAAAGACATGTTTATAGATTTGATAGCACTTTTCTTCAAAGCCAAAGCCTCATTAGACGTCTTACATGCATGGTCTTAAAATCTGCAAAGCTACGTTATTCTGCTAAATCCTGGGGCTTTGGAACTCCCCTTTGCTCTAAGAGAGCACTTTTCTTAAATCTGGCAAGACGTTGCGTAATAAAATACACACCAAATGTCTGAGCAATTGAAGGAAGAGGGTAGTGATTACGGTTTAAAACTGGATATAAAAAGAAAGCAGATTACCACTGACTTGAGGATTTCTGCATGTCATTTTGTTTAAATGGAACTGTGATGAGGAAGAGAAAAAAAGACATCTGAAAAGGTCATGAAAAGAAAAATAGTAGCAATTTTGAATTTCAACTGAATGGATAAAATCTCGGGCCTCACAAATGGAAATACTTTCTAAAGCTCTCGACACTAAAGCATTTATTCTAAAGAGTACAAATGTCATAGGAAGCGACATCTACCCGCTAAGGGGCAACATATTTGGTTGATAATTAATGAATTCTATTTGTTTGTTTTTGGGTTTTGGTGGGTTGTTTTTTGTTTGTTTTTGCTTGTTAGGGCTGCACACGGAGGTTCCTAGGCTAGGGGTCAAATTGGAGCTACAGCTGCCGGCCTACACCACAGTCACAGCAACGCAGGATCCGAGCTGTGTGGGCACCCTACACCACAGCTCACAGCAATGCCAGATCCTTGACACACTGAGCAAGGCCAGGGATCAAACCCACAACCTCATGGTTCCTAGTCGGATTCATTTCCACTGTGCCATGACAGACGAGAACTCCAATGAATTTTATTTGAATGAAATAACATCAAATATGTTGCTGAGATAATGAACAGCTGAACTTTAGGCAGCAGCAAAACCAAGACATATAAAAGGAAAAAAAAAATGATCAGAATCACAAAAGAAAAAACCTGAGAAGAACGAATTTTATTGTCAGAAAACATGTGTTATCCTTCTAGTCACAAACATGAGATTATAGATATAATGGATTTAATTACTGAGCCAGTGGAAAGTAAATATCTGGGGGGAAAAAAATACTTGTATAAAGAGAGACAGCAGGATGTTTGAGAACCCAGCAGAAGTCAAAGAGTGCATCTGCTACTTTTTAGCCGCATGACCTTGAGAAAGTTATTTAGCCTCTCTTACTGTCTCATCTGTGAAAATAAGTTGATAGCTCCTTCTTCATAAGGTACTTTTGATGAGCAAGTCATAATAAGACCACCTGGCTCATAGAAGTGCTCAGTAAATGCTAACCACTAAAATCACAAAAGCAAAATGTTGCAAAGTGCCTAATAATGCCAGACACTGTTCTGAGTGCTTTCTGTATATAACCATGTGATACTTAAAGCAAGTCCCTGAGATGGAGGCTGTGACTGTCCCCTTTTTAGAGATAAGGAAACTAAGGTACAGAAAAGCTAAATAATTTATCCAAGCTCACACAGCAGGATAGTGGTGGAGCGGCAGTCTCCCTGCTCTTGACTGTCCTAGCAAGCAACCTATTCATATTAAAAGATAGCCTCTTTTAGATTTCTCCATAGCACTTATCACTACATGTAATGATCTTATTTTTTTGAAGTTTTGTGAACTTTTATTTTTTTATAACTTAATGAATTTTATTTCAATTATAGGTGTACAAAAAATCATCACAGGTCAATTTGATAGATTTTGTGTCCCAAACCCACAGTGCATCCCCCTACCCCCCAGACTGTCTTATTTGAAAAACCAAAGTTTTCCAAAGTCTGTGAGTCATTGTCTGTTCTGCAAAGACGTTCATTGTGTCTTTTTAGTTTCCACAGGTAAGCGGTACCATTGGGTGTTGCTGTCTAATTGTCTGACTGGTTTCACTTCGCATGATAATTTCTAGGTCCATCCATATTGTTGTAAATGTTGGTAATTCGTTCCTTTTAATGGCTGAGTAATATTCCATTGTGTGTATGTACCATATCTTCCCTATCCACTCCTCTGTTGATAGGCATCCAGGTTGCTTCCATGATTTGGCTATTGCATAGAGTGCTGCAGTGAACACTGGAGTACATGTGTCTTTTCGAGTCATGGTTTTTATCTGTTTGTTTGCTTATGGTCCTCCTTCTCCTATTTGAAAATAAGCTCCATGAGAGCAAGGATCTAGACTGCCTTTTTTTTTTTAACTCTCTTATCTTCAGCAACTAGAATATTGTTAGGCAGATTTTCGATAAAATTACTTATGGTATGTTCGACTGTAATTGTATTTACTGTTGATAAAGAAGAATGTTGAGAAACCATAAAAGATGATGAGTGAACTGAGTAAAAAAAAAACTTTTTAGAAGTTCCTGTGTGGCGCAATGGAAACGAATCCGACTAGGAACCATGAAGTTGAGGGTTTGATCCCTGGCCTCACTCAATGGGTTAAGGATCCGGTGTTGCCATGAGCTGTGGTGTAGGTTGCAGATGAGGCTCGGATCTGATGTTGCTATGACTGTGGCGTAGGCTGGCAGCTACAGCTCTGATTCGACCCCTAGCCTGGGAACCTCCATATGCCACGGGTGCGGCCCTAAAAAGCAAAAAAAATAAAAATAAAAAAACTTTTTATATATATATATAAAATTAATATTCTAAGAGACAATAATATGCAAAATCATTGCCAGTAATGAATCAGAAACTCTCCTCCAAATTAACAGTGACAGTTTATTTACAAAAGATAGCCTTGGCAAAACACAGAGCACATATGTTTTCCCTCAGTTGTTGATAACAAAATTTGAGACAGGCACACAGTGTCATTTTTCCTCATTTTACAAACTGATAAGAAGAAAAAACAGAGTTGAAGCCAGCATTGCTATGGAGCACAAAGAAGAAATACCAGCCACAGATAGTCTGACCTCATAACTTATTGTAAAAGAAAGCATTCAGTGAAATACCCCCAAATTAATCTTGCCCATATTGTTTATAAGAAGAAAATATGATGATGATAATTGCATTTGCCAACAATCAAGTTGCCCAGCAAAGCACAACATCAAGGAAGTAAAGTGGTCATTATATGCTACCAAGTGCTTTCAAGATTCCACATGGGCCTGCTTTTCATTTATTATCCACTTCTATGGCCCAGGCAAGCATACTTAATCAATTCACAGTGTGTATTTGAGTTCTGATTCTGATGCCTTGTCTTTCCATGGTGGAATCAGGCAACATTTTTCTACCGTAATGCATGTATTATGCTGCCTTTGTTCCAGCCCTTTACTAGATGCTAGGAACAAAGACTCCCCACTATCAAAGACTGAAAAAAGGAGGTCTGTTTGACGACCATATTTGCCTGAGGTACCTGTCTACATACTGAATCCTAATCCTGTATTTAGGAAACTTCTTCTAACCTCCAATTAGAAGAGAAGACTGTGCTTTAGTGGCAGATACCAGGGCCCAGATTTGCACTTCTATACACAGACAGTTGTGTGATTTCTGTTCAAACCCAAGTCCAAATTCAAAGACTTTTTCCTCTCTGGATATAAAGTAACTATGCAGGACCCAGCATTTTTAATCAAAGTCATATGTGTATGTGTGTAACTGAATCACTTTGTTGTACAGCAGAAATTATCACAACATTGTAAATCAACTATACTTCAATAAAACTTTTAAAAACAAAGTAATATAGTAACACTATGAAATTTAAAACGATAAATCTTTTCAAGACAGAAACTAATATATAAGGAGAATTAGCAAAGCAAATCTGCTACGTCTAAGCATTTCAATTAATTCCTGTATTTAACAGTAGATTAGGGGAAAAAAAGTATTTACTGTTGATTCTGTGTCCTGTTAACATGCTTATTTTCCATCCCAAAAGTCTAGAGAAAATGAAGACATTTTAAAAGTTGCTTTAAACACTCTGATAAAAGGAATTGGTTGACATGTAACTATGAAAATTTCCATAGGGCTTTGTTTCAGCTACATTTTACAACACCTGAGACCAAAAAAAAAGGGGGGGGGGGACAAAGGAAGTCGATCTATTTTCCCTAACATTAGTTCTTTCCAGCATAGAAAAGGTGCAGGGGAGAGGGAGGACGGAGACATCATTTTAATACTAGCAGTTTGGGGTAAAGTTTTGAAAACGGTCTTTCCAAAAAGCTGGATCATGTCCAAGCCAAATCCATGATGACTTCCTATTTGCTAACCAGCACCTACAGGCCTGGTTTGCTGGTCTAACTTCCTGCAGCCTGAGAGCTGACTTCCACTCTCCCCAAAGCTGGGACAGATTGTAGACATCTGGCCTCAAAAAAAGCTATGATCATGGCTAAGATATTTTGAGAACACCTGCTGGGTGAATAAAGAGGCATGGTAGTGGCGGGGTCAAAGTGCAGATTCTGGAGCCAGACTCCCTGTGTTCCAGTCCTAAATCTGTCACTTTTTAGCTGTGACACCTTGGGCAAGGTACTTAACCTCCTGGTGCATCAGTGTCCTCATTAGTAAAATGGACGTTAATAATAGTAGCTACTTTATAAGATTATTATGAAGATGAAATGAGTTTTTGTAAAACCCTTAGAAAAGTACCTTGAAGGTAAAAGGCCTAAATATCGATACAGGGATAGAGTGACCCCCATGCTTCCTCCAGATCGAGGCAGGGTCTGCAACATGAAGCTTCTACTTCCCCTGCAGACTCTTCTAGGGCAACTGACATTTGTGATTTCCATTTCTCTTTAGCACCACTCATTCAAATTGCTTTTATCTGATTTTGCCTGAGTAGATGTAGTCATTTATGCAACAACCATATATTAATCATCTATTAGACAGCACTCTTTAAGTTCAGGAGCTAGGGGTGGTAGGTCAGCAAATTGCTCCCCTAATCATCACCCCCGCTACCATGACCCTCGCTCTGATTTCCCAGCTCTGACCTGCCCCAGGAGGCCTCGTAGCTGGTATATATGCTTCTGACCTTGTGATAGTGTTACTGTGATTTTGGTAAGTTGGTGTGTGTGAGGCCCTCTCCTATTCATTCAGAAATCGCCTCTCCTCCCTTAGGAATCCCCCATAACAGTTTTCAGAGGCTCTCCCCCAGATATTTAGTCATGTTGGCTTATATCCTGTTTTGAATGCCTTGGACTAGATGAAATGCCACTTTATAAATGTAAATACTTTATTATAAGAATATGAGATCTGGCACAAAATGGACACTCAATATTTTTTACGGTGAGTTATTGATATAAAAGATCTAGAGAGAGAGGAAGACTGTAACTCTGAGAGCAATATTGTAGGAACCAATGAGACAGACTAGAGAGAAATTTCGAAGTAGAGAGTGGGCTGTGGGCCCTGGTGTAATTAACCTGGAATCTAAAATGCAACCAATGTGGGAGTTCTCATCGTGGTTCAGCGGTAACCAACCCAACCAGTATCCATGAGGACTCGGGATCAATCCCTGGTCTGACTAAGTGGGTCAAGGATCTGGCTTTGCTGTGAGCTGTGGTGCAGGTCACAGGCACGGCCTGGATCCCACATTGCTGTGGCTGTGGCATAGACCAGCAGCTGCAGCTCTGATTCAACCCCTACTGTGGGATCTTCCATATCCTGCAGATGTGGCCCTAAAAAGAAAAAGAAAAAAAAAGAGGTTTAGCCTTTATACCTAGGACAGTGAGGAACAGTGCAAAGGTGTTAAAAGACTACAGTGCACCCTGAGCGAACAGACACTTGGGACAAGACTAGAGATGGGTAGAGCAGTTAGCCTCTACAACTGTAGGGAGATCGTGGCCATGGAAACGGAGAGAAGGGACTGGACATGTGACTGGTGTATTTGGAAAAGGTTTTTACGTAGACAGAGCTGGTGAAATTAGAGAAGAGACTGAGCAGGCGTTGGGCTGGAAGTCTTAAAAGGAGAAAGAGCATGGGTTTCGGATTTGGGTCTCAGCTTTTGTACTTATGCACCTATGGGACTTAATCTCTTTGAGTCTCAATTTTGTCTGTTGCTAATGGGAATTATAACTGGATTTCTCGAATTTGGCATTCTGTTCTTTTTCACTCAGCTTCAACCTGGAGACAATGTCTACCCTGCTGGGTATGGAATGGAATTTAGTGAACTGATCATGTCCGCATGCTCATGTCCTGAACATGCGAACATCCGGGACTCGAAAGAAGGTCCTGATGATATTGCCCAGTGAAGGGGCTTGGGGGTATTGACTTTATTTATGAAGTGATTCCACCATCGATGCCGTAGTGTTTATGGAAATGAAGAGAAACCTCCTAAGCAGAGAAAGTCAGTACATCTTCTCCGCCCTCCAAAAATCACAGACCAAGCTGGACATCATTCATGCTGGAATGATTTAATAGAACATCTTCAGGAACTTCAGGACTCCCTTTCTGATGCCCTACTTGGGAGTTTTGAAATCTGGGGCAGAGCTGGTAATTATTACCAGCGTTGTAATTAGTAATTTCGGTTCTGGGTGCCCTTTATAGAACCTTCCTCTAGTGAAGAGCAGCAGGTTGGGTGGTCCACCTCAACCGCTGGCATAAATTTTACCGGAGACATTTATGTATTTAAACCTACTATGAACACTAAGCCCTCTAAGATCTCCTCTAATATTCTATACTTTAGGGGTAAGAGAAACCTCTCTAAGAGAAGTCACTTCTCAAAGAAACAGGCAGTGTAGCAAGACAGCAGCGTGAGTGTAACTGGTGAACAGTGACTCCAGGGAGGAACCACTGGAAATTGAAGTCCTGTAACCAAAAATCAATTAAAAAAAAAAAAAAAAAGCTGGAAAGCAAAGTCTTTTACTGAAGTCTCCACGGTCACAGTTGTGTTAATTAAAAGAAAGCCTGGGGGGTTAAATGAATTTTGAAAGGCGCTTTTAGATGCCCCCATCTGATCGACGTTCCCTTGCTGTGTTCACCATGGGTGCTGATGCCTGTGACTTGGTTTGGAATGTGCCCTCTGCCACTCAGCCAGCCCCTGTCACCTTTCAGTTTCTAATCACCTCCTACAACCTGCCTTCCAAAAACAGCTCTTCCTCCGTAAAGCTTCCAACTTTCTATCTTTGGAACCGTCATTATGCTTTATCCATATAGACACTTGTGGCCTTTTACTTTGTGTCAGAGTAATTTGTGCTCTTCTTTTTCTCTCTTTTAATGCAGAATCTTTCTGATTCATCTCTGTGTCTGGAGTACGTTAAATACTCAGTGCTACTCAATGCATATCTGTTGAATAAATGATGAAGCAATCAATTAACCACTTAATCAATCGATGAAAATTAATGAACACATCCTTTGGAGTTCCTGCTGTGACACAGTGGGTTAATGATCTGGTTCGTCTCTGTGGAGGTGCTGGTTCAATCCCTGGCCCTGTGGATCTGGCCTTGATGCAGCTGTGGCTTAGGTCACAGCTCTTGCTCAGATTTGATCCCTGGCCTGGGGCCATGGGTGCGGCCAAAAAGAAAAAAAAAATGAACACATCTTTTAAAGTGTACTTTCTCCTTGGCCATTGAAAGTATCAATTTTATGATTTCTTCTCCATCAAAATGTCAACATTCATATCCATAAAGATATTATGTTGCAAAATGATCAACAGCCTCAGACATTATATACATTTGCGAGACTATTATGAGTAAAAAAGAGGGAGGTATAATCAAAACTCGAGTGATCAGCCTAGGAAGTAGGATTGGAACTGTGATATTTAAATTTTTTTTGTCTTTTTGCCTTTTCTAGGGCCGCACTTGCAGCATATGGAGGTCCATGGCTTGTAGTGATTTGTAATTTTGTTACAAGGATGTGGAAGAACTCTTTATTAAGCATAAGTCTACAGTAGGAATCCCATTGTGGCTCCGTGGGTTAAGAACCCGACAGTGCGCATGAGGATGCAAGTTCGATCCCTGACCTCACTCAGTGGGTTAAGGACCTGGTATTGCCACAAGTGCTGGCATAGGTCACCACACCGCAGATGTAACTCAGATCTTGCATTGCCATGGCTGTTGCATAGGCGGTCAGCTGCAGCTCCCACCTGACCCTCTAGCTCAGGAACTTCCAAATGCTGCAGATGCAACTGTTTAAAAAAAAAAAGGAAAGAGAGAGTAAGTCTACAGTAAGACAATTTCCTGACTTTTTAGAATAGTCTTGTTCTTTTCTCATCCTTAATTACATAGTGACTCCCATACTACTTTGTGAAACAGCAACAACAACAAACGTTTTTGAAAAGAAATTCAGGCGAGTTCCCATTGTGACTGGGAGTTCCCATTGTGGCTCAGCAGGTTAAGAACCCGACTAGGATCCATAAGGATGCTGGCTTGATCCCTGGCCTCGCTCAGTGGGTTAAGGATCTGGTGCTGCCGCATGCTGCAGCATAGGGTGCAAATGCAGCTCGGTGTTGCTGTGGCTGTGGTATAGGCCAGAAGCTGCAGTTTCGACCCCTGGCCTGGGAATTTCCATATGCCGCAGGTGCAGCCCTAAAAAGGAAAAGGAAAAGAAATTCAGGAAAGAGAATATAAAGGGACTGGGAAAATCATTGTCCCTTGTCAAAAAGCAAAATTCCTGTGGTGGGAAGGCTGTACAGAAGAGCTACTAGGGGCTAAAATGTTACCTGCTGTTTTGGGGATTGTAGACATTCTGGGAAGGGCTGGCTGAGGAATGCAAAAGTCAACTCTCTAGAAAAATACAAAACCGATGGCTCCTCTCGAGCTGTAACTGTGGTGCGACTCTGGGGTCCACTACTCGTCTGCTGACTGATGCTGTGACTTGCCATTACGAGTCAGCAATCAGTCATCTTAGCCTTGGTTTTGGGCTGCCTCTCCATTGTCTTCCCACCTCTCTTCTGTCTCTGCCCTGGTCTGATTCCCGGGCACATGCACTCCAGAGAATTCTCAGCCTTTGTGTATCAGATCAGAGGATACGAAGACCGAGTTGGACTTCACGGCCATGTTTGCCTAGCTCTGACTGTTAGGTTTCTACTTGCCACCCACAACATGTGTCATCTAGAGAACTGAGTAGGTATGGCCTTCTCTCCTCTAGTTCTGCTGATATTTCCATTGCAGCTCTTCACAGCACGACACTTTTCCCCCTCTGCTGAGACTATGAGAGCAAATGCTGTATAGATAATCCTGACTTCAGCTAGGAAGACAGTCAGTTCCCTTCCAGATGCCACCAGAAAAGTCTCTCTTCTATAGCTCTTCCTCACCCGGCAATTTTCTTTTCAGTCATTTCCCAGGCCTCACTGTCTCTCTCTTTCTCCTTCCTCTCCGAAACAGAGCTGAATTTTTAAGTTTCATTGAATTATAGTTGAGTTACAATGTTGTGATAATTTCTGCTGTATGACAAAGTGATTCAGTTACACACATAAACACAGGCATTTTTTTTTTCAGGGTCTTTTCCCACGTAGGTTATCACAGAATATTGGGTAGAGTTCCCTCTGCTATACGGCAGGTTCCTATTACCAACCATTCCATATACCTCAGTGTGCATGTGCCAATCCCAAACCCCCAGTCCATCCCACCACCGGTCCTCTTTGGTAACCATAAGGTTGTTTTAGAAGTTTGTGAGTCGGTTTCTGGTTTGTATAGAAGTTCACTTGTGTCCTTTTTTTAAGATTCCACATATAAGTGATATCCTATGATGTTTGTCCTTCTCTGTCACGGAGGTGGAGTCGTGTAGTTAACCCCTAAGGCTGTGCGGTTAACCATGTCATGTCCACTCACATATTTATTGCGATAGCTCAGACTCCTGGCTGGTAAAAATATGTGCCCTTTAGTCTATGTAATCAATGACCATTGAATTTTGGAACTCTGGAAATCAAAACAATGTTTGTTGGGTCTGGAAAGGTAAGACTATCCTTACACTTACTCTTTGTTTATAAATCTGAATATACTTTCTAGATGCTTAGAGTCTATTACATTAAAAAATGCTGACATAGGAGTTCCCATCATGGCTCAGTGGTTAGCGAATCTGACTAGCATCCATGAGGATGCAGGTTCGATCCCTGGCCTCACTGGGTTACAGATCCAGCGTTGCCGAGAGCTGCAGTGTAGGTTGCAGATGCGGCTCAGATCCTTCATAGGCCTGCAGCTAGAGCTCTGATTTGACCCCTGGGAAACTCCACATGCCATGGGTACAGCCCTAAAAAACAAAAAAGCAAAAAAAAAAAAAAATGCTGATATATGTGTATGTGTACATTTATATTAATATTTGTGATAATGTTAAGTCGAAAGCATAGTCATACCTACTATTTGCTGTTTGCTTATGGATATCTTACCCTAGATTGACCTGACCTCTGACAAACATATCACTTATTCTCAGCATCAAATTGCACTTGATTTTGAATAATTTAAAATAGTTTTACAGGGGATTCCCATAATGGCGCAGCAGATAATGAACCTGACCAGGATCCATGAGGACACAGGTTTGATCCCTGGCCTCAGTCAGTGGGTTAAGGATCTGACATTGCTGGGATCTGTGGTGTAGGTCTCAGACACGGCTCAGATCTGCCGTTGCTGTGGCTGTTGTTTAGGCCAACAGCTATAATTCCCAATTCAACCCCTAGCTTGGGAACCTCCATATGCTGCAGGTGCAGCCCTAAAAAAAAAAAAGCAAAAAAATAAACAACTAAATAAAAAATAGTGAAGTAGTTTTACAGTCACTCATCTAAGACATAATTTGATCTGGTTCTGTAAAAAAAAATTAATTGGCAAAAAAAATTAACTTTTTTATCTGTTTATTGCATTTACTTATTTTAGCAATCTATATTAAATAAAATATTGCTTTGTTTACATAATCTTCTTTAAAATAAGGTAAAAGTAGATAAGACCTTGCAACACAGCAATTTACCTTTTGAATGTTAATCGTTGGTGATGTTCATTTAAATTTTCACATAAACAAATAGATCTGACATTTAAACTATCCTGGTATTTAACATCTAGAAATATGTTCTAGCATTTACCTAAAGTAATACTACTTTTTGCTGGAAGCAAGTTAACTTTTTTTTCCTTTTTCACTGAAAACCATTATAGCAATTAGAAGTACATGTAATTATAAATTAAATTATCATTGATGCTAATTACATATTTTCTATCCTGGATCTTATGTTTGTCAACATTGTCCCTATAACTGTCTTACATCATTCTCTATACTTTCTCAGTAGTACTTCTTTTTCACATGGCAAATTATTTTCCTGTGCCTTGTGTTTCAGTGAAATACTCATACTCTTGCTTGACACATTTAAGAAATCAAAGGCAAGGCCCTTAATCATTGGTTTCCCCCAGTATTCTCTACTTAAGGCACTGAAGTGAGAAATATGAAGTGATCATAAGCAATAGGCCCTTATTTTGTTTACCTTCAGTGAAGACAAGAGCTCTTTACCTTCTTGATGTGAATGATTATTGTTGTTCTTGCAATTCACCCACTTTAATTAGTAGATGCACTACTTTTCCACAATGGTTGTCCTGAACATAAGAGATTTCAACACAATAAATTAAACACAATTACTCAAGACAAAAGTCAAAGTCATTATTTGTAATTTCAATCCTCTTATTGAATATACTTGACATTTAATGTAAAGCAGGAACGCCACTGCCTTCCAACGAATGTTTATAAATCAGTGCTTATCATGTAGTAGATACTCAATATAAAGTTAATTTAGGAATTCTATCCTTCTCCATGAAAATGTCAGCATTGATCTTAATAAATGTTTTTTTCTGCTAGTATTTTTCTATGTCTACCAGAAGAGAATTAAGCTAGTTATTTGAATAATTCAGAGTAAAGCTCCCCCAATTATAAACCCAATATTGTTAACCAGACAAGTTCCATGTTTAGGACAAAGACATGTTTTGTAGGGTGGGGAGAAAGGGGAAGGATGGGGCAAAGGCAGGATTCAGTTGCATTTTGTGTTACTGTCTTTCTCTATTTCACTTGGCACGTAACTCCATAACTTAAAATTGAGAAATAGACTCTAGACATATAAAAACATTGGTGACTTTTGCAGTATTGAAGTAGACTTTGATTATAGTTTGGATATAAAAATTTGCATTTCTACTGGAAATTCCATAAATAAACATCTGTTTTCTACAGCATAAAGAAAATAGTCTGATTAAGACCCAAGAGTTGAGAGACCTTAGTACTGATCCTTTTCTGTTGCTGGATGAACAACCTTGGTCATGACATTTATCCTTTCTGAGTCTCAGTTAGTAACATGGAAATCTTACTACATTTTCCTTGGAAATTCACTCTCACCTGGATGATTGTTTTCTTTCTCCCTTAACTTCTAACCTTTAAGAACACCTTTCTCATTCTCATTCTTGACTGATGAGCTTGTTTTCTATTTTCCTAGGCGGGGGGGAAGAAAACAACTTTAAGCAAAAGAGAACGTCCATAAGCTCCCACCACCAACTTATCTGCTTCTATCCCAGTGTGTCTGGCCAAGGCCTTCTCCTTTCTCTTCCTCAAGCAGACATTGATTCTGTCATTATCTTTCTCTTTTGTTCTATCAACATTTCTCTCTTCATTGGATCAGTCCCTGAAGAGAAATATCACAATTTTTTCCATCTTCAAACAATCAAACAAACTCACTTTATAGCAAAGTTCATTGGAGAAGTTCTCTTTATGTGTCCTGTTTCTCCTCTTCCACTCTTTTGAATCCATTCCATCAAGTTTTCACCACCATTCCCCAAAGTGGGCCACCACTCCCCAAAGTTTTGTCTTCTCGGTGACCTCTATTGTCCCTTCTTAAGTGTCACCTTACTTCTCTATCAGCATCACTCGATATAATTACGCAATTCTTTTCTCCTAGAAATACTTATATCACTTGGTTTATATGACTCACACTTGTATAATTTTTCTCACTTTCTGGTTTTCAATTCTCCATCTTTGTGGGAGGATTTGCCCTCATTTTGAAGACCTCCAATTTGGAGTACTCCTGGGCTTTGTCCTGTCTTTAATGCCTATACCTGTCTCCCGATTGATCTCATCCAGAGTCATGATTTTAAAGTCCATGTCAATGCTAATGATTCTTACTGCTCTCTAAAGTCTGGACACTGGAAATCTCCCAATAGCTCCAGATCCAAGTTCAGCTTCCCAGTTAATTTTTCTACTTGCTTGTCTAATTGGATGTCTTACATAACATCGAGCTCTTGATCTTTCACTTCCTACTACCAGCAGCACCTAAACCTTTCATACCTCTGTAAAAAAAAAACAAAAAACAAATATATATATATATATGTATACACATACATGTATATATGTATCTTATTATTATTTTTTTCACCTGCTCAGGTCAAACAATTTAGTGTCATCCTTGGCTTCTTCCATCTCTCACACTTCATATCTGATCCATAAGCAAATTCTATCAGTCTTAAATCTCTATCCAGACTTTGACCATTTCTACCATTTTTTTAGCCTCCTTATCTTTCCCTCCTAATCCACATGACTATCATTGCCTGAATTATTGCAAATGACTCCTAATGGTCTACTTAATTATGCCCCCCCTAATCTATTCTCAACACAAATGTGAGTTAGAGCATGTCACTCTTCTCTCTACACCACGCCCCCTCATCCCACTCAGAGCAAAAGCCAGTTCTGTACTATTGACCTCTAAGATCTTGCATGTTGACTCTCTGAATGTGTTTCTAGCTCCTCTCTCCCTCTCTCTCTCTCTCTCTCTCTCTCTCTTCTCTCTTCTCTCTTCTCTCTTCTCTCTCTTCTCTCTCTTCTCTCTCTTCTCTCTCTTCTCTCTTCTCTCTCTGGTCTGGTCCTACTGGCCTACTGGCCTCCATGCTGTTCCTCTAACACACCAGGCACATTTTTCATCTCAGCAACTTGCTGATCCCAGTAAAGAGAGTTAGCCAGGAATATTCTTTCTCAAAGTATCTGCATGGCCACCTTTCCTCAACTCTTTACTGAAAAGTTAGCTTCTCAGTAAGAATTTTCCTCCCTCCACAGATACTTTATATTCCACTTTTCTGCTTTTTGTGTTTATTCTTTACATTTATCACTATCAAACATATTTTTTATATATATAACATATTTGTCTGCTCACTTACTAGCATATGAGTTCATCAGGAGCAAGGAGTTCATCGATTTTACTCATTAGTAAGTGTCTAGTGCCTAGTATATTACCTGGTAAATGAGGAAGGGAGTGATCAGCAATGCTTACTAAATGCATAAAGGAATAAGTAAACTCTGTCCAAACCATTCCTGGACTATAAGCTCAAAGTTATATGACTCCAGGTACAGTAAGTCCCAAAGTATCTTTTGAATTATTGTTGAACAACAAAATCATATTTAGTATGCTCTCTTTTCAATTTTTTTTAAAGATCGATGTTGGAAATTTAACTTTTATGGGCCTCTCAGTCCTCTCCTGAGAAGACAACACAGTGTATATATAAATGTCATAAAAATGTTTGTTCAAATGAAACATTATTTGAAAGCCCTATTATGTGGGACAGATGAAAGCAGGGATGATTTTAGGGTATAGCAGGGAATAAAGCCTCTCTCAATTGCTTCTATGATACCTCAGAGCAGAGTCTAAAAGTAACGGGAGTCTACAATCATTTATTCAAAAAGACCTATTATTCTACATATGATCATTCTTGTTGGCCTGCATAATTAATAAGAACTCATTCTTTAACTGTCCTCAATATCGTTATTATTAGGAATGTTAAGGAATTGCTGCTCGTATGTTAATAGAATTATATGTGGGCAGTTGTCCCAGCTGCAAAATACTGACTAGACTCCCAGAAGGACTTCCCATAGGAACATAGGGAAGAGTGGGCAAAGTCACATTCTTTATTCCTAAATAAGTTTTAGCCTTAAATCCTAGGAACAGTAATCTGGGTCATATGAAAATCTTGGGGGTGTCTTTTGATTGAAAAACTAGAGCAGAGACAAGCCTGAGCATTTTCTCTGGTGACCTCTTTTGGACTTTGTCCATGACTCTTCCTTAGCACAAATCAGACCTCTCCCTTTCTGAGAGTGAAAGGGAACAGGGGTCTAATTAGTTCATGACGATCTGATCCCAGAGAATCATGTTTATTCAGTAACACAGGTGGTTGTAAGTAGGGCAGTCTTTGTGATTAATAGCAACATAATTCTTACTAAGAAGCAAAGAAATGCTTCTCTTATTTCATCTCATGAGGTCAGGCTTTATGGCCATTTTCTCTTTGGAATAAAATGAACTTTTTAGGGGAATAAAATGCTTACAAGACAAGCCTATATTAGACACTTTAAAGGTATCTGCTGGAGTTTCCGTCGTGGCGCAGTGGTTAATGAATCCAACTAGGAACCATGAGGTTGCGGGTTCGATCCCTGCCCTTGCTCAGTGGGTTAACGATTCGGCGTTGCCGTGAGCTGTAGTGTAGCTTGCAGACGCGGCTCGGATCCTGCGTTGCTGTGACTGTGGCGCAGGCCAGTGGCCACAGCTCCAATTAGACCCCTAGCCTGGGAACCTCCACATGCCGCGGGTGCGGCCATAAAATGACAAAAGGCAAAAAAATAAAAATAAAATAAATAAAATAAAATAAAGGTATTTGCTGGTTTCCTTCATACAGGTCCCTACATACACATTGATAATAAATGAGCCTATCTCACTATGCATAGCTAGATATGAACCAAAATGAACTTATCAGACTCCCTGCAGGGATTTGAAATGGGGTCTTAGAGGTGTTTATCTCTCTGCTATGTTCGTGCTTAAACTCAGAAATGACATAAAGCTGGGTCAGCCACTGCAGCTGGAGCTGCTTTGTCTGGCCATGTGCGTGGAGAATGTGTGTCCTCAGAGGAAAAGAAGAATGTTAAACTGACACACGAGAGAAACGAGAAGAGACCGTATGGCAGGGGAGAGAGATGAATGATAGAGACCATAACTGAAAACTCCTTGTTTCTAGACTCTTTCAAGACTGTTTTAAAGACTCCCACATCTTTCCCTTGGAAGTTGACACCTATGTCCTAACAGTAAAATTCCCACTTTAGCTTAAGCGGTTTGAATGAATATCATTTTTATAATAAAATTATCCCTGAAACAGATAATATCATGATTACACCTTCAAGAAGAAAGACAAAAAATTGCCTCTCTGGAAGCTGTGACATGATCAATCGTATGGCCTTCCACGCCGGTCATCACTGCTGCCTCTTATTATCATTGCGCTGCTACAACTTCAGTATGGTAGCCACGCATGTCTAGAAGGATCTATCTGTGATGGTCAGCCCCACAAAAGCCAAATATAGAGCCATGACAGTAGTGAACTGATCCTCAGCTGCTGTAGAGTCAGGTGAAACCTCGTAATTGACCAAAATCTGTGTAGTATTTTTCCCCTAAAATGTTAGAGTGTTAGAAAATGTTTTGAAGATAGTTGAATCTGGTCTATTCAACATATAAAGAAATCATTCTTTTGTTTTTTCATTTAAAATGAAAAGCAAAAACCAAGAACCCTGTACTGTTACTACTTCTTAACTGGGTGAAGAGGGGGATGAAAAGGGAACAATGTAGAAATTGTTTTTTGGGAGGTAAAACAGTGCACCTAAAAGGTACCCCTCAACTATATGCAAAAGAAAGAAGGAAGATGCAAATAGTCATATTGAGATAGTTAAACATTACCTTCTCAGTGAAACTGTCCTTGATCCTTATCTGTCAGACAGAGTCATATCTCCTGAGCTCACGGTCCTTTTGGACATATCCTTGTACTGTCACGTGTCCACAATAATGATGGGTTTGCTTGTCTTTCTCCCACACTAAGCAATGAGCATCTTAGGTAATAAGCAGGGCTATTAACCAGGAAAGATAAATAGATTAGAAAAAGTAGGCTTATTGGAATAGGAGTTGAGTGGAGGAATAAGAAGGCTTATCTTGGGAATTCCTGTTTTGGCTCAGAGGAAACGAATCCGAGTAGTATCCATGAGGATGCGAGTTCGATCCTGGCCTTGCTCAGTAGGTTAAGGATCTGGCGTTGCAGTGAGCTGTGGTGTAGGTTGCAGACGCAGCTCAGATCCACATTGCTGTGTCTGTGACGTAGGCGGGCAGCTATACCTCCAATTCAACTCCTAGCCTGGAAACTTCCATATGCCACGGGTGTGGCCCTAAAAACCAAAGAAATAAAAAATCTTATCTTGTTGTTCAATTTAGGTTGAACCTGAAGTACCTTTGATGCTTGCAGGTAAAAATGTCCAATCAGTGATATGTATCATGAGAACAGAATAATGCTCTAGCCTCGAGCTAGAGATCTGGAAACAATCAGGATGTGCTTGATGGTTAAAACTATAGTAATCATAGATGTTAGCCTGGGAGAACATATCAAATAGAAAGAGAAAAAAGCCAAAGGCAGAACCCTGGTAAATATATATATCAAAAATAGGTACATACTCTAAGGTGCTGTTTTTCAAACCTTAACAAAGAAAGTGCTACTGACTCTATCCAAAAGGAGGCAGCATTCCATATAGTTAAAGGCAGGGACTCATGAGCCAGCTTGCATGAACTGAAATCCCAGCTGCACCTCTTTCTAACTGTGTGACCTTGGGAGGTTATTCAACTTTCTGTGCCTCAGAGGGGCCTCCTCAGTAAACTGGGGCTAATAATAATACCTACATCATAAGGTTAATTATAAGAATTAAGTTAATTCTTAAAACAAGGTCTGCATGTAGTAAGCTCTATATATGTTTTTAAGAAAAGAAAGGGAAAGAATTCTTAACCCCAAGTTGGCTTAATTTTTTGTTAAAATTACTTAATATCTATAAATATAAACTATATGTGAATTATACTTATAGCACTGATACAAGCATGAAACTAAAACATGCTTATAAATTAAACATCATGAAAATTATAAGAAAATTAAGTTGAAACTTATTAATTTAATGCAATAGCTTATTTTATTTTGTCAAATTAACCATCCTCAGCATGAATTACAGTACTGACTACAGGCTGTCTTGGGTTTGGTACACTCCTACCTCATGTGCCATGATTCAGACCTCCCACCACTTTTCTGTTTTTGTATAGTGCTCTCAAGACCCAAACCTTATAGTATGTCCATCTCTCAGTTCAAGACAATTAAAGCAATACCATTTGGTGTCAAGATATTGGTATATACAAAACTGAAAGGCACTGAAATCTCATGGTACTACTTTGTTCTAGGGCAGTCATCCAGATAATCTAAAACGTGTTTACATCATTATTCAAGGTAATCTTGAAAATAAAAACATAAGCTTAATATTTTTATGAAGAACTCATGGGTCTTAATATATCACCTGACCCCCAATCTAAGAAATAAGGTTGTAAGGAGTTGTCTTAAAAGATATAGGTGTTAACTTAAGGGAGCACAGTGTTAAAAACTTTTAAGAAAGAAAACACTTGAACACGTTTGATTACGGATGAAGCACCTAGGAAAGAGGGAGAGGTTAAAGATGAAGTGAGTGAATAATTGGGAGGGTGAGATCTGGGAAGAGACAGGAGGTTTTGGAATCAAAAGCAGAGTGGGAGGATTAGAGGAGAAGAGGAAAAAACTCAGTCCAATGCAAGTGTGTAAATTTGGTTTAGAGATAGTGTTGCACATCTGTCTCCCCCATCCCCAAATTTACTTTTTTTCTCTTTGAAAAACTTTTCAATAAATTTTATTGGACTATAGTTGAATTACAGGGTTGTATTAGTTTCAGGTGTATAGCAAAATGAATTAGTTATGTATATACATATATACATTCTTTTTTCCCATATAGGTTATTACAGAATATTGTAGATTTTTCTGTGCTATACAGTAGGTCCTTATTATGTATTTTTTTAATTTTTTATTATAGTTGATTTTCAATACTCTGTCAGTTTCTGCTGTACAGAAAAGTGACCCAGTTATACATTTATATACATTTTTTCACGTTATCCTTCATCATGTTCCCTCACAAGTGATTAGATATAGTTCCCTGTGCTATACAGCAGGGTCTCATTGCTTACATTCCAAATGCAATAGTTTTCATCTACTAACCCCAAACTCCCAGTCCCTCGCACTCCCCCCTCCTCCTTTTTGGCAACCACAAGTCTGTTCTCCATATCCACAAGTTTGTTTCTTTTCTGTAGACAGCTTCATTTGTGCCATATATTAGATTCCGGATATGTGGTATCGTGTGGTATTTGTCTTTCTCTTTCTGACTTACTTCACTTAGTATGAGAGTCATTATTTCCATCCATGTGGCTGCAAAGGCATCATTTTGTTCTTTGTTATAAATGAGTAGTGTTCCATTGTGTATATGTACCACATCTTTTTAATCCATTCATCTGTCGTTGGACACTTAGGTTGTTTCCTTGTCTTGGCTATTGTGAATAGTGCTGCAGTGAACATAGGGGTGCATGTATCTTTTTCAATGAGCGTTTTGTCCAGATATATGCCCAGGAGTGGGATTGCTGGACACCCCCCTAGATTTAAACCCTTCTTTCTACATAAAGAACACAACCAGTAGGATCTGTTTTGACAGCATCAAGCCAGGTTTTTACTCTACAGTGTGTGTCACAAGCACTGAGAACGTATGTCCTCATTAAATCCTATAAAAAGAAGCCCAGAATTAGTAGATGAGTTGATCAAGATGTATGGGAAGCAGAAGCAAATGTTGATATCCGGAGTGTTTGGGAACAGATTAGTATTTTCGGTTGTTTTCGCTAATTGCTAATGACAGGTATGTGTATTATAGCATCCTAAGACGATGGCTGGCATGGAGCCAACCTGGATTAACATTCAAAGCAAGGAAATTGAGTTATTTTTTCCCTCAATATAAAAGGTTCTAGAAATTAATCATTTTACTTCAGAATGAAATCTGAGGACTACAGGACAGGCCTGGGCAGCTGACTTAACATAGTTTTAGCTGCTGTGTAGGTGGAATTTAAAAAAAAAAAAAAAAAGCTTCCTGAAACCCTCGTTTATTCCAAAGCCTGGTGCCAAACAGGTGTCCCAGACTCCCAGAGGTGATGAATCATAAACATTCATGAGGCATTCTCTGTTTCAGTATTTTCAGCTATCAAATTAAAGTCGTAATGGATCCGAGACTGACAGGCTGCTTAGGATTTCCAGAGTTCTAAAAGCAGTTGGTCTCTGGGTCAGGATTAAACCATCTAGGTCCAGAACACATTGTAAAATCACTCTCTGTTATGTGAGAATGACTATGACTAGCGAAATATGTATATTTCTACATAGTACATACATATTCATATTTGTATGAGTTGGTCATTTCTTTTTTGGGGGGAGAAAAAATAGCTTTATGGCTTTGCCAGACAAAGAGGGACACAGCAGGCTCATGCCTTCAAAAACTACGTGTCCCCAGGTTGATCATTTCTTGATAGCAGAAGGTGGTGATGTTGACTTCCACATTCAACATGGAAAATGAGTTCACATATTTTCCAAAAGGTGATACTTTACAAGATGAATTCCTTATAATACAGCACAGGGCTTCGTTTGTATCCCAGCCATGTACTCATGGGTAGAACCACAGGTCGCCCTGTAGTTCAGTCAGAGTTCATGAGGAAAATAAAGACTTTCTCCTGAAGTTTAAAAAGAGAGTAATCTAATACATGGAATTAAATATAGTATCACTGAAAAAATGTAAGAGTAGGAATTAGGAGACTGTCCCTGAATTGAAGTCGAGAACATACCCCTATACTTGCAATCTAGAGATAAGGGGAAAAGAATTAAAAAGCAACTGCTATATCCTCTACCACCACAGAACTGCCTCTCAACACTCAATTCTGGATGATCTTAATAACGGCAGAAAGATAGCAGAAAGATGGCCTCTTTCTTACTCCCGCCTTCTAAATCCAGCAGAAGGACTTTTAACAGCAGACATTTCATTTGCATCATGAACCCTAGCTAGAAGGGAATCTAGGAAATGTGGTATTTAGCTTTCCAACCTCTGTAGTGATGAAGTTCCATAGAAAGAAGTAGGAGGGCCAATCGATCATACATTGCATCATGATAAAAATAGCCAACCTTTACTGAGCATTCACTATTTCCTGGGTACTCTACCTATTTTCTCTCATGTAATTCCCACAGCAACATTATGAGGTACATGCTGTTTTTATCTCTGACTTACAGATGAGGAAATAAGCATTGAGAACATAAGTTAGCCTGCCTAGGTTAATATACCTTGTAAGTAGAAATTCCAGGATTCAAACCAGGCAATCTAGCTCCAATAACACCTAACCCTCCTTGGAATTGCCACTGACATAATAGCTGACGTTTTGCCTTTCATATAACAGGCAACACTTTTCTACTGTTTTATAGACTTAAAATACAAAACAATTTACGAAAAATTTATCTCCCAAGCAGATGAGAAATCTTCATAGGAAACTAAGGCATTGTTAGAAGCTTTAGGGTGAGCATGGAGTTAGTGTAGGAGGATTTAATCGAGTTATCTTGCATCATTCATTTGCAATAGCTTGATAACCTCACCTTTGCTAGCCAATTGGACATACCATGAGGTCATAAATAGATATGGGTTGGTCAGGTGGGGAATGTAGGAAAACTATTAAAAACAACAATTTATGGAGTCCCCTGACAGCTCAGCAGGTTAAGGATCCGGCATTGTCGCTGTGCATGGATCCCTGCTAAGGTGCAGGTTCGGTCCTGGCCCAGGAACGTCTTTATGCCCTGGCATGGACAAAAGTAAAATTAAATAATGATTTTTTACTGTCCAGGACTACTTCTTATATGCATCTTGTGAATCACAGTTCTTTTACTAAGGATTCAGACTGTCAGGTTACAATGTGATCAACTAGGTTACACTTTGGAATAGAGACCTGGGGTTTCTTGATTGAAATTATATGTAAAATGGGTGGCTCTCTCTTAATTATAAAAGAACAGGACCCTATGATCTTGGCAAGGAAAGATCAGCTCCTGGATCAGAGAGAAAAAAAAACAAAAATTAGAACAAAACGAAACAAAGCAAATGCTCTTTAACTGAGAATCTCACATCACTCCTGGGATGCATACATTTTCAAAGTTTCCTACCAATTTCTCCACCACTACCAGATACCACTCTATCCCTCTTGGTCTCCTAAACACACTCTTTTACTCGCTGCATCCCGCACCCTCACCTCATTCATTTTCCACACCCCTCTACGCACATACACAAGTGCATTCACTGCTGGGACAATAAGTGGGAGATAATACTGATATGAGTAAAAGTGTAGGAGTTTAGGGTGGGAGCATCCCAGGCGGAAGAAAGGGCATGAGAAAAAGTGCTGGAGTCCTGAAGAAGCAGGACATCTTCAAGGAATGGCATAGGGCTCCAGGTGACTATAGGATGGAAACAGGAGAGGTGAGCAAAGGGAAATGGGGAGGAAGGAGGTTTAATGCTGGGGGACACTGCCACATAAAGGCATCTCAACTTAATCATGAAGGCAACTAGAAGACAATGAAGAGCGTGAAGAGTATGCAGGGGATAAACCTGATCCGATTTGAGTTAGAAAAAATAAAGCTGGATGCTGTTTCTATAGTTTGGGCAAAAGAGAGAGAGAGAGAGACAGGGGTCAGGGGTGGGGCAGGAGGGAGGAGAAAGAGAGAGAGACCTAATGTAAAATAAGGAACTTACAGTAGAGAAAAAGCAATGGATTGGAGAGAGATTTCTGAAGTAGGGCCGACAGGACGTGGGCACCTATTGCGTGCAGCAGTTATGAAAAGAGGAAAAGTGTTAGAGGCTTCTAGATTAGAGGATTGTGGACCATCAGTAGAGATGGATAAAACTATATCATCCTTGGAGTTAGTAAAGCTTCTTTTGAAACATGAACTGTAGAACTAAACATAGGGCCCACCTATGATTTGGCCAAAGCAGGAAGTGAACCTTGACCTTGGGTGAATGGGTCCGTTTATTTTTGGTCACTGTTAATGTAGCCAAACATAGAATTACTGACTCATGTTAAGCACATGGTCACATAAACCCACGAAGTCACATTTTATTTTATTTCTGTTGTTTTTCCTTTCTCACTAAGTTCTATGGTATTTTAAGGCAAAAATGGAGACTTCATTTACCTAATTTCTGGATGTTTAATGTCAAACATATACACTAATTATAATGAAATTTCATGACACAGTGGTAGACTAGGGCCAGGGACTAAAAGGACGGGAATCTATAAGACAGAAAATTCTAATTTTACTGAGAAAATTACTATACAGACAGTTTTTGATCAGGATGAAAATATTTTGGGAAGACTCTGAATACAGTTTGTGCCCAGTAAATACCATTGATTCAGTAGCTTCAGGATGAACATCCAGAAGGAAAAGTACAGAGTATTAAAGGTAGAAAGAACCCAGAGTTGAACTAGTTCCACTCCTTCAGATAAGGAAATAAAGATACAGAGAAAGAGAGTGACTTGAGGAAGGTCACAGAACCAACCAATGCTGAGCTGGGATCAGAGTCAAGGCCTCCTGACTCTTGGTCACCTTCTCTTTCCACCCACTCAAATGATAGGAATCTGACTTTGGAAAATGAAGCCCTTCCCCTGCAACGTTAATCATTTTCTCTAGTTTATATAATCCACTTGTTTATTCAGAAAATTTTTGTTAAGTTTCTACTGTGCTGGGTCCTCTTAGGCACGGGAATACAGAAATTGAAAGGCACGTAGCCCTTGTCCTCAAGAAATTCCCAAGACACAAACATCATAAGCTATCACTTATATGTGGAATCTAAAAAAGAATACAAAGAACTTCTTTGCAGAACAGAAATTGACTCACAGACTTTGAAAAACTTATGGTTACCAAAGGAGACAGGTTGTGGGTTGGGGGCGGGGGGGGTATGGGCTGGAGGTTTGGAATGGAAATGTAAAATTGGGTTGTAATGAGGGTGTACAACTGTAAGTATAATAAAATTCATTGAGTTTAAGAAAGAGAGGTAAAAAGAAATTCCCAGTCTTTGGGGCGAACATCCAGAGCGGGAGAGCAGAGGAAAGAACACAGGTGGGTCAGCCTGGAGTGTCAGGGAAAGCTTCTTAGCAGAGGTAGGGAGTGGGGGAAATGTACAGGGTAGAGGGAGGGCCTTCTACAATTAACACAGTTAAGGAAAACCCAGGTACACAGAGTGTGATGAGTTCTGGGAACCACAAGGAGCCTCAAATGTGAGACTGGGGCGGATGAGGAGGGAGGCTGGACAGGTTTTAAAGGAACCAGATCGTGACACACAGTGGAGTTTAAATTGTAAGCTCTGAAATATGTCTCCAGTCCTTTTCTATCAACAAATAACCTCTGAGTAATCTCCTTTTCTGCAGGTTTATTTATTGTGCACATACACTATGTTGGGTTTACCAATTGTTGGCTCTGTGACTTTGGACAAACTTTATCGATAAAATAGAAATAGTAATACCGATACGTCCTGGAATTATTATAAGAATTTTATGAGTTAATACGTAGAAAACATTTTTTAAAAAGGTGCTTGGGGAGTTCCCATCGTGGCTCAGCGGAAACAAATCTGACTAGCATCCATGAGGACACAGGTTCCATCCCTGGCCTTGCTTAGTGGGCTGAGGATCCAGTGTTGCTGTGAGCTGTGGTGTAGGTTGCAGACGTGGCTCAGATCTAGTGTTGCTGTGGCTGTGATGTAGGCTGGTGGCTACAGCTCCTATTCGACCTGTAGCCTGGGAACCTCCATATGCTGTGGGTGCAGCCCTAAAAAGACAATTAATTAATTAATTAATTAATTAATTAAAGGTTCTTGGCAAGAAGCCTCATTAGCCTATTGGATAAAGTATTGGCCTCCTAAAAAGGTGCTTGGCACATAAAAACTGTTCAGTAATTACTGGCTGTCATTACTATTACTGTTTAACTAAATTAATAATTACTCATTATAGATTAAATGTTTGTGTCCCCCAAAATTCTTATGTTAAAACCTAATATATCTGGAGACAGGCCTTTGGGAATTAGTCCCCTTTGGAGGGACACAAACATTTAATCTATAGTGAGGTCATGAGGTAGAACCCTCCTGAATGGAAAGGTCCACTTATAAAGGAAACCTCAGAAAGCTCCATTACCCCTTCTATCATATGTGGATATGGCAAAAAGGGACACCATTGTCCCTGTAAACTATGCAAGCCTCCAGAACTGTGAGGAATAAATTTCTTGTGTTTCTAAGCCACCCGTTCTATGCTATTTTGTTAGAGCGGCCTGAACAGTCAAGACATAACTCAAATCACAATGTCACAAAGTATTAAATCAAGAGCATTCACATTGGCATTATTGATAGTAGTTTGAAATCCACTGAAAATTCTCTTTTGGAAGATTTTGAACAGGATAAATACTCTACCCCATGTTTTTTTAGTGTGCAGAGAGCTCCAAAAAAATTTCCAAACTCTTGTTTTCAAAATGTTCCCTCCGTGTCCTAAGTGCATTTTATCGATTCTAGTGTTCGTGATCATTAAGGTTATTTCTGGTACTTGATTATTATTGATAATGCTTCTCTGAATATTTTTGTACATATATATTTAGGAATGAAATTACTGGAATATAGGGTATGATTAGTATAGTGTTAGGACATACTGCTAAAGAGTTTTCCGAAGTGAAAGTGAATTTACATCCCATATGAGTTCTTCATCCTTACCAACACTTGACTTCATTAGTCTTCTTCATTGTAATCATTCCAGTGTTTGTGTATCTGCGTGTATGTGTGTGTGGAGTTTATAGAATTGATGTTTTATTTCTTGTTTGCAAACAGTTTGCAAAACAAAATTAGCTTGAGACAGCCATCGATTCTATTCATCTACCATAGCTAATAGAAATTTCACTGAACCTAATCATCTTGATCATTAAAAATATCCATATCCACTTGAATGTTTCTTCATTATTTGCTTCACTTTTATTTTACAGCTCTAACACTCAAAACCAAATTTAGAAAAAGACAGTTTTGAATAAAATCACAATCTGCTTTACTCAACTAGATATAAAATTTCAGCATTTCATAAACTGTTTTGGCCCTAGCATTGAAGAGTGAGTATTCTTCAGAGAATGCTATTCATTTAAAAAAGAATAGCCAACGGGGAAAATTTGTAAAGCCAGCTTTCATTTTTCATTTTTTATATATGTGAGGCTGTGTTTTATTTTGTTGTATATTTTGTTTTTCGTTTTGTGCTTTTGGTGCTTTCTGGTTTTCATTGCTCTCTTTGTTTGCTCCTGCCTTCTTTGTGGTTACCTGAACATCTTTTAGAATTCCATTTTGATTTATGTACAGTGTTTTTATCACTTTGTATAGCGTTTTATTGTTTGCCCCAGGTATTATATTTTATATATAATGCATAATCAGCATATATATATATATCATCAAAGTGTCCTAGTGCCAGCATATTTCTAGCTCAAGAAATGTAGAAACTTTACCTCCCTTGATGTCCCTTTACCCTTCCCATTTATAATGTTATTGTCTTAGCTTTATTCTGCGTGCATCAAAAGCCACATTAGCATTGTTACAATTTTTCTTCAAATGTCCAACAGAAGTTAGAAACTCGGGACGGGAGAAGTGTATTGTATTTACTCTTAATTTTGCTCTTACAGTGTTCAGATTTCTTCTTTTATCGTTACTTCCTGTTTTGTGAACTGTGTCAGTCATTCTTTTAGGGTAGATCCACTACACATTTTCAGCCCCTCTCCTTTTTCTTCTTCTGGCACTCAGATGCCATGAATGTTAGGTCTTTTGTTAGAGCCACACATGTCCCTGAGGCTCTGCTTTTTTGTTGTTGTTGTTATTGTTGTTTTTCAGTCTATTTGTCTCTGTTGTTCAGATTGCATAGCTTCTATTGTTTTTTTTAAGTGCTTTATTGGTGTATGATTGACATATAAAAAGCTATAGCTGGTTAATATATACAACTTGAAGAGAACTTCAACTGTTTTATCTTCAAGTTTGCCTTGAACTTTATCTTCAGGTTACCCATCTCTCCATTTTGCAGTTGAGCTCATCTACTGAGTTTTTTATATCAGTCATTGTTTTTTGTTCTAGAATTTTCACTTACTTTTTTTCTTTCTTTCGTCTATTTCTTTGCTGAGACTTGCTATTTTTTCAATCATATTTGTAGTTGCTCAGTGAAACAGTGAAGCTCAGTGAAGCTCAGTGGCTGCTATAAATCGTAGTCAGAGGAGTTCCCTGGTGTCTCAACTGGTTAAGGAACTGGTATTGTCACTGCTGTGGCTCAGGTCACTTCTGTGGCACAAGTTCTGCATGCCAAGGGTGTAGTCAAAAGAAAATCCTGGTCAGAAAATTCTAACATCTGGGGGGTTCCCATTGTAGCTCAGCTCATGTAGTATCCATGAGGATGCAACTTTGATCCCCGGCCTTGCTCAGTGGGTTAAAGATCTGGTATTGCCATGAGCTGTGATGCAGCTCAGATCTGGCATTGCTGTGGCTGTGGCATAGACCCATAGCTGCAACTCTGATTCAACCCCTAGCCTGAAAACATCCATATGTCACATGGGCGACCCTAAAAAGCAAAAAAAAAAAAAAAAGAAAGAAAGAAAGAAAGCAGCTGTACCATCTCAATGTTAGTGTCTGTTGTTGGTCTTTTCTCATTTAGTTTCCTGGTTCTTAATAAGACGTTCTTAATAAGACTAGTTATTTTGTCTTCAAGTGATTGAAGCCTGGATGTTTGGAGGGGTGGGTATTATAAGACTCTAGATCTTGTTTCAATGTCATGTTTCAGTAAGCCTCCTCTGACACTGTTGTAATAGGTGAAAATGGGACCTTGTAACTTCCAGGAGTGGATGGAGTCTAACTCTCCTTGGACCCCCTAGAGCATGGGGTCTGGGAGGAGGGCTTCTTGTTGCTACTGTACTACTACTGAGTGGGAAGAGGAGCTCAGGTCTCCCCACCAGGCCTACCCTGTTACCAACCCCACAGGGAGGGGTGGATCCCTCATTACTGCCTGAAGGGGGTGAAAGTCCAGTCTCCCCACGTGGTCTCCACTGACGCCACGGTCTCCACTTAACCACCTGTGGGGCTGAACATCCTGCTTCCCCACTCAGCCTTTGTTGGTGATGGTGGCGATGGGGCTGCAGGGTTTGCTGTAGCTTTTGACCGGGATAGAGCTGCTGTAACTAGACTACCCCTTTCCTGGTCCTTTGACTACAGAGTGCAGGTTTTTGTGGAGGGCTTTTGCTTGTCCGTTTGTTTGTTCTTTCTGGTTCTGATTACAACACCCAGTTACAAGATGGTAAGAGAACCCAGGGAATTCAGCGCTGTGCTGACTCTCGAAGTCCCTAACCAGCCTGCTGCTTCCTCTCTACCTTCTTGAGGCTTCTTATGTTTGCATCCAAAGTTATTAGTTGTAATTAGAGGGAAGAATTTTTTTTTCGGTTCCACCCACAGCTTATGGAAGTTCCCAGGCCAGGGATCAAATCCAAGCCACAGCTGCAACCTACACCACAGTTGCAGCTACGCTGGATTCTTAGCCCACTGTACAACAGTGGGAGCTCCAGAAAGAATTTTTTTTTAGGCTTACTCCATCTTCCTTGGAAAATCTCATTTTGGTTTAAATTGCATTTCCTTTTCCTTAATAATTTATGAGTTGAAGCTAAACTTTTCTTGAATGTTTATCAGCTGTAGAATATCCTTGATTGTTTCGATTGAGTTATCTCTCTTTTTTCTTTGTTGATTTGTAGGCACTAGTTGTGTATTCTAGATCAGCTCTTTGTTGGCTTTATGTTGCTATGGTCTGCCCTTTTAATCTCCTAGTGATGTATCTTGAGAAACAGAAATTCCTAACTGTAATACAATCAAATTTATCAATCTCTTTCTTTAAGGTTAGTGGCTTTATATCTCATTTCTTAAGGATTTACCTATGTTAACATTATGAAGCTTATATTATCATCTACAAACTTTATTTTACCTTTCAAATTTAGATCTACAATCCACTGGAAATGGACTTTGGAATGACTTGATATTGATTTCAACCCAGATTTGTGTTTTTCTCTATATATTCTGAATGTGCTTAATTCAAAAAAAAAAATTACCTGTGTAGAAGAAGAAAGCTCTCTTTCCTTCTACCATTCCAAGTTCTCTTCTGGGGCCCCGGGAACAAAAGACAAATTAACAAGAGAAAACACACAAGTTCGTTTAAGTTTTATGTGACATGAGAGCCTCTCTAAGGAGATGAAGACAGGAAGAAGGGCTGAACCTGGGAGTTTTTATGCTGTAGGGTTTGATGAAAAGTTCAAATTGGGGAAAGATGTTATGGGACAAAGGGTATGAGCTACATAAGGTAAATTGGGGGAAACTTAAAGGCATGTTCATTTACATTCCTCACAGCATCCCTATGTCTTCAGAAATAAGGATGCTTCAGGTTCAGGGAAGGCACCTCTCACAGAACGGTCTTAAAACCTGCCTCGGGGAAAGCTCAGAGGGTCCTCCCTGCCTTTGCTGTTTCGCAAACCCCAGCATTTGTATGTGGCATACTTGTGATCACAAATTATCATCCCACAGAAAAGATAAACAAAATTTGGATGCTTACTGAAAAATAAAAATGTTTAATTTATTAGGTTTAACATCTCAAGTACTTTGACAATATTACTAGTGAATCTCCGTGTAGTGCACAAGAGTCTTATGCCTACTTTCCAGCTTTTTGCCAGTTGCTCTAGAGATTCTATAATTCAGAGCCTTTTGACTGAGCCAACAAAAACCAGTGGAACAAACTCTAGCCCTTCTGCTTTGTGAAAATTCCTCTTTCTTCAAGTTTCCTCCAATCCTTAAACACATGAGAGATGCACTGAGTCATCTCTCAAGGACTAAGGGGACGCACCAGCAGCAATCTGTCTATTGAGTATAATAAAACTGGTATTTGTGATTTTTAAGAGAAAAAGTTAATATGGATAGGAGTACTGTTCCTTTTCCTCTGACATGGGCACTTTCTTTTATCCTTCCTGAGATGAGCTCATCCCCCGCACTCTGGAGCCTACGCTACAAACAGTGGGTAACGTTGATGGGGTTGTGAGTAGGACTTGTGTATTGAAAGTCTACCCTGATAGCAGTAAGGAGAATGGATCAGAATAAAGCAAGGAGGCTACTGTCGTGGTCCAGGTAGGAGACAGTGGAGATGCACCACAGTGCAGCTGGACAAGTTCTCAGGAAGTAGGCTTAACGGGACTTGATAAATAAGATGTGATGCCCAGGCATTTGGGTGGAGAGAGAACCTCTGAGGAGAGTCGAGAGACGTGGATGGTGATGACATCTTTGGTGATAGCCGATGGCTTAGAATTCTGTCCTCCTTTTTACAAAGCATAGCCTCCCAGTCTGACTGCATCTCTTTCTGCTTTGAGGCAGGAGGGAATTTCAAAACTTTTCTACCTAATGTATCTAAGAAAATGCAGCCAATCCAGCTAGACTGTTCTAGACAGGTACATTTTGTGTGGACAATAATACCAGTGGCCCACACGTGACTAATGTGTACCTTTGGAGGACAACCCCCAGAGATAAGCCTGCTATCCTCTCACTTCTTATGCTGCCTCCTCCTGGGGGCCCTGAATACAGAGCTGGGAGCAGAGGGAATAGAGCAAATGAAACAAACGTGGAAATTAAGAAGCAAAAAAGGGAGTTTTTTTTTAGGACAGCATCACTGGAAGAATAAGATGAGAAAATTGTAAGTCTAGAAGAATACCTCAGTTCACCTATACCCCTTTTAAGAAATTTACTAGGTATCCAATGGTATGATTCAGAAGATAAAATTAGGACTAGTGGGTAGATGTTACAGGGAAGTTGATGTCAACTCAAAATAAAGAAGAATTTTCTCATCTACGGAATTGTTCAAAAACAGAAGGAACTGTTCTGTGTTACGGTGAGAGTCTCATAACTTAAGTGTGAAAACAGGCTTGTTTCCAAGGAGACCATTATATTGAATAATTGGATGCAGGCTGACTAGTTGACCTCTAGGTAGGTAACCATCTCAAATGGAAAACATCGAAGATAGTTTTTGTTTAAAAAAGAGCTTCTGTCAATAACTACAGCCTGCTGTGGTTAAGGAGCTGAGGCTGGAGGTACTAGCCTCACCATTTCTCCTGTTCTCCTCTGCCCACACCATCAGCACAAAAAGTGCAACAAAGATGGAAGAGGATCAGAATGTTCCAGACATGGAAGAAGCTTCCGGAGATGAGCCAGCTGGAGTCCTCAAAGGAGGACTGTGAAAACTCAGAGGACAAAATAGAAAGACCTGACCAAGGTCCCTCAACCCATTGCTTAATCAGTTGTGTGGACATATCTGAGAATGCCCACACGTAGACCACCCAGAGCTTAAAGATCCCTGAAGCTGGTTTCTAGATTTTTTCTATAAACAGGTCTGTTAAACAATCTGCTTTGTAAATTAAATTGCTGCCCTCTTTATTCACTTGGCTCCAGAGCAAACATTTATTGAGAGCTCACCAAGTGCTAGGCACTCTTTAAAGTGCTTTAAACAGATAATGTACATAATCCTCAGAATTAACCCTAAAAAGTCATGCCAAGGAGTGAACTTTGCCACCCTCTTCCCCCAGTTCATATATTGAAGCCCTAAGCCCCAGTGTGACAGAGTTTGGATAGGGGCCTTTGGGAGATGATTAGGTTTTGATGAGGTCATTGAAGGTGGGGACTTCACAATGAAATTAGTGCTTTTATAAAATGAGACACCAAGAGATCCCATTGTGACTCAGTGGGTTAAGAACCCAATATTGGGAGTTCCTGTCATGGTTCAGTGGTTAACAAAGGCAGCTAGTATCCATGAGAACACAGGTTCGATCCCTGGCCTTGCTCAGTGGGTTAAGGATCCTGAGTTGCTGTAGCTGTGGCTGTGGTGTAGGGCAGCAGCTGTAGCTCTGATTCAACTCCTAGCCTGGGAACTCCCATATGCCCTAAGTGTGGCCCTAAAAAGACAAAAAAAATTTAAAAACCAACACAGTGTCCATGAGGATGTGGGTTTGATCCCTGACCTTGCTCAGTGGGTTAAGGATCTGATGTTGCCGCTAGCTACAGTGTAGGTCATGCATGTGGCTGCTATCCGGTGTTGCTGTTGCTATGGCACAGGCCAGTAGCTGAAGCTCCGATTTGACCCATAGCCTGGAATTCCAATGCCGCAGGTGTAGCCATAAAAAGAAAAAAGAAATTTAATTTAAAAAAAATCAGATGAGACACCAAAGAGTTTTCTGTGTACACACACACACAAAGGAAAAGGCATGTGAGCAGAGTGAGAAGACAGCTGTCTGCAAGCCAGAAAGAGTTCTCTGCAGAACCCGATGGTGCTGGCAGCCTGATCTCAAACTGCTAGCCTCCAGAACTGTGAGAAAATACATTTCTGCTGTTTAAACTACCCAGTCTAGGGCATTTTATATGGTGGCCAATTAATACGGGTCCGTACTACTGCTATTTCTTTTCATAGGAGGAAACTGAGGGCTGGAGAGGTTAAGTATCTTGCCCAAGACAGAGCACTACTGACTGGAAGAACTCAGATCCAAATCCAGGCAGGCTGCATCCAGAGCCTTTGCTCTTTACTGCAGTGACCTGCTGTCAACTTGTGATATATATGTATTTCCCACCTTTAATTTCCCCCGTGTTTCCAAAGTTATTTCACAAACTGGTTTAAGCGCTCTTCACAACACTGTAATGTGGATAGAGCAGATATTTCTCTCCTATTTTTGCAGATTAGAAAATTGGCAGATGAAGTTAAATGGCCAAGGAGAAAACCCCAGGGATCCAGAGAACCAAGAATAGATTAAAGGCAGCTTGAAATTTTCTGAGCTGAGATAGTGTGAATGTCACGAAATCACGTATATCCACCACCCAGAAAGATATAAAGTACTAAATCAATTATTGAATGTCAAATAAATGGATCAAAATGTGATTTAAGATCACAAAGTCAAAGCAGTGCTGAGAAAAGGAAACTTTTATTCCTAATCATGAGTTTATTTATTAATTTGTTTTATTAATCATTTATTTAACAGTTACCTAGAGGGTTTGACTATGGGACCAAGCATATAGCTGTATTTGTTATCCTTTTACAACTGATGTTCCCCGAGACAGTGCACTTTGAAATACCTTGCCCCTGAATATATTGGTACTTGAAGTTCCCAGGCTAGCTGTTGAATTCGAGCTGCTAGCCTACACCACAGCTCGTGTCAACACCAGATCCTTAACCTACTGAATGAGGCCAGTGATTGATCCTTTGTCCTCATGGATACTAGTCAGTTTCATAACCTCTTGAGCCACAATGGGAGCTCCTTGAAATGCATCTTAAGTAGGAAATATGTCTTTTAGATTTTAGAGAAAAGCGTAAGTCCAAGAGAGGAGAAAGACCATTAATCAAAGCATGATTTAAAATAATGGAGTTGTGGGAGTTCCCATCATGGTGCAGCAGAAATGAATCCAAATAGGAACCATGAGATTGCAGGTTGGATCCCTGGCCTCTCTCAGTAGGTTAAGAATGGGGTGTTGCTGTAAGCTGTGGTGTAGGTTGCAGACACAGCTCAGATCCCAAGTTGCTGTGGCTGTGGTGTAGGCTAGCAGCTGCAGCTCCAATTCGACCCTTAGCCTGGGAACCTCCATATGCCATGGGTGCAGCCCTAAAAAAGCAATAATGATAATGATGATAATAATAATAATAATAATGATGGAATCAATCAGTATGAAAGTTCATTTCTCAACAAACTCTCTCATCTTTTTTGTCTGATTAATTGATTTTCTTCTGCTCCATTCACTTTTCTTCATGAGAACTTACATTTTGGGTAAGAAATTATAGGCGTATAGTAAAAAGTAATCCCATTAACAATTCATCTGTTAAGAGAGTCATACTAACTTTATTCCAGCCCCACACCTAAAATCTGGGAGGTAATGAACATTTCCCAGCATCACTGTAACATCTCTCTTCCTTCCTGTTTCTTTCATCTTTTAAAATTATTGAATTTGAAGTACTAAAGTATAGTTGACTTACAATGTTGTGATAATTTCTGCTGTACAGTACAACAAAGTGACTTCAGTTAGCATCTTCCTTCTAAACCTTGTTCTAAATTCCATTCTAAAGAGGCCCAGCTTCTGTGGCCTGATTTGTTCTTTGACTTTCATCCAAACAGTTCTGGTTTGAGGGACCCTACAACATGGCCCATCACTTAACTGCAAAATGAGATGTAATTTATTTCACCTAATAAAATGATGCTTGTAGATGGACTGTTCAATAACTCTTGAGTTATTGTAGATATCATGGAATTGTACAACCCACAGGTTCCCAATTTTGACATGCACAGATGCTCAGTGAATTGAATACCACCATCCATAGAGAAGTAACTAGCCAACATCAGGTTGCACTGGAATCACTTTGCTGCACTCTGATTAGCCCTTCAATCACTGTCTTTTCTCTATGTCGTGAGCTAAACGGAGCTCTTTTTCAAATTTGGATTCCTCTTTTCTTCACCTTCTCCTTCTCCTCTCCCTCACTCTCTCCCTCTCCTTCTTCTCCTTCCTCATACTTAAGTTTAAATGCTTAGAAAAGAAATGGGAACTTTAAAGAGCAACCATATTTTCAAAAATAGGTGAAGTGAAAACAGAGCAACAAATCATACACACAGTTGATTTCCATTGCTAGGCTATTTCAGCCTCTCTGTTTTATTTATTAACCCATGCTGTCTGCAGAGAGAAATAGGATCTTTGAGAGAAACATTGGAAACTGTAAAGCCAAATGCCAGTCAAACAAATAAATAGCCAGTCTTGCCAGGGAAAGAAGTTCCAAAAATCTCTGTCTCTACAAAAGATTTCTGTACCTGAAAACATCTTTCAGAACAGGTGTATAAAGCCACCCAAACTTGGTCAGACCATTTGGCTAACTAGTGAGTATGCTGAGTTTTAGGAACAATAATAATAATAAAATATGTTATATATTATTCTGTTCCTCTTTGAGGATGCTGAGAGGCAAAAAAATCTAAGTCATCTGGCTCAGAGCACATGGCCAAGCAGTAGAAGATCTGAGTCTTGAACTTGGCAGTTTGGCTCAACTCTTTGATCTTAAAAATATGCTATGCTGCTCCTTCTGTGAAAATCAAGATCTCGGAGTAACAAGATCTCACTGTTTAGCTTGAAGCATAAGAAAGTGCCAGTGTTTGATAGTTTTCGACCTGACAAATATGAAGTTTTACACTGTTCAACCTCACAGTAAGTACAATGAGTTACCAAGAACACACTTATGATGCTTCTGCTCCAGCTCAGGCTATTTGTTCTGGGGTATACCTAGAGTCTGAGTGATTTGATGGTAAAGAGAGAGAGAAAATCTAGAGGACTGAGTTGTTGTCCCAGTACCTTACTCATGTTAATTAGTCAGTTCATCTCCCTGGACCTCAGATTTTTTATCTACAAAATGGGTGAATCTCAAATTTTTTAGACTTCAGTCCACTTAGTCCCAGAAGAACTTAGGTCTTGTTTACCCCAATCACACTGTCAATTTCCAGTGGCAAACAAATCACTAGCAATGAAGAATGTGTCTATAAAAACAAGTCATGGTGTAGGGAAGATTATGTTTCATGCTTTAACAATAAGGATATATTTATCCCTATTTAGAGATAATTTATCATTAAGTATACATATATCGTGCAGCCTAATTATTAGAAATTGTTAAACCAAAATATATTAGTGCAAATTATTATTAAGGGTTAGCAAAATTATTCATAGCAAGTAGAAGGGATTATGGTAAAACTAAACTAAATTTATAATTAAAAGCAAGAATAGTACCAAGTGACAAGGATGACCAATTCAAGAAAACACTGAGGATGCTGTTGTTTTTTGAAAAAGCAACTTGCCCTCAAATTTCAGTATTTCTACCTCTCTGCCTGTGCAGTAGAAGCTGTGGACATAACCAAACAACATATGGCAGCTAGCCCTCCTGGAGGAATGCCAAATTAAAGTGCTTAATAAATTCTCGTAATGCACTCATTTGAGTACCAAATTAATGATCCTTAATAATTCACTCAGCAGTTACTGGTCAGCAGCTCTTGGTTGAGTGTGAAAATGAATACATATGAAATTGCAAAAGAGCCAATTTTGTGGCCGACTTGGGTGGCTTGATTGTGATACCCTCACCTTCCATTCCTGATGCTCACCAGTTGGCCACTGTTGATTGATGTCCAACTGTTTTTTGAAACCCCAGTTTAGAGTAAGTAATATGTTTACGCTAAAACTCAGGGTACCCATACACAAAGTCACCCCTTATGTCAGTGTAGTTTGAGCCCTACACAAAGGTTCCAGGACAAGCAGGTGAGCGAGGGCTAATGCCTCAGCCAAATTCCATGCACTGAGATGCCCTGTGTGTGTGTGTATCACTAATATGTGTAAATACATTAATATATATCCATAAGAGAACACAGGCACCCATGATTAGAAAATTGAAATTAAAATTTTATGAAATGACACTCTTACTATGTGCAATACCCTCTGATATTTTCCATTCTGTTCTTTAAAGAGAAATTTTGATCATGGTATACTAAGCTGATTTCACAACTGTTCTATGCCTTGTGGTTTGCAACTTGAAAAACACTACACTTAAAGAATGCTGTCCAGATGTGAATTCACCGTGACCTCCACAGATAGGCACATAGGGGCTTCTTCTTCTGTCTTAGAGAGAGAGAAGAAAGATCTCCCCTCTTTAAAAACAAAAGCACATTTGGAACTTCCTTGGATGGTTGTGTTTGAAGCTGTAGGCTATAAGAATAGATGGTGAGAACTGGGGAGAGTTAGCCTAGAGGAAAAAAGTGATGGAATGGAAGGGAAGGAAGGAGCTAAGAGAGAAAATGGCAGTCTTCCAATATTTGAGTAACTATCAGGGTAACCAGATGTTGGAGGGACTAGGCATTTGTCTATGACCCTAGGGATGGATAGTCAGTCTGCCCAAGTTTTTATTGAATACCAGCTCCTTGCCAGCTTCTGTGCTAAAGACTGCAAGTAATGGCATCCTCCCATATAGCACTGGGAGCTGTGTCTGGTCACTTGTGATGAGGAATGATAATGTGAGAAAAAAAGAATGTATACATGTATGTGTGATGGGGTCACCTTGCTGTGCAATAGAAAATAGAACACTGTAAATCAGCTATAATGGAAAAAATAAAAATCATTATTAAAAAGAAAAAGAATAGCAAATCCAGTCAGGTAGTCTTTATGCAGAGAAACTGCTTTCCCAATGATGTGACAGTTAAGCATGCCTGATGGCTAACACACATCAGCAGAGATAACGATCCACAATATTAAGAGACAATTAATTCTGTTAAGCTCTTTTGAGTGGCTTTTGTGACTCATACAGATGCTTGTTTACCAAGATTGCCATTTGATGTCAATTTTTAAATGCTTTTAAGCATTCACTTCTGTGAAGAAATTGGTTCAATTATGAAGAAGCAGATGCCCATAAGAAGTTAGGAAGAAGGGGAGCTGCAAACCTACGAACCCAGCAACAATTTGTCCCAAGGCGGCCGCTCCGCCATTTCACTCCCCTGATGAAACGTGAAACTATAAAAGCGCTTCCATCTGAACTTTAAAAAAGCAATTTTGGAATTCTAGCTTTAGAAATTTTTTTTCCCAAGCAAAATCATTAAGCTTTCCTTTTATTTTAGATTATTCAATTTGCAGGAAAGCACACATGATAATGAATACATAAATCTTCTCAATTTCTCCCTCAGTCTGAATAACACAGTCTCGGTTTTAAGGCCTCTGAGGTCTCAACAATCTCTTTTAAACTCCGAAATAAATCCACTGGAAGTTGTGATCCCTATCACTTCATTGCCTTGAAAATTAAATGTTAAGGCTTGTTGGAGGTGATCTGTGAGTTTACTGTATATTGAAGCTACAGAAAGATGTGTTTTGGTTCTATAAAAAGTAAATTTTCTAAGTGTAAGAGCTGCCTGGGTAGGTGAGAAGTTCCCCATTGTGTGAGACTTCAAGAATAGTGGAAGGTCACTTGGTATCTGGTTGGAGTCAAGGGAAAGATATTGCTCCAGATTATCCTTTAGATCTTTCCAATTTTGAGATACAGTGTTTCGATTAAACAAGGACTTTGCCTTAACTGGGTTCTTTTCCAGAAAAGAGCTTTCTGTATCTGCCTTCTGAAATCACATTCCAAAATACAGAATGACTTTCTCCTGAAATGAATTCATTTTAAAAGAATTGCTTAGATCTAAATTAATCAGTACGTGGCATTTGGTCTCTTCTGATAACATTGCCACAGTCCAGCAAAATCAACTGACTAATAATCGGTTGCTAATAATAACAATAGTTACTAATAGTAATAGTAAATGACACAGTAGTAAGAACATCAGCAGTTGTTCTTAAACAAGCTAATATGTATTGACTGTTGTGTGGCACACACTGCACTAAGTGCTTTAATGACACTCATTTAGTGGTAACCTATCAGGTGGTATAATTTTTATTCTCATTTAACAGATAAGAAAACTTCATGTGTTATGTTGATTACATAACTCAGAAGGGTACTTGGATGAGACAGAACCAGAATGTGAAGCCACGGAGTATGCTAATTCCAGAGAATAAACTCATAACCACTAGTCTGCATGTAATGACTATTATCTAGGTGTTTCTGACCCTTGCTAATATGTTTAGTCATCTTAATTATTTGGGAATATTATGTACCTCATAGCTTAAATATGCAACCTTAAAATTTGAAATATTTTATCAGAAATTTTCAACATTGGGGAAATGTTAAATAATTTATAGTATATCTACTTAGTAAAGTCTTTTTTTTTTTATTTTTACTACAGTAAAGTTGATTTACAATGTTGTGCCAATTTCCACTATACAGCAAAGTTAACCTATCATATATACATATATATACACACATACACACATATACATATATACCCTTTTTTTTTTTTTTGTCTTTTTGCCTTTTATGTAGAGCCGCACCCATGCCATATGGAGGTTCCCAGGCTAGGGGTCTAACAGGAGCTGTAGCTGCCGGCCTTTGCCACAGCCACAGCAACGCGGGATCCGAGCCACCTCGGCAACTTTCACCACAGCTCACGGCAACGCTGGATCCTTAACCCACTGAGCAAGGCCAGGGATCGAACCCGCAACCTCATGGTTCTTAATCGGATTCGTTAACCACTGAGCCACGAAGAGAACTCCATATATACCCTTTCTTATATTGTCTTCCATTATGTTCTATACCAAGAGACTAGATTACTTAGTAAAGTCTTAAAGAATCATTAAAATGCTCTGTACAAGAAGCTGTTAAGACACAGGAAAATATGTGCAATCACAGCATATGAAATAGCAGAGTGCAAATATTTCTGTGCAGAATGATCTCAACTTTATTTTTAAAAAATTTATAGAAGGAGGGAGTTCCCATTGTGGCTCAGAGGAAATGAATCCAACTAGGAACCATGAGTTTGCAGGTTCGATCCCTGTCCTCGCTCAGTGGGTTAAGGATCTGGTGTTGCCGTGAGCTGTGGTGTAGGTTGCAGACGCGGCTCGGATCCCATGTTGCTGTGGCTGTGGCGTAGGCCAGCAGCTGTGGCTCCGACTAAACCCCTAGCCTGGGAACCTCCACATACCACAAGTGCGACCCTAAAATGACAAAAGACAAAAAAAAAAATTCATAAAAGGAGATAACCAAAATACTCTCAATATATGTTTTATTTTAATATTTTTTCTTTAAATAAAACTTATTTTTTCCATAATGAATTTATATTGTTTTTGCAGTTTTTACAAAAACTTTTTGGATCTGAAAAGCAGTTTAACTCTCAGATACAAGTTGCATGGTTTCTGATCTAACATTTTGGTGTGTAAAGTGTCAAGTTTCCTCTTAAGTGAAGATATAGTTAAATGGTCATCCGTTCATTTAGCATTAAAAGATTATGTATAGAAATGGGTAACTTACATTCACTGTAAAACACCCAATTATTAAGGTACTTTGCCAAGAATGGAGTCTAAAGGCCCAGAATGCCACTGAATTGACTGTCGCTGAGTTTCCTATCAGCAGCCTTGAGAAGGATGATCCTGTGTTTTTCAGCTCACAGAGAATGATGAAGACTTGTTGGGCTGCTTTGGAGGACCTGATGCACAGTGGTGTGCTATATAGTCAATTTTTGCAAGTCCTTCTAAGTGTAAACTGTCCCCAGGCCTTGGTTGTCAGTGCTCAGCTTCAGGGGCTGAGGAAGAGTAATTCTGTGTGAGTAAGCATGATTAACCTGGCAAGGACTGGGGTGCTTCTTTTTCAGAAAGGCTTGAAATAACAACAGAAATAACAACAGAGGTTGTTATTGTTTGACATATGTTTTGGGGGAACTCTACCTTTCTCTGTTGTAGATTCATTGTCACTTAAGTGCCACATGAACCTTAGGCCTAATAAGGTCCCCTTTCCTTTTTTGACTTTGAATAGAGGTTACTCAGCATTAAACTTTGTATTTAGAATCATTTACAAAATGACTTTCAATAGTATCCTTTATAGCACTGAGTGAATACGACTAGGGCAAAACATCAGAGGAATTCAAGCTTTCTAACTCTGCGTGCTAAGCAGTTGATGAACAAGAAAGATATGCTTATACACCCCTCTCTTGGGTAGAAGGATTTCTAACTGAGCATTGTCTAAAATAATTTATTCAGAAATCTTCACAGTACAGTAACCTGAAAGCTACTTACCTAAAGTTACAACGATCATCCTTGCCTTGTAGAAGGAAAGCACCAAAACCAAGGCAACAGTGTTCTCCCAACCTTAATTTACTCCTGGGCAAAGCAACTGTAGTACCATTTTGCCATCTCTGTTATATAAGCTCTGAAGTCCCCGTCCAGTTCAGGTTTAAAGTGGAGAAACCAGATAGGTTCCCAGAAACTGAATTTGTTTCACGGAGGAGGAGTCTATGATTCAGGCTTAAGCCAAGGGTGTTGCCATTATGACACAGGCCATTATCGAAAGAAGGGTAGGGATGGCTCCTTGCCCCAGAGCTGTCAGATGGGGCCAGGGAGTTGTGCGGAGTCTTTCGTGATTCAGTAAAACCAGGCCATCAGAGGTGCTATGCTGGATCATAGCAGTGGTACCTTCAGTCAAACAAGGATCCAAAACATTATAGAGTGATGTGAGAAATATTAGAATAAGAGGTAGGTAGAAGGTGTTGTGGTGGTTAACACAGTCAGTGAAGTTCAGAAGGACTCCTAGTGGCAACAGTGTTTGAAGGTGTTTTTGAAGAAGGAATGGAGACAGTCCACAAAAAGGAAGAAAAGGAGCTGTCTGTGCAAAGTCACCAGCTCTCCAGGAGGAAGACAGTGAGAGGAGGGGCTGTCAGAGCAAGTCTGTAGAAAGAGTAACATGCTTCACTAAAAACATGGGCTTTGTTCTGTAGCTGATGAGTCAGCAAAAGATTTTAACAGAGATAACATCAGGTGACTATTTTAGAAAGCGCTTTCTAACTGCTGGTGAAATTCTTGCGTTGAGGGAAGGTGAGATTAGAGGGCGGGAGCCAGTTTGGCCAGAGCCTCCTTCATGCCAGTGACAGTGGCAACAAAGAGGGACATACACACAGACTAGAGAGACAGTTCAGAAGGAGAGTTGATGGGATTGATTGAGTAGATGTGGAGTCAAATTTGAGGCTGAAATTTCTAACTTAGATCGCCAGGATGACTTAATGTCATGATTTAGAGGCCTTACACCCTCTGAAATCCATGATTTGTCTGAAACTGTCTCAAAACTCTAGTATGAATTCTACTGTATAATAGTTCTGATGTTTGTCCTAATTTTTTAACTTTCCAGAACACTTCCTCTTGTTTGATCTCATTAAATATGCTTTTTGATGGATGAGAAAACTAAACGTGATTTGACTAAAGTCATCCAGTTGAATTTTGCTGAGATGAGACTAGAATCAAGTCTCCAGACTCTTTAGTCATACGTTTTAAATCAAATTCCAAATCTGATGGTTTTACATTCTCTGCCTCTCACCCTTTTTTCTATTTTGCATAGAAGATTTTAGAATTGGAAATATTTTTGAATAGAAGAGGAAGCTGGAAGTCTTGGAAAGGCCACAAAGAAATCTTGGGAGCTTTTGGGGGAGGGCTAGGCAGTCAGCAGATGGGCAAAGGGCAGCGAATGACAATGAGCATTCCAAGCCTTCCAGATGTCAACATTTGCATCACTCATACAACAAGGGCATCCTGTTGTACTAGTTTCACTGTAAACCTCATCCTTGCAAAACATATGAGCCTTGAGAGGTAGGGAAGGTGGGGAGGGGCCAGCTGGTAGTGCCTATGAATGGCAATGACAGTGGCCTGTACTTAGGATGGTCCCTGGGTTCTTTAAGTCTGTGTAGAGGGTCTTGTGTGGCTTACTAATCAGCATTGCCCTCAAAACTTGTCCCCAGGCAATCTCAACCAAGGAATAAGTAGAACTGTTCATCATATTTCATGAGATTGTCTATGCAGAGGCTATTAAAAAAAAAAAGTTCAGTTTGAAAGTAGAATCTCAACTTCGGTGAGAAGTGGAAATGGAGAGTCTTGGCCTTTGCAAACCAGAATTTCTCTAAGAGAAATAACAGAGTCATTTTGTCGTGGTAGGAGAGCCATTTTGCAATTGTCTCCCATTGGGCAGGACGAGAGTTTTCATCTGAAGGGATCTTACTGTTTCGAGGGGCCAAGGGCAAAGACTTCAGGATGTCTGGAGAGAGAGAAAAGAAAGAAAGGATTCTTGATGGAAACTCCTCAGTGCATTGTTTTCTTTTAAGGCAGATATGATCTCTCACGGGATCTACAACAACTGACTTGCTCCAGCTATCAACCCCCACTGGGGGGGCACTCCCTTGGAAATGGAGGTCAAATAATGGTGCTTAATAGAGACACACTGTGTGATTGTACAGCCCCCATCCTTTGGGGGGTTCCATTGATTGTCTCCCTGCCTCCACTCCTAGCTCCAGCCTCAGGGGAAACTGATAACACTAATGGCCTGAACCTAGCCAGAACACAAGCTGGAACTTGAACCCACATGCCAGGACTTGAACCCAGCCTAAATCCAGACTGGGACTTGAACCCATGTGCTGGGACTCAAACCGAGCCTAAGCCAAGATTGGGACTTAAACCCACGGTTTTAAATTAGAATCATTCACCCTGTGTCTGGACTCACTGAGGTTCAGTCTCACACAGAAGGAATTCAGTGAGAGACAAAGTAATAGGCGAGAGATGGATAAGATAGGACACTTGTGAGAGGTGCAAGAGGGCAAGCCAGGGAGCTCTGCCTGAAGGATGGGTGGGCTACAGTTTTATCATCCAAGGGGAGTGGGGTCAGAAAAGACTGCCTCTTCCTTTCTGGGAGTAGTAGCTCCTCTTTAGTATCCGTAAGTTGTGTATTCAGATCCGCAGAAGGGTGGTCCTCAAACTCCTGCCCTTGGTCTGAATCTGAATGCAGGCCTCATCCCACCCCCACCCGACGACCTGAGGCAAATCTCCAGCCTCTGCTAGTCAAGCAAGTCTGCCTTGTGCTGAAGGCTTTCTTGAGCAGTTGTTAACTTACAGTGATTTCCCAGTGTCCGCTAAGTTTCCCCCTTTATCTGTGGTCCTTTACTGGGACTTCTAAAACTACCTATGCTGACTCCATCCCTATCATAGGGACTCTTCTGATTTCAGCAAGTTCCCTTGCCATCTAGAACTATGATTTACAGTCAATAATAAGTGTTAAAAAAAAAAATTCAGAGTACTACTTTGAAGGGAAAAAAACTTTTAAAATTTCCCCCCTAATGTTTTTGTGGGGGGAGGGAGAGAGGTTCATACACTTATGCACCCATAGGTGTGTTTTAAACAGACTTTGTTTCATTTTACAACCTAAAACCTCTGAGACTCCCACAGCTTTCAAGGCCACCAAGGCAACCATTCTGTCAAGAGCAGTTAGAAGTGTTAGCGATAATCCCATTTTGTCCCTGAAAACCACTTTGAACATTTAAAAAAATTCTCCAAGCAATTGAGCCAATTCAATCCCTTAGTTTTGTTTTCCTGGAGATAATTTCTTTCTGGAGAACATGTTTTCAACTGATTTTTTAAAGACATTTACACTGAAATAACTCCCCATTTTAGGTCAGTTTGATTGATTCCTACCTGAGGTTTTTTTTTTTTTTAATCAGAGGATTTTTTAGTCTGTGCACTTTAACTTTGATAAATAATAGGGAGAAAGAGTAGGTGGTTACCATGGTGACCACAACCTTTGATGTGAGGAACAACAGACAGGCAGGGAAACAGTGCCATACTAACTGAATTGCAATGATGATCAATAGTTGCGAGAGGAAATTTAAATGTCTGGGCTCCACTTAGCAACTGATCAATCAATCAATATGTGAATAGCAGTACCTCCTCCTTAGCTTCTCATGCATATACAGTACAGATCAACACAGAAAGAAAACTGCATCCTACATGAAAATTGAGTCCTTAAGCATATTTGGAAAGTACTTTTAGGTAAGGATAAAGATCATCCTAACTTCCAGATTTTAGCTCCTCATCCTCAGAATATCAAGGTAAGTTTCAACTGCAGGGTCTTGATTTTGGCATTGGGGGATTGGCAAGTTTAAAAGAAATGGAAAGAGGGCCTGATTTCTCAGATCGGCAGGACCTAATTTCTCATCCTGGTGTAGCCACACAAAAAGGTGACATGAGAAGTTCTGCCTCTCTAAGCCATCCCTTTTTGAAAAATCTTTCTGCCTAAAGACTGAAGTAAGCAGGCATTTCCTGGCCTGGGGAGCTGGCACATTCCAGCCTGCCAGCTGGAGAATTAACTCTACAGTGTGAATAACTTTGTTTACTCTCTTCTACATTTTAAAAGAGGATACCAGCCTAACACTTCAGTGTTGGAATTTCAAACACCGGCGGCTAAGCTGGAGGGTAGGATGGGATTTGGGGTAGGAAGTCTTCTGGGCTCCCTTCAGCAGACTCTTCAGGCAGACGTGCACACTCTTCCAGCGCTAAGGCAGTTTTAGCTGGAGAGAGAGAGAGAGAGAGAGAGAGAGAGAGAGAGAGAGAGAGAGGGAGAGAGGGAGAGGGAGGTGAGTGAAAGGGTCAACATCTGGAAAGTGATTTGTTGCCGCTTTTAAAAGGGTGGAATGGAGAGTAATAATCCTCTGTCTTAAATTGGCCCTTTTGTGTTGCAAAGCATCTGAAACTAGCTCTGCCACTAGCCCAAGAGAGAGCCCCACCTGCTTCACTCCTCAGAGGCTTTGGCCCCAACTCAAGAGCGTCAGGCGTGTGTGCTGGCAGGCGGAGTTGATACCATAGGCGCAGCCAGGAAGAGGGGAGCAGACTAATTTGGGGAAGCAGCTGCCTGCTATGCTGAAAACCTCTGGAAACTGGCTAAGGAGCTGTGGTGAGAATCCCGCTGCTTTTCTCAGAGCCGTTCTCCTGACAGAGCAGTGGGGGATCGTGGCCAGGAAAATGGGAAGAGGACGGCAGAGTCCCCTCCCCTCCCTTCCTAGAACAGCACTGCCTGCCTCTTCTTAGCACCCACTGCTTGCAGGCATCTTCTTAAGGCTGCTCTGTTTTCCTGTCTCTTGTCTGTGTTCTGGGGGGATAGCAATCACTGCATCTTTCTCTTCCTCCACTTCAGTGCCACCCCTAAACCACACTCCACGTGTTTGATTCACCACCGGCCTCTTCCTAGTAAGTCTGCCTCAGGGGAGATACTGTATATCACAGAGAGAGATTTAGATATGTGACATTTTTTGCTGCTGATTTAAATGGGGTTCCAGAAATTCCTGTATCCACATTGGTTTCAGATCAGGTATTTGATGTTTTGCAAGTTCTGTTCCACGCTGAAGGAAAGCATAGTTCTAATGCAGGGAGGCAAGCCTATGGGTCTGAAAGAACCTAAGACTTAGGGATTGAGCCATGCTTTCACCAGTTATAAGCTATGGAACCTTGGGAAACCACTGAACTTTGTGCCTTCAGTTTTCTCATCTGTAAGAGGAGAATTACTACTTACTCAGTAGAGCTGTTTAAAATGAGTAGTTGTATATGGAAACCTGGATTCTAAGGTCCTTTGAGGGACAGGGATTGTGGTTACCTTATTTGGGGACATACGGTTAAGTATCCAGAAAAGGTGATTTATTAGTAATCTTAGTAGTTAAGAACAGCAGCTCAGATCATTCTGCCTGATTTCAGATTCCAGCTCCTTTATGGTTAAGTTCGCTGAATAACGTAAGCCTGGGTCCACATCTGTAAAACACTGACAATAACTATTTCACGGATCTGTGAGAACTGAGAGGCAGTGCTTCATATATAAGGCCCTTAGTACTGTGCCTAGCACACAGTGCTCAGTGAATGTTGGCTGTTGTTATTATGAGACAGAAATTTGACTTTGGAGCTAGACGGCCTCCCTAAATTCATCTCATTTTAAAAATTTAAATGCAAAGTTTGGACAAAATGAACCTTAAGGAGCTGTCCACCTCATATCAGCTGTGTTCCTAGGAGCATCCACGTGCCTGGCACATAGCCCCACATCTTCCTTGATAGAGGCCACAAATTGAAAATTCAAACTTATTTTATGATGGAAAAAACAGCTCAACATGATGTACATTTGGAGCTTAAAAATCATAGCCAGTGCCTAAAACCAGATGTGTCATTTCATATACTGACTTGATTTCCTGAAGAATATATTTTCATAGCCCCAGATGCTACTTTGCATGTCCATAGCTCTGGGGACATGGAGATCTGCATCCAAACACTTTGCACTGGTTTTTGGAAACTTTATTCACACAAGTTACCCAAGGGTGGTACTTCGTAGCATTTCCAGTTTCTGGATTATTTTTTGAGAAGGAAACTTAACCTGTATCTCTGCATTCTGGTGTCATGTATTATGTATTTGACATTACTGTTGAGCTGGTGGCAGCCAGTTTAAAAACCAGCCCAGAGTCACACCTCACTGGGCCTCTGGGGCAGGAAGTAGGCTCACTGGGCTGGGGAATTTGTATTCTCCTCAGACTGGGAGCACCCTCCCTGCAACCTTTGCTTTGCTATTTTAATCTCTCCATGACCCTCCCCCTCAATTAGTTTCCCATAGTTTAGTTTCTCTCTAAACCCCTTATGGGTGCTCTGAGCTAAGCTAGCACCTCCATTAAACAGTAAAATTAATCAAAATTTTTAGAATTTGTTTGATGTAAAACCACCAAGGCAAGGACTGTGTTTTCTGATACCTGGCACATAATACAGGCAGTCCTCGCTTTTGCATCAGAGGGAAAGACCACAGAAATGACATCTTCATAATCAATGGTGAAAAAAATACCATTGCTTAAGATACTGAGCAAGCAGCTTGTCTAAGCCTTAGTGAATTGTTGTGCTCCTTTCTAGGTCTGGATCAACCTTTTATCTCTTGCGCTTTCAATGTTATGAACTATCTCTCAGAGTTCCTTTAATGTGCGCTTTTTTGCCAGTGTTATTTCCTCTGGGACATTGTCCTTCTTTTCATCCCAACGGCTTTTCTTACTCATGTTCCTAAGTTTGCCTTTACTAAGTTCCTGGGCTAGTCTTTCCCAAAGAGTGGCAGTTCAGCATCCCCACTATCAGCTTTGTCTTCTATAATTCCACTGTTCCATTTGAATTTCTTTCTTTCCTTTTTTTTTAAGGATTGACAACCTTTATTTAGGGGAAAACACATTACTTCCCGTTACATTCATGTCATTCATTTGATTACCTTACCTAATTTTCCGATTCATTTTCCTCATGATCCATTTGAATTTCATTTACTGCGCTATCACTTTTTGTTTCTACACTGCTCTTTTATCTTTGTGGGCAAATTCCCTCTTTGGATTATCCATTTCTGTAAAGTGTCATGTGGATTTACCACCAGGCAACGAGGAGGCAAAAAACTATGTGCTTTGCTGACTGTGTGTGAGCTGAACAACAGACTTCTCAGCCCTACAGACCTTGAGAAGTGATATGATGAGCCCACTCATCACGATGGGCATCTGTTATTAAGCAGTCATTGTGGACCAGAGAGCCAGTAGCAAGTTTATACTTTACTCATTCACAGTTCATATACTGTGGTAACTGAAATTTGAATGGTGTTTTTAGGGAATGTTCCTTGATTAAACCAAAGTAATGGAAATTCATGCAGGTTGCAACCGTGCAAATAAAAAGCTGCTCATGGATAGTTACTAAATAATAAATATAGATTGAATGAATGAATGGGCTCGTGCATTCACCCTGATCTCAGTTTTGTGGTCTTGGGGTCCTTAGAGCCTTTCCCTCTCTTTCTTCCTGGACTTAAAAAAATATCCAAAATAGCAAGTAAAAGCATGTCTAGTAAGACCTGACTTTGAGCAAGTCATTGAACTCTGAGTCTCATGTGCTAAGGGCCCAGCTGCTCCTCTTCTTATCAAAATTTTCCCTGAGTGCCCAGCTGCACTTCTAAACCGAACTAATACGATCAACAGATTTACACGCTACATGCAAAACGGATTCTCAGGCTCCCAGGGTAGTTTGTTTTCTTCCCAGAGAAAAGAAGATCAGCACTTGGCAGAGGAGGCCTCTTGAATGCTGCCTTCACAAGGGATGTGCAGGCCCAGGGCTCAGAGAAGAAAGGGGTCTTACTGCCGGCAGAACCTGCCTGACTCGATTCTCTCACTGTCCTAAAATCCAGTAATTAAAAAGAAAAAAGTGGAGGAGGTCTAGGGGAGACACTCAAAGATAATCCTAAATTTCACTTGGTCTTTGGTCTCAAGGAGTTTGTATTCCAAAATGGGATATGAATCTTAGAGACGTAAGCAGTAAGAGTAGCGGCTACCAGCGCTGGTTTAATAGGATCCAGGTTCAGGGTCGGATCTGTCACTTGCTAGCTCGGTAAGCATCCCAAAGTTATTTAGACACTCGGAAACTCAGTTCTTCAGCTGTAGGATGTAAGGATTATCTCTCAGTGTTTTGGAGAGTCTTAAGCAAGATAAAGAATGCAATGTACTTAGAGCAGTATCTTTTGTAGATTAAAAGCTTGGGAAACAAATGATTTTAGTTATTGACACATAATTCAGATGGATGTCATTCTTTCCACTAAGAGCGTCTTGTCCACAGCGTGTAGAATTCTGGTCGCAGAGTCAGAGTATAATATACTCTGGAACTTATGGGCGTTACCCAGCCTGTTCATGAGGGACCAAGGCTAGGACCTGTGCTTTCTCCTGCCTCCTTACTCATGGTCATTGGGTAACTGAGAAGCTATATTATATTCTGCCTTTGCGGTGTTGGCCCCCTAAATTCCTTTGGAACCCCTCCTTTGGAATTCAGAGGCATTTTCAAAGCTCTTCAGAGGGAGACACTCAAGTCCCATAGTGACTTGCTTCTCTGCTGACAGTGCTGCCTTCCCTGGAATGACCCGCTTGGCCCATCTGGTTACCATGTGTCCCCTCAACCAGGCACACACACTTGGAGACTCTGAGAAAGGCACTGAGTAAAAGTCACAGTTGTGCCTGACTGCTGAAGGGGTCGTGGCTATGTAGGGCTCTTAGTAAGCGTAGCTTTGCCCAGGGATTTTGATCCAATAGGTCTGAAGTGGAACTGAGGCCCCTGCTTTGGAAAAGTGGTTCCCAGGTGAGGTGCACTTTGAGCTGAGAACCATGGCTAAAGAACCTGTAGATGTCAGAGTCTAAGAACAAAACCAGCCCTGGCTGCAGTCTCTGGAACTGACTGTGACCTTGACCTGCCTGGAGACTGGCCTGGCCAGAAGGTGCAAGCTGGGCTTGCAGGGTGTTAGAAACCTAGTCACTTATGATTCTTCTTGTCCTAAGACAACATTTCCTTGTGCAGTCCCCTCAGAAGGTAGTCCCAATCATCTTTTTCTTTTCGCACATATAAAATTCCTGGGCCAGGGGTTGAACCTGTGCCATAGCAGTGGCAATGCCTGACCCTTTCACTGCTAGGCCATCAGGGAACACCTGATTCATCTTGACTGAACTTTTTCTGACAGCTGCCTCATTGACTCCACTTCCCTCTCTTAAACTTGCAGTCCCCGCTCCACTCTGCCAACTAAGTCATCTTGCTACATCCAGAATTCCATTGTCACTGCCCTGCTCTTCTAGCCACAAAGAACTCTTCCTTGTTTCCACCATAGGACATTTGTTTTTTTTGTGTGTCTTTTTTGCCTTTTATGTAGAGCCGTACCCGCGGCATATGGAGGTTCCCAGGCTAGGGGTCTAACAGGAGCTGTAGCCGCCGGCCTTCGCCACAGCCACAGCAACGCGGGATCCGAGCCGTGTCTGCAACCTACACCACAGCTCACGGCAACACTGGATCCTTAACCCATTGAGCAAGGCCAGGGATCATCAAACCCGCAACCTCATGGTTCTTAGTCTGATTCGTTAACCACTGAGCCACGACTGGAACTCCTATAGGACACTTGTTAATGCCATCATGCATGTTGTTTCCCTGCCAGAACGCCCTGACTCTCAATTAATAATAATGGTATTACTTTCGTACATAACAAAATATTTCTTTATTTGAAAATTTCATCTTGGAGTTCCTTGGTGATGGAGCAGGTTAAGGATGCAGCATTGTCACTGCCGCAGCTTTAGTGGCTACTCTGCCACAGGTTTGACCCCTGGCCAGGGAACTTCCACATGCTTCAGGCAAGGCCAAAAGAAGGAAAAAAAAAGAAGAGAATTTACTCTTTCCTAGATTGTGTGCTACATGTTTTACATGTATCTATGTCTGACAAACTCCTACTGACCTCAGAAGCCCAGTTCTAGACCTGCTCTGAAAAGATTTCTCTACCCCCAGCTGCCCCGCACAGCAGAATATGTACCTCCTCTGGGCCCCAAGAGCCCCAACAAAGAATTCAGCATATTGCACTGTAATTTGCTATTTATGATTCTATCTTTTCTCCCAAGGGCATGTGCTGCATTTGTCTTTGTAATCACTTGAGCAGAATGGGCCACAGCAGTCATGAGTCACCAGCAGGATGGGGAGCAGGCTTGAGGGCAAAGCATCCTCAATCCTAAAAACACCTGGATGCAGATGGTTCTCTTGACAGTGGATCGTGAGCCCTAACAGTATCATTGTTTTGTAAGGCACTTGGCTACAGAAGAGAAGTATCCCAAAGCTTCTGCTTTTATATAGAGAAGTGTGATTGATGTAGCATTTAGCTCCCAGGACAATCCAAACCATAGTTGACAAGACTGCCTAAATTTCTATGTTCAGGAGACCAGACCACCCACCATAGCATCACTGGGTTCACTTTATTATGCAAGAAGGGCTGGGTAGCACTGTGTCATCTGTTAGGAGGGTATTTCACCAGTGAACCAATGAAAGGCAGCAAAACAGAGCTGTGCATTTTTGTGTTTGTGCTTTTTTCTCTTTCTTTTTCTTTCCTTTTTTTTTTTTTTTTTTTTGGTCCTGTGTTTTTATAGGCAGACACTGTAATCAGCTGTCATGATAGCTATAATCAATTAGCTTATAGGCTGTTTTTCTCCATCTGGACTAACTGAATAATTGCTTTTGCATTTTTGTTTCTCCTCTCTACTCATTTCCGACTGTCACTACTGAACCATGTGACTAAGCCTTTACAAAACCTCAGCTGCTCCTCTCTCTCCAGCAGCCTCCTTTAAGATGTGCTACTACCCAGAGTTCTTGTTGTGGCTCAGTGGGTTGAGAGCCCAACAGTAACCACGAGGATATGGGTTTGATCCCTGGCCTTCCTCAGTGGGTTAACAATCCAGTGTTGCCATGAGCTGTGGTGTAGGTCACGATGTGGCTCGGATCCTGAGTTGCTGCAACTGTGGGTAGGCCAGCAGCTGCAGCTCTAACTTGATCCCTAGCCTGTGAACTTTCATATGCCTCAGGTAACCCATTAATCTCAAATGAGATTTGCATCTATCTTCATTAATAACTAGGAGATACTTATTTTAAAAACATATTTAAGTAGATCCTCTATTGTTAAAGTGAATAGAAAAAAGTCAGAGAATTTTTGTTTCTTTTGAAACTGAGAATTTTCTTCAATAAATCACAAGACAGAAATGCTTCCATGATAGTAAACCTAAGAATGCTTTTAAGAGTTGGGCAAACATTTTTTGGCATGCCCGCACAAGTCCAGAACCCAAGCTAGGGGCAAAAAGAAAAGTAAGATCTCACCCCTGCCTGCAAGGAGCTTAAAAGTCCCTAGAAGAAAAATCTGTTAAAAAAATCAAACACCATAAGCATTAAAGATGGTGTGAGAGAAGTCTGAATGATGGTAAAAGGGAAGAAGTGGGATTAGTGAAAGGAAAGATCCCTTTTTCTAAACCTTTTGCTACATACTCAAATTATCCCTGACCTCTCTGTCTTCAGGTTTCTGTCTGCAAAGTGGGTATAATCCAGGCCAGTAACGTTATTGTTTTTGGAACACATTTTGAAGCACAATTGGAAAGGGTTATGAACAGTTAGTGTAACCCCCAGGATAGCTATTATATAGATGCCATGTTAAAAACTTAGTACATTTAAAGCAATACCCTTTGAACTATCAGTTAAAATTTGTCACCAGATGCATATAAAACCTACCGAGGGACCTTGACGTTCCTATAGAAATGGAAAACTGAGTAACTGGAGTTAATTCCCCTGTTTAGGTTGTGAAAGGCTGAATTTGAGGGTAAGAGACCCAGCCAAGGACCCCAGGATTTGCTTCCAGAGCTATTGACTCTTTGTCTCACTTTTAATGACCCTGCTCTCTACTTCCTTTTCTCTGTGCTTGGGGCTGTAAGTATAGATCTATGGACGCATCGTTTTCTTCAATGGGGAATTAAAATTTAACAAAAAACAAAACAAAACAAAACAAACAACTGAAAAACTATGCTGCTGTCTCTGGGGATTGGATTTTCCCCCCCATGGAGTTTTAAAATATAGTCAGCAGATCTTTATTGCGAACTCGCCATGTGCCATCCATGGCACTGCATTGGAGGACAAATCAGACATGGTCTCCATTTTCACAGAGCTTAGAATCCAGTTATAGGGGAATTGTTAGGCAATGTAAGCAATGCTATGGGGGTCTTATAGGCTGCCCAGGGAGGAACCTTTAACTCACCTTGACAAGAGGATCAGAGAAGTCTCCATGAAGAAAAAAAAAATCAAAGCCAGAATGAGAAATTAGCCCAGAAGAGTAGAAAGGAGGAACATTAAGTAGAAAAATAGGACAGTAAGGAGCTCTTGTCCCTGAAAGTGAAAGCAGTTCAGTAGATTGGAGCTTAGACCAGTGTCAGGTGGAGCCTGGATTGCTAAGGATGGCCCGGAGCACACAAGGATCTTTATGCCCAATGGCAGTTTGATCTTTCAGTCTGAAGGCAGCAGGAGCCAATTAAAGGGTTTTAAGCAGGGAAGTGACAGGATCAATATTGCCATTAGAAAAAAAATCCCTTATCTCCGCTGTGAAATGAGCGGGTAGGAGGGAGGACAGTCATTAAGACAGGGATGAGGGTCCTTGGCCTGAGGGTAGAGAGGTCAGATGTCCGTCTCAGCTGGCTGCTTTCACTACCCTCCTCTGGGTAGAATGCTGTAAGGTTTACACTCCTGATCATTCCCAGGGTTTTTTAATACAAACGCTCCTTTTTTAACTACATGATAGTGGTTTTTAGATTTTGTTAGAGATAATACTTAATGATAGATGGACAAATTAATTAATGCATATTTAATTGGCATATGTTTAATAGGATGTACATGTAGGAGATGGTATTGATTCGGTCTAGGAAATGTTTTGTACCTGGTGGATTTGAGGATTCTTTGCCAAAACACCCAGGATTCTTGGGGAAGTGTTTGATCCTCAGACTTGGACCCAGAGGTAAAGAGGATTTAGAAATGCTGTTATCAATAGTCCGTATGTTAACTAGTCCTTTATAAAGGGTTGATAGCTGTTATTTGTTGAACTTACTGTATCCAGCAGCTTTACAGGGACTAGCTCATTTTACAGATGGGGAAACAGATGTTAAAGAAGTCAGTAGCATGGTTTGGCTTCTGAGGGACGTTACTTCAGAACCTCGTGGGGGTTAAGGGAATTGAATGTTTGAATTCCAGTTCTAACACTTAGCATCAAAGAGATTTCAGGCAAATTCCTCAATCTCCAATAGTATCAGTTTCCTTATCTGTGAATGGATATGATATCTAGCACATGGAGTTAGAACATTATTATAGTAGATAATGGATATTAAAAACCTTGGTAACTTTCAATAAATTGTCTTCCCATTGTAACTTCTCTTCTTCCTTCTTTATCTTTTCATTTCCTCTGCATCTGCTTGTGTTTCAGTCCCTTCTCTTTCTCAATTTTCCTTCCATTTGTTTGTTTTCTTTTTCTTTCTTGACTGCAGTGTGTGGTGGCTTAAAGTGGGATCTCAGTGCCCAGACCACGGATTGAACGTGGGCCACACCAGTTAAGGAAACAAGTCCTAACCACTAGACCACCAGGGACATCACCATTCTTTTCTTTTTCTTCTTGTGAGGAATAAAATCTTGACATTTTATTAAACTGATATTTTTTAGTGATAGTTACTTCTGTGTTTCCTATTCTTAATTTAAAAAGCAACCATTTATGTTTTGTTAAATTGCTCAGGAATCAGGTTGCTCTGTATACATCACCCTTTGTGGAAAAACATTCTCCTTCGCACTTTATTGACCTAATAGTATATTTTCAAGTCCATTCTGGCAACGTTACTTACTCCACATTTTTTTGATACCCTAGAGATGAATCATCCACCAAATGCCCTACTTAAAAGACATCCGTGTTCTTAGCCAGTGTTCTCCTCATCCTCACACGTTCTAAAGTGCTGTGGCAAATTCTCTGCTCCTGTCAGAAAGCAGTGATGTCAGGTCTCCTGGGATTCAGCCAGTGGTTGATGAAGCAGGTGCAGAATTACAGAAGGTGCAGTTTCCACGCGCCGTGGAAGAGTTTTCCAAAGTGTTTCTTGGAATTTATCCATCTCTTATTTTTATGGCATATTTACCATGGCATACGAAAAGTGACAAGAATACCCTAATGAATAAAACTGGAATAATTTATCTGTTGAAAAATCTACAGGAAAAGCCTAATGAATAAAAACTGGAATAATTTATTTTCTGAAACTACATTCCTTATGCTGGTTTACCAAATAGCCACACCCTTAGGCCTAGCTTTCAAGGCCCTCCATGATCTGGTTTCTTTTTCATTCTTTCTTCCTGTCTTGTGGGTACATGACCCCTAGAATGAAATATTTTCTCCAGCCTTCTCCTGAAAATGTCCTTCTCCTTTTACATGCCAATCTCCAAATGCACGTGTGCCTGCTGTTTCTCTACTCTGGAAATCTTTCTTTTCTGCAGACCTCACCTATTCTTCAAGTCTCAGTTCAAGTCCTACTTTTTCTGACCATTCCAAGTTCAAGTGATCTTTTTTTTTTTTTTGGCCACACCCCCATCGTATAGAAATTCCCAAGCCAGGGATCAGGGATCAAACCCAAGCCACAGCATGAAAATGCTGAGTCCTTAATCAGAAGGCCACCAGGGAACTCCTCAAGTGATCTGAATTCCTCAAGTGAGGTAGTATGACTTACAGGGAAAGTTTGGGGATCTAGAGCTGGAATGCCATCTTTTTACTCTCTTTGAATGATATCTTTAATGGTAAGAAGACAAGTGAGTTAAAGGACTAAAGCCGAAAAACCATGGGAAAGCATTGTGTAACCACTACAGTAATCCTGCCTAATATATTCAATTATCGTTTTCTTTTTTATGTGGTAATTTAGTTTGCAATTAAACATATTTAGTAAACACTAAATTCTCAAAAGTAAGAACGTATACATTTTTATATCAGGGTTTCTCAAATGTTAATGTGCATATGAATTACTGGGGGCTCCTTTCAAAATACAGATTCTGATTCTGCAGCTCTTGGAATGGGGCTTGAGCTTTGTGTTTCTAACATGCTCCCAGGTGAGCTGCTGCTGCTGCCTGCCTGTGGACCATACTTTCAATAGCAGGGCTTCCTGTAAGCTCAGATACAAAGGCGCAATGGAAACACATGCTCTTAGTTTGTCCTCTCTGCCTGGAGTCTAGACGTGGTGTTTGCCTAGTGACCTCTCTCTCTCTCTCTCTCCTTTTTTTTTTTTTTGCTTTTTTAGGGCTGCACCCGTAGCATATGGAGGTTTCCAGGATAGGGGTCAAATCGGAGCTACAGCTGCCGGCCTACACCACAGCCACAGCAATGCAGGATCTGAGATGCCTCTGCGACCTACACCACAGCTCACGGCAATGCCAGATCCTCAACCCACTGAACGAGGCCAGGGATCAAACCCACAACCTCATGGTTCCTAGTCAGATTTGTTTTCACTGCACCACAATGGGAACTCTGAGACCTTCTCAGCATCCAAATGTGTTTTTCTGCCTATAACTTCACAGCTGCGAAAGCTGGCTAGCTCAGTACTTAAACTGGTCACACATAGATAATAGTCAGCCTGGGGTGTCAAATGCAGTTACTTCGGAATAAATAGAAAATTCATCAGGAAACTTGCAAGGCTCTCACAGGGTGAACTTGATCCACACCGAGGTGCCTGCTGCATGATGACAGTGAAATGACTCATTTGACGTCAGGTCACAAACGGCATCCCATTACCTGGGAAGACCTCCTTTTGCAGCACATGATGCCGCAGCGGTGTCTAAAATGAGGAGCGACACTGAGGGCTGGTTATCTGACTAACCCTCAGCAATGCAGAGCCTCTACCAACCAGAGTGGCCACTGCATCTATAGATCCTGTCCTAGGCGATCTGCCCTTTAAACAGTTTATCGGTGATTTCATTTTGACCTTTGATAAGTTGTGATTTTTTTTATGTAGTTCTCTATGTGTGTACAAGAGAAGAAGGAATGTGTATCTGATTTTGAATTGTGTACCTTGGTTGGGCAGTTCAGTAAAGGAAAGTTGGTGTGGGAGGTAACTATTAAGGCCATGGTTTTATAGTCAGGCCTGTTTATCGCTCCAGCTGTGTGGGACCTTAGGCATGTTATCTAATCTGAGCTTTGGGCTTTGCATTTGTCAAAAAGGGCTGTCAGAATAACTGAGATGGTCCATGTCAAATGTTTACCGCAGTTCCTGGCATACAGTCAGTGCTCCATACGTATCAGTTATATTTATCATAAAATCGATGATAGTTATTGGTATATTTATATCATTATGACACTTTATGTAGTACTGCATTTTAGGGTTTTTTATTGTGGTAAAACCCATATCATTAATTTACCTCCTTAACCCTTTTTAAGTGTGTAGTTTAGTAATGTTAAGTACATTCACATTGTGCAACAGACTTCTAGAGCTTTTTCATTTTGCAACACAGAAATTCTATACTTGAAGAAAATAATTCCCTCACTCTACCAATCCTTTACATTTTAGTTCCGTTTCTGGAGTATATCTATATGAAACCACTCCACATGCCCTCAGCTTCCTGTTACTACTGGAAGAACACATAGCATTTGAAGTTAGAAAATTTAGATAGAAGACTAAGCCTTGAATTACTAACTACATGAATGTCCTTGCATTAATTATAAGCTCTTTTTTTTTTTTTCTTTTTCACCCACATCCACCGCATATGGAAGTTCCCAAGCCAGGGATCAAATCTGAGTTGCAGCTTTGACCTATGCCACAGCAGCAGCAACACCAGATCCTTAACCCACTGCGCCACAGCAGGAATTCCTATGAGATTTGATTATATATATCATCCATAGCCGCAAATAGATCTGTTATATGAACTATATGTTATTATCAATTTGTCTTTGGTTACCCCTTTATCCTGCCAATATCCACCCACTGTGTTCCTAAAAATTGTTCATCTTAGCACTTTGCACATTACCCTGAAATGTGTCCTCCCCTTGTGTAGATGGAAAGTACCTTGTGGGCTGGGGCTAGGTGTTAATTCAAACCTGATTTCACAGAACAGTTTAGTGCATTCATTTTATATTCCTCTCTCATTTGCTTCTATGTGTTCCCAGGAGCCTGCTTTCATCAAATTACTTTTCCTTCAGAGAAGGTTGAACACCCTTCTCTGAAACCCTTGGGAAGATACTGGTAAGAGGGAACAAACCACTCCAGTGGAGTATGGATAGCAGTAGGGTAGAGTTTGGAAAAAGAAAGCCGAGCTTGATTTTCAGACTGCATCCCTCCGTTTCATGACCACCTAGTTAAGCTTAGGATGTTCTTTCGCCTGCGTCTTCTGCCAAGTATCTAGCGAGGACAAGAGGCATTTTGTTACCTTCCAAATGATTTGGGGGAAATTCACTTCCAGATACAATAAACTCTGCTCCTGAGGATCTGTATTAACAGTTAATTTAGAGAGGCAAAGTTCACCTTCTGAAGCAGAAGCCAAAACAGTTATGTAACCAGAAGTTCTCGTGCGAAAACAAGACCTGCAGATATTCAGAAAGCTAAATTAAACTCTTGATTTGCAGCCACCAAGCTGCCAAGCATCATGGGCAATCTAAAGACTATTACCAGCACCAGAGTGGTAATTGTAATGATGCTGAATGAAACACTATATTCATCTTCCAGCCAATATGATTTAAAAGTCTGCCCAGATTAACTAGCCCGAAAGCACACTGAGGTTGAGCTGAACTTTACAATGTGGTTTGTTGCTTAATGACCTGTCTTGTTAAAAAAATAATATTTTGCAAAATTTGGTCGTATGCACTTCTGATTTGAGAAAAATGATTCCTTCTCTCAAGAAGGCTTTTTTTTTTTTTTTTTTTTTTTTTTTTTGCCATGGTGTGTAGTGGCTTGATGTGGGATCTCAGTTCCAGGACCAGGGGTCCTGTGCAAAATGGTGAAAGCGCTAAGTCCTAACCTCTAGACTACCAGGGAACTCCCAAGAAGACACTTTTGTGATAAAGGATTGTATACACTAGACTGAGAGGGGGGCTTAATAGAATGCATATTATTGGCAGCTATCCTAGGTCTCGTGCTCATCTCTTACCTTTAAGAGAGGAAGGCAACTGATAGTGGTTGAATAAATGCCACAAGCCAGAACTCTGCAAATGTCTTTCTAAAAAACCATCAGGTGAAGTCAGGAAAATGTGGCACCAGCAAACTCATATTAGAAATTATTAAAAAAGAGAAGTCTTGGAGACAGGAAATAATTTGTCCAAGGTCACTCAACTAGTATGTGGAAGAGCTGGGGTGCAAACTAGATCCTTCTGTCATGACCCAGAGAGAGTGTCCACTATCAGCACACCACCTTCAATCATCTAATTTCTCCCTCAGAAACTGAGGGCCACATCTCATCAAATAATGTGTCTAGGGAGTTCCCATCATGGCTCAGTGGGTTATGAACCTGACAAGTATCCATGAGGACGCAGGTTCGATCCCTGGCCTCAGTCAGTGGGTTAAGGATCTGGTGCTGCCATGAGGTGTGGTATAGGCTTCGATTCCGTGTTCCTGTGGCTGTGGCTCTGATTCGACCCCTAGCCTGGGTCCATATGCTGCAGGTGTGGCCCTAAAAAGAAAAAAAAAAAATCTAAAGTAGATCTTAAAGTCTTCAGAATCTAAACTCAAATGATAACTAATTTTAAATAAGTACTTTAAAATATATTTATTTATATATGTAATAATATATATATTTATATATGCAATAAATATATATTTGTATATTTACATAAATTTATATTATATATGTAATAAAAATAAGAGGAAATATTACAAAGTAAGCAATTTTTGACCATAAAATACAAGTGATATTTAATCTGGAGGAATATACAAGGCTGAATAAAATCATATTGTATTAAGAATGAGTTTCTAATTTTCAGCCTTGTTTTGTGGTTTCACACTTTCCATAGGTTATATAGTGTTTCTCCTTCATTTATAGTCAGAATCTAGGACACTGACATTTTCTTTCTGTCAGATGTTAGTTAGCAACCTTTAATGCATTTACTCATTTTCAGTGTGGGGGCTGATGATTCTTGACCAAAGCATATGTGGCTTACTGCTTTATTTAACATTCAACAAATATTTATTGAACACCAACTCTGTGGCATATATCGTCCATCTACTAGGTTCCTTGTGTTCTAGAGCTTTTCCAATATGTGCCATGGTGGACATTCCAAAGGTCCTTGAATAGTTTATGAACTTCAAATGTAGTGTAAACACTAACAGTATAGACTTTCTAATAATGGTAATAATAGCTAATGTTTATTGCATGTTTGCCGTGTGCCAGGCTTTACTGATGAATGTTTTTGTATGAATCTCGTGGAATCTTCCTGACAACCCTGTAATGAAAATACAATTTAGTATTACGCTTTTTTACAGAGGAGGACACTGTCCTAGAGAGATTATTACATAGTTTGTTCAAGATTCTATAGCTAGCAAGTATTAGAGGTTGTGCTCTAACCTAGGCCCATGTGACAAAAGTCCACATTCTTAACTAGGATGTGTTCTGCCTTCCAGTAAATTCCCTTCTGTTGAGGGAAACAAACATGTCCTGGGAGCCAGAATAGAAACCTGAGTAAGACGTGATTTCTGCTCTCAAGAAGCACCAGTTCACCACAGGGAACAGACATTCGACTAGGCCCAATAAGCACTGTGCCTTGTTGTACTTCATCCATTGCTGGGCAGCATGAGTAAGGCATGTTCTCTGCCCTCAAGGAACTCACACTGATCAGAGACGGACACAGAAACAAGAACTCTGAAGGGCTACTGGCTCCCACTTCCGCTTTCCCACTCCGGAGCTCTTCGGGGGCTCACGGGCATGGAGAGGCAGTATTACACTGGGCTCTGCAGCCAGCGCTTCAGCCTCATCTTCAGACCATTTACTGAACAACACGGACAGACAGCTTAGCTTCTCACAACCTGTTTCTTCGTATCTAAAAAAGAGATGAGGTTCTTCTGCTTTCAGTCGCTGGTGGTTGCCAGGGACGCTGGGAACCAGAACCGAAGGCGTGTGGGGTTAGCTTGCTTTTTAGGGAAGGTGTGAACCATTTCCAAGATTGACAACCGGGGGAGCTGGGGTGGAGAGTTGGGCTGTGTGAACCCTGATTGGGTAAGTCTCTACGCGGGGGTCTGCTCTCCCTAGCGGAGCTCTTGGGCCCGAGTCTCTCCTCCTTATCGCGGCTCCAGCTTCTCGCGAGATTCCCGGCTTCCAGCTCCCACGTGCGCTCTTCCCTCTCGTGCCATGCGCGGGCTCCGGGACGCCACATGCTAGGCGCAGGTGGGCTGCTAAGGTGGGTCTGGGCACCGTCCTGGGCAATTCCTTTCGCCTCAGCCCACCTCTCCCACCGCTCATTTGTTGAGAAAAGCCGGTGGGGCTTAGTCACGAGGAAAGTCTCCAAATTTCTGCATGGTCAAGGTAATTTTACTAGCCTTTCCTTCCACTTCTCTCCCCACCGCCCCCGCCCCCCTTGCGGCCGGTACAAGCCTTCGACCTGGTGACCCAGAGCTCTGGGTCTGGGACTCAAATTGTTTATTGCTTTTTCTGTTATTGACAAAGAATTAGCTTACTGGTGCCGTCTTTTTCTGTGATCCTTGCTTCTCTTCCCTAGGTATACGAAAGCAACTTAACAGCTTCATAGAAAAACTGTAAACGAATTATGTGTTCAAGAAAAAGCCAGTTTAAGGAGTCGTTGAGTGGGCAGTATATGACTGAAAAAGAGCGAGCGGTCAAGAGCTCCCTGGTGGCGTAGCCATTAAAGATTTGGTATTGTCACTGCTGTAGCTCGTGTTGGATCCCTGGCGTGACCAAAACATAATAAAAAAGGAAATATCACTGCTGGTCAATGCCTTAACCTCTTCAGCCTATCTCTCAAGTCAAGTTCAAGTTCACAACTTGGCCCTAGACTAGGTTTATAAATGACTAAGGCATTTCAGTGGTAGGGGGAATGTAGGAATAATGGGGTTTTGTCTCTGTGTTTCCCATCATTTATTTCCTGTCTTCATGAATTCAGTAGGAATTTTGTGGTCCCTAGCCAAAAGAAATGTGACATTAATAAAACTGAGGAGAAATTCTAAGTGGCAGTCCTCAGGGATCTGTTAGATTTTTGAGAAAAGAATGGTATCTGGAGTTCCGTTCCGGCCCAGTGGGTTAAGGACCCAGCATTGTCTCTGTGAGGATGTGGGTTCCATCTCTGGTTGCTTGGTGGGTTAAGGATCCTGCATTGTTGCAAGCTGGTCAACTTGGATTTGTTGTTGCTGTGGCTGTGGTGCTGGCGGCAGCTGCAACTCTGATTTGACCCCTGGCCCAGGAATTTTCATATGTTGCAGGTGCAGCTGAAAAGGCAAAGAGAGAATGGTATCCCTTAGGTTTCTGGTCAGCTAATGTTGGCTCTCTGTTGAGAAATGTTAGTTAAATTCACTTTTAATTTAAATACTTGCTCTTTTGAAGTTCTTTTGAAATTACTGTAGAGTAACTACCTTTATACCTACATAGGTGTTACTTATACACCTATATAGATAATTGAGTATAATAGTATTTCCCGAACACCCAGGATGCTGGGTGTTCTGCAGCCCCTACTAATATCAGATGTGATGGTAAATGTTTCACAAAATTACTTGAATGTAGACTCCTCTGAGCAAATGTGTTTGCGCCCTATATATCATAAATGAAAGGGAGCTACATGTAGCTCTGAGTGTGGCTAAGAAGGGAAATCTTGTTTTCTCCCAAGAAAGTTGACCCTTATGGCATAAAAATCCAGCACTTAGTATAGTTTTTGGCCTCTAATCAATTCAATTCAATAAATAACTGTTTCCTTAAAAGTTGAACCAGATGTCCCTTTGAAAAAAATAATAAAGGAGCCATAGAACACAGAAAGGAAAGGAATGTAGTAAAACATGAGAGAATGAGTGAGATTCAGAATCTGAAAAGGCATATAAACATCTTGGAGAGCTAGCCACGTGGGTCTGGGAACAAAATGAAGTGTGGCAGAGGAGTCAGGGTGGACTGTAGACACTACCTAAATAAATGAGCTAAGAACTGATCCTCAAACTGAATTCTTTATGTACCTGTACTTGTCTGACTATAACTAACTGCATCTGGCAGGAGTGCTAATACAGGTTCATTGCTGCAGTGTTTGGGACTCCTCTGAGTAGCTTTGACTGAAGGACTAGCCCTAAGCTTAGCTTGAACTTTATACAAACTGTGCTGTGGTCTGAGAGGCAGCCCGCTCAGTCCTTTCTTCTCCCCATCCTTCGTAGGTGCCAGACCTGCCACAGTTTGCAGACTCTCCCACCTTTGCTTTTGTCTTTCACAGGTACTACCCCTAGTAAATCTCTGACGTGTTGTTATGGGTCTGCAATTGTGTCATCCCCAAAATTCATATATTGAAGCCCTAAACCCATTATACCTCAGAATGTGACTGTATTTGGAAATGAGTCCTTTAAAGAGGCAGTTAAGTTAAAAGGAAGTTTTTGGTATGAACCCTAATCCAGTCTGACTGGTGTGCTTTTAAGAAGAGGGAATTTGGACATACAAGGAGACCCCAGGGGCATGTGCACAGAGGGAGGGGCATGTGAGGACACTGCGAGAATGTGGCTGTCTGCAAGCCAAGGACAGAGGCCTCAGATGAAACCAAATCTGTTGACACCTTGATCTTGGATCTCTAGCTTCCAGAACTGTGAGGATGTCTACTGTTTCAGCCAAACAAGGGAGAGAGAGCGAGAGAGGAGGAGGGAGGGAGGGATGGATATGAAAGTAGCATCTACTTCACGGGGTTTATTTGGAAGATTACGTGGTAAAATGTAGGCAGAGTTTATGTGTTCAGTATATGTTCGCTACTGGTCCTGTATGCCCTCATAGGGCTTAGAGCAACCTTACAGGTAGTGCCATCTCTATGCTCAGCCTCACATCTTTTCTGCTGCAGCCACCACCTTCACACAGATGTAACCTGACACCACTCTGCCTCAGCTGCCACACCTATCCCAGCTTTCTGCCCTGGGGTCCACTCACCACTCTGGCATGCACAAACTGGAAGTGCAAGGGAGTTGACACTCCATGTGGCAACTCTTGACAGTTGGCGGTTTGGGGGCAGGAGGGAACTGGTGGCTAGAAGCTGCCCTCCTCACTCCTTGGAGAGAGAGTCCTGAATGGCATGATGGATGCTCCGCAGAAGGTCCTGGCAGATTGAATCTTGGTTGCCCACAACACCGAATAGCCTGATGGCACATCCTGGTATTGCCTTTCCCTCCTGCCCTGTTCACCCTCCCTGATTCCTTTCTCCCCTTCCCTGGGGTCTCTCCTCACAATGAACTGTCGCATGCCAGCCTTTGAATCAGGCTCTGCTTTCCGCGGGACTGTGGAAGTGGGCATAGCGAGGGAGTGAAAACAAGGAGTGGGAATGGTAGGTTTCCAGACTTAGTGGCAATGGGTCATCTAGATCATTTTCCCTCACATGTTTGGATCCTTTCTATGCATCTTTGCCACCTGATCATCCAGCCACTGCTTTAATATGTTACGTGAAAGGAATGCCTATCTTCAGTCCTATTTGTAGACACCCTTATAACCTTGGCACCTTGAACAATACCTGACATGGAATAAGAGCCTATAAATATTGAATTAATTTTTAAGTGAAGAAAACTTTGTTGGTTTGTATAATGACTGCAAATCCACCTTCCTCTTTGCCTTTTAAGCGTTAGGTCTTCTTGTCCATATAACATAAACCTTCATATACTTTTGAGTTTTTGTTTTTCATAAATAGAATTAATTACCAGGGGATGTGTAGGTCTTTCAACGGTGCACTTTTAAAAATAATAATGGAATTAAGTAGAAACTGAGTGTTTATATGTTATTTAATTGATGTATGCATTTTCCCCTTAGGTTTACATAGTATTTTTTAAATATTAGCAATATGGAAAGTAAAATAGATTTGGAGTCAGAGAGTTTAGTCTGTGTGACTTAATATTTTGGTGACTTTTAAGGTTAGGATAATTTTTTTCTTGCTGAGTTATAACTTTAAAAAAAGTAACTTTTTTCTGATTATAATGACATTACATGTTTATAATTAGAAATCTGAAAGAGAAAGAAGTATATTAATACTATTGACTTCGTGGTGTGTTTTTACAACTTTTTTCCTATAGCCTATGAAATTGGAATCATTATAGTAAAATAATCTCCTTTTTCATTTAACAATGTTTTGTGAGCACTTCTTTACGTCCTTACTTTTTAATTTTTTTAGTAAAGGGTAACTTTTAAAGAGATTTATAATTCCATTATGTGGAATTGACATTGCTGACTTAGTCAATTTGCCATTCTTAAACTTTTCTGATTTTTTTTCACTAAGTAATATTGTCATGATGGATGTTAGATTAGTTTATAATGGGTCATTTATGTTGGATGATGTAGCATTTATAATTCTCTAAAAATCAAGGCTTTTCAAGATGACGTGGAAAAGATGGATTATTCAGAATTAATTTTTTTGGGCTGAGATTTTCATGTATAGTATTTAATTAAATATTGCAGTTCAAGTACCTAGGTTAAAAAAGTACCTTTTTGTTTCTTGGTCACTATTTCCATCAGTAGGTTTACAGGATCCAGATTATGAGGTTTCCGTGATGTGTTAAGAGAGATTCCCTTTATAGTCTATCATAAGTGACCTTCATTATAAACACATTTATAGACTACAGAGTAATGAGTTTTACCAGTTAAAAATACTGGATTAAAAGTTAAGAGCACATGGCTTTCCTCGGGGTGGATGAGAGTTCAGTCCTGTCTATGAAATGCTTGAGCGTCACAGATGTACCATAGAGGATAATGTGTTTTCCTCGCTGGGGCCTTGATTGATGCATCATTATATGATCATTTATAGTGCCTTTGGGAAGAACTACAATTTCTTGCCAGCAGAGTACATTTGCTGTCTTTGCATCACATCGTCTCCTAAGTACATTTGTATGGACTACAAAAAAATTGCTTGTATTTAGCAAGCTTCATCTGTTAACGCTTCTTACTGCTCCAGCTCTAGAGACCCGAAGTAACCTAAAAACTTTTAAAAGAAAATACTGTCATTAACCCTTATTGGTCCATGAAGCTCAGCTTAGCTAAGTGAAGCTTCATTGAATCAAGAAAGCTATCAGAGTGTCTCCGACCCCCGTTTAATACACAGGAATTAGAGCTTTCACTGGGTCCAGCCTAGCCAGAGCATGGCACAGTTTACAAGTGCAAGCTGACCTGGCTTCCTCGTCCTTCACCCACACCTAGCATCCTTCTGTCCTAGCAGACTCAGATTTCTCTCTTCCAGGGCTGCTGTCCAAATCACCTACTTTACTTTTACAGGCAGTAATGGTAGCCACCATCAGTGGAGCTGTGTCAGGCTTGGTAGTAGATACTTGGCATTAATTATTCCATTCCGTGGGATGGGTTGAATTCTTCCTCTGTGTAGATAAAGAAATTGAGATTCATAAAGGTTAAAAAAAATTCCCAACTTTACATTATTGTTAAGTAGCAGAAGATATCTGAAATCATATCTCATTCCCCTCCATTTCACAGCATCCCCAAACACACACACACACGCGCGCGCGCCCGCCCAGGAGAGAGAGCACACACATGTTTTAACCGGTACTGACACCGTTAATCCTTTATACTGAAGTAAACTACCTATTTAAGAGACGATTTGTAAGCAAAATAACAGTAGTGGGGGTGGGCCTAGAAGTGGGATCTGCTGACATGTTCTTATCTCAAGCCAACACTGAGTTTGCAAAGAAGGCTTGGCAAGATCAGGCAAGATACTCTTTTAGCAGGTAAATTCTAAGGTTTGCAAAGGTAGTACGTTATCTTTTCACCATAATAATATGGAGCACTCTTGAGATACTCCCCTGGCAGGGCAATGCTGACTCTCTCTCAACTTCTAATTAAAGAAGAGTTGTCAAGCACACCAAATTACAGAAACTTTTCTGTATACTCAGCTCTGTGTGATGGTGATGAGCCTCCTGGTCCTCTCTGACCTTACCTCTCAGCCTGATTTTTCATTCCCGGGACCTGTTCACACCTTCTTCTTGCCCCTCCCTACCAGTGTCATTACCCTTGTGTTACTTTTGTCCCCAAGGCCTTATATATACACATATAAGTAGTGCTTAAAACACTACTTCAAGCATCAAATCCTCCATAAAGCTCCTTCCTCATCCTCATCTTTATGCTTTGGTTGCCTGATGCTGACTTCTATCATAATATTCCTTATGCTGTATTGCCTTCTTTTGTTCATCTTCCCATGCTTGGCTAAGAACTTCCTATGTCCAGGGACTGTTTCTTGTTCTTCCTGGACTTCCTTTACCTAACCCAAAGCTTGACCTGAAATGTTCCCTCATCAATGATAGTTTTGTGGATGGATGAATGAATGAAAAGAGATGATAGTGATAGGTGCTAACATTTCCTGAACATTTATATGCCAGTTACTGTGCTAAGCATCTTATTATGTCTCGACCCCCAAAACGTCCCTATAAGGTAGAGGTTATATTTATCTCTATATTAGGATGGGAAAATTGAAGTAAGGTTAATTGAGTTGCATAAAGGTACTCAGCGAATGATTGATAGAATTAGGATTTGTGCTCTAAACTATCTGCTTTCTGAGCTGGAATTCTTTACAAAAGCTAACAATATGGCAGCTGCATGAGGGGTGTCTATTCACCATCTCCCAGACCCCTGCCTACTTCCTTCTACTGTAAAACCTAAAGGAAGCATCTAACAAAATCAAGAAATCCTCTTGTGTGCTATTTCCCTAACAAGTGGCTAAAATGGTACTTCTCTGTGTTCTAAATGCTATGTGTTTCAATATTAAAGGAACTAAGATTTATTCTTAATTTTCTCCAGCCACTTACCATAACCCTGGGTAAACAGGCAGTACTAGAACAATTATTTGGGTTACAATATCTGAATACTTGTGATTCATAACTTCCTACCTTTTGTTTCTACTTATTAGATCTTCCTTTTCAGTATAGATGGAGAAAAAGATGTAGATCATTAATTTTGTGACTGTTATAAAAGGGCCTATTCAGAATCAGTTTTTTACTCTTACTGTTATCATTCCATTGTGGCATTTCCAGCTAATCCACTGAGACGTATGCTTTAAGGACATTGAAGCTTTTTTTTTTTTTTTTTTAAAGCAACACAGTGGAATAAAGTGACATTTCATTGACATCTGTTTGTCTTTTCTCATGTTTTGTTCTGAAGCATGCCTTTCTTTTTTTTTTTTGTCTTTTTGCCTTATCTAGGGCCTTACCCGCAGCATATGGAGGTTCCCAGGCTAGGGGTCTAACAGGAGCTGTAGCTGCCGGCCTACACCACAACCACAGCAACGCGGGACCCGAGCCACGTCTGCAACCTACACCACAGCTCATGGCAACGCCGGATCCTTAACCCACTGAGCGAGGCCAGGGATCGAACCCGCAACCTCATGGTTCCTAGTCGGATTCGTTAACCACTGAACCACAACGGGAATTCCTTTTTTTTTTTTTTTTGGCTTGTTTTTAAATCATTTTTAACTCTTGGAGTCATGGACAGGTCTGGTCATTGTTGAAGCCATAGTTCTCTGTCTTTTCAAACTTTAGTCCACTGTGTTATAGTTCCTGGGTAAAGCCTCCGTCTTTATTTCTGAATGGACCTTTTGCCCTCAACCTGGGGCGTCAGGGCTGAATGACCAAGGAGGAAAGCGCGTCATTGTGGCCTTTTGCTCCCTAAGCCCCAAAGAGACAGCTCCAGGAGCCAGGCTTCCGCAGCTTGTCTGCAGCTCTTTTGGCCCTTGAGCTAAAAGTAGAGGCCAAAGAAGAGCTCCCTCCTACTGTCTCAAAAAGAGATGATAATCCCCACAAATGTGTCTTTAATGCTTGCTACAGAATTAGGCTTCATGCTGGGCTCTTTAAATACATTAATTCATCTAATGTATTTAAAAATTTTAAAACTGTTATGAGATATATACTAATTGCTGTTTTCATTTTATTATTTAAAGTAATTTAAGCATTTGATTTTTCTAGAGTTTTGTTGAAAAGTTTTCTTCCTCCCCGTTCTCATCCACCTCACATAGCTAACCACTATTTTAAGTTTTTTTCTGTGCATCTTTTTGGGAGTTTCCTTTACAAATAAAGCAAATTTATATATGCATATCCATACCTTTTTTTTCTTTTTACCCTTTTTCTTTCACACCAAAAGTAGTATCCTGTACACTCTGTTCTACACTATTCTTTTTTTACTTATTAATGTGTCTTAGAGAGCTTTTTATACTAGTACATAGAAACCTTCTCTCTTCTTTTTTCCAAATACATAATAACTCAGTGTAAATTGTGCCATAATTTTAAAGATGAAACCAGAGCCCATAAGGTTAAATAACTTTATTAAAATCAAGAGGAAGAATGAATTCCCCTGTGCCGTCTACACCTGACCCTAAGGGTCACAGAAATCTGATCACTTGACATAAATAAAGGCCATAGTGCTCCCAGTTTGGCAGCCCCCACCTCTGCTCGCTTCCATGCTTCCTCCCTAAGGCCCTGCTTTGTTTCTTGTGAGTACTGCTTAGAACAGAGCAGGTTGATATGTTTTGGTTTTTCCTCTTCATCCTTTTCATCCCATTTGACATATTTGGGGTCCTATATGTTTTCCTTTAGTGGCGCCCTTTAGATGTCTGCTCTAGACATCTTTGGCAGTAGCTGTTTGTGAAAAACCTTGGAAACTTGAGGTATGACTGCAGGTGCCAAAGTGTCTGATGTTTGTGTACATTCAGAACTATTTTCCCTGCCCTGTTAGACTGCTCTCTGCAGCCCGCTGCCCACCTGTCAAAGACATGGCTGTCCTCTAAACCAGTGAGAGCTACTGACTGATGTTTTTTTCGTCATCATTTAGCAGCCCTCTGCCTGTCAGCTGAACTGATCCCATCTGGCTGGTTCTGAACTTTTGGCTATAGACCTTGACTTTACAGTCACACTTCTGGAAGGCAGCATGGGATGTGGCGAGATGAGATACCTTGGTAAGGCTGCCAGAACTTGGCACATAACAGAAACTTAGTGAAAATGATGATGATAACTGTTGTGATGATGATCTCATGTAATTCTTTCAAAATCATGCAAACTATAATTATTATCCCTATTTTACAGATGTGGTAACTTAGGCTCGGAAAAGTTTTTGTTTTGCTAGCACTCACAGTCATTGAGTGACAGGGGTGAGATTCAAATCAAGGTCCTTCCAGGCTAATGTAATTTGTTGATGTAGTATATTATTAAATACCATTCAGAGGAGACCCATGTTACCAAATGGCACATTCAAGTACATAGTTAATAAGATACAGTACGTACAGTTCAGGTTAACTCACAAAATAATGTTACTGTGAGAAAGGGTTTGTGATTGGCACAAGGTTCTGCTGTGTTCCTCGGTACATTACAATTATATTAAAATGAAACGCCCACTCCCATCTCTGCAAATCCATCACCCATATATTTTATTTCAGTCTTAGAAATGCTTGAAACAAGCTTTTTAACCAATTTTGGAAAGAAAATTTCCCTTTCAGTAATCCTAATTATAACACTAATAGTTAACTATAAAACTGTAATAACTAATAAAAGTTAACATATTTGTTATATACCAGGCACTGTATTAAGCTGTTTTCATCTAATATCTCATGTACTACCCATTAACAACCTTGTGACGTAAGCATTATTGTTGTCATTTACAGATGGGAATTGAGGCTTAAGTGAAGTTAAGTGACTTGTCCAAGGTCCTAACAGCTAGCTCTGAGTAAGGGGCAGAAGCCAGATGTCAACCCAAGCCAGAAGTGACCTAAAGCTCTTAGGTGAAATCACTGTGTTCACCATAGCTTTGTCTTCCCAATGGTAGGCAGCAGGGTGACCATCTTTGCACCTATAAGAGGGTGCAGAGTCCATGAGCCATTCTATTGTGAGTCTTTTAGAATCATTTCTTACTGGTCAAAGATTTTAAATTACGTGTTTTAATTCTTACCAGCTGGATCTTCGTATTCTGGGTCTCTGTTTAGGGAAAAACAAAACAACAAAAAAAACATCAGTGTGGTGCATGTTCTTTTTAAATACCACCAGCATTGTTAGCACCTTTAATTTTTTTTAAAGCTTTTTACATATGTTATCTCATTTGTCAAGTCACCAACTTCTCTTAGCCAGGCTACTGATGGAACTCTCCTTCTCTACCCCTGACACACGCCATTTCTTTCTAAACACACTCCATTTCATTCCCAGGTATGGTTTTTCTAGATTAGATATTTAGAAGCCATTTGTTTTATTTAAAGGGTTAGGAGTTAATTTCTTGTAATGAGAGCTTCCAAAACTGAACTCACCCTGGCTGAAAACACCAAGTGTGGTCATTCAAAGCCTCTTAAAGCAAATTAGATGCCATCTGCTTCTCAAGACTTTGGGAATGTAGACATGTTTGAATCAGTATTACAGTAAGTTTCCTGTGGTTTGATTAATTACTCATGACTTCTTACATAAAAGTATTTTTTCCTAAGTGAATTCTTTAAATAATTAAATGTCGAGTATGTGTTAATATTTTAGAGTCAACCTCATTTTCTTTGAGTAACAAGTATTTAATTTTTCTTTAGGTAAAAATATGATAGTTCACTTTAGTTGAGTCTTTACTGAGCACCTACTGTATGCTAGACACTATTCAAGGCACTTTGGATCGCATGGTAGAGAGTAGAAATCAACCTTCTCTGCTTCCTCCTCCTACAATACAGAATGTTATATACACCAGCCTGATTTCTTTGAGAGCAAAGAGCATATCTTGTTTTTATACGGAACACATAATATAGGGCCTCACCTATGGAAAGGTCTTATTTGTTTAAAGTGAATGACTTCATCTGCTTTCATGAAGGGAGCTATTAGCAGTCCTGGATCATGGAAAGGGGCATTCATACTTCTGTTTTCTGTGACACAGGTCGAAGATGGACTTAGTACAGATTCTCTTATCTCTGGGCTCCCAGGTGCTTTGCATCTGTATAATAATAGCAATATCACTTCTTCCACTTGTGGCTTTGAGCTCCTTCATGTCAGGAACTATGTCTTAATCCTCTGTTTCCTTATTGTGATAGATGTAATACTCTGCACATGGCATTCAGTCCGAATTTGTTGAATTAATCGCAAGCTGCTTCATTTCTCTCCCAAAGAGCAGAGACCATGTCTTTGTCATTTCCATTTGCATCTTCTCTGTAGCATGTGGTAATGCACATTTTGCACCTAATTCATGATCAGCAAATGCCCATGGACTTCAAGTCTCATCTTCCCCTTGGTTGAGTTCATTGTACTACCATTTTGCTTTTTCATAGAAAGACCCCCATATTTGATTAAAGGAATGAGTGCTTTCCCTGACTGATTTACCTAATTAGTAAATACAGCCACAAAACATCTCCCTCTCACCTGGCAAGTTGGGAGACAAGGTCCTGAAAAGGAATGACTTGTCTGAGGTCCCCTAGACAGATTGTACTGGAGCTGTGACTAGAAATCAGATTTTGTTATTTCCAGCCCAGAATTCTACATTCCCAGCAGTTGCCCTCTTTCCCTTTCTTTGCATCCCCACTGCTGCTGCCTGAGATCAGGCCCTGTCCCTCCCACCTGGATGGCTGCTCTTGCCTCCTGACTGTTCTCTCTGCTGCCAGTCTCTACACCTCCAGCTCGTCCTCCACATGGTTGCCACGGTGATCTTCAGAAGTGCAAATCGGATCATGCTTACTCCGTTGTTTAAATCTAGAGTCTGCATCCTTCACATGACCCACAGGGCATCGAGGGCACCATCCCGACCCCTGGCCTGCCTCTCATTTCTCTCCCTTGGAGTCCATTTCTCAGTCAAGTTCAGGTGTCTCCAGTGACCCTAACCTTGATTGTTTCACGTCACTGTGCATGGCTGCCCCTATTCTTCCTGCTTTCTCTGACCAGACCACCATCTCAACCTGTCTCCTTGGTAGACAGGAGCTTCTAAGATCTTTTAGGTGGGCAGACAGGGTCTCTATTATCGAGCCACAACCTCTGTCCCCTGTCCCTGTGCACACATACCCCCTCCTCATTAGAGCTGATGAATAAATGCCTCATGTACTTCCTTCTACCTTCTTTCACTTAGTTTTTAGGCACGTCTTTCTCTGAGGAGGCCATGAACTTTTTAAGGACAGAGACTGGATCCTATTCATATTTGTGTTCCCAGAACCTGGCAGTAGGTCAGGCATATAATAGACACCCCATTACACAGCTACTGACTTTCTGGAATAAATATAACTTCCATAACCCTTCACAGTGAATTAACTCAACTTATGGTTTCCTTTAAATTAAGCCTCACATGGGATGATAGTTGCATTATGTAACACTTAAAGGGAAGGAGAGTATATTTAAAGAAAAGCAGCACTTGAAAATGTCTTGCTTTTATAGGTGATGAATGGGTATTTCATAGCCCACGGGATATTGGTTTCAGCCTGTTGGTAACACAAAGTGGCCAGAGGGCCACTGAATGTCTCTGTGGAGCCCTTTGTAACTGTCTCTCCACTGCCGATGGCTCTCTCTTGCCCCTGATTTACTGAAAGAAGTCAGTGTGGTTACCTGTTGAGTAAAGAGAACTTGGGTCACATTCAGATCTTTCATCAGGGAGTAGATTTGCAGCTCTTTTTCCAGTTCAGTGGTTAAACTCATTCTTGCCTGATTTACCAATTGCCGAGTTGTTCATTTGTTTATTTATTTATGATGCGTGTCCCCTAGGCTTCAGAACTAGCTTCAAAATGCTACTGCTCCATCTGGTTTAAATAGAGCATGCTAAGAAGAAATGAGAGAAACAAGGGGACTGTGAGGTTAAAGAGAAAAAGAAACCGCCTGGCAAATAGGAAGCAAGGAGAAATTCAGATTCTTTTCTCTTTTTTATGAGTTTGTGCAGGGAAAGGAAGCCATTTTCAGCCAGAAGAAGTGCTTTCTAACTGAAAGTTCACATTTCTACTTGCAATGATCTGATATTCAACATCTGTGAGGCCTGAGTTTGTGAATAACTTTATGTTAGGCAGGCTAGGGCTCAGGGCAGTGGCCTTTGTTCTTCCCTTTTCCTATATGTTTCTTTATTCTCTTGGGTCTGAGATGCAAGCAGCATTATGGGACGTTCTGCCTGTGCAGAACAGTAAGGATAGGCATCTTCGGGTGTCTGGATTCTCCAGTAAAAGAGACATTCCTCTTGACAGTACATTTCATTGGTTTAGAGTCAGGGAAAAAGTATGATGATTACAGGTGGGGGCTTTCAGCATCTTTCAGGTCCCAGTTAGAGTCCTGGCTCTGCTGCTCACCACCTGGGTGATCATGGGGATGCTACTTTAATGTCTCTTAGCCTCAGTTTTCTTATCTCATAAGCGAGGCTTATTACCTATGTAATAAGCTCGTTCAAGCTTGCTGAGAAAATTAAATAAGCTACGTAAAAGGACTTCACAGTCTGTACTTGGGAACCATCACCTGGTTTCCTAAGGTCTGAATGCACTTTGATGTTCATTGCCACTGGTCCTCACAGTGCCCGGGAAGGCATTGTTGGCCACATTTGATAGAAGAAGCTCCTAAACCTGAGAGCCCCTTCCTCCAGTGAGGGTTCCCCTCTCCACTCTGCCACCTTCGATTGTGGTTGCATATCCTCTGTTCACCTTGTCTAAGTCATGACTCACAGCTCTTCCTTCCAACAGCGAATCTCCTGAATGAGAGACAATAGCAATCAAATATTTTGGCGTTATTCACCAGGAGCACTAATAGCGCTCTGCCTTCCACATTTAGAGCACAAAGAATACTGCTTTAGAAAGCGCTGAGCAGAGGAGGTTCTTGATCTGATTTAGGTCACATCTTTGGTTTGTGTTGTTTTCTCCTCTATCACAGAAGAAGAGGGTGGGGTACCTTCCCTCATGAAGGAGAGCTGGAGAACAGTGCAGAGTGGCAGGGACAGGGTACCTGAGTTTTCTCCACACCCTGCTGCTGCTCATGGTCTGATTGCATATTGCCTGCTGGTCATAAAGGGACTGGAGAGCAGAGCAAGGACTTGGCTTCCCTAGATTGAAACTTCTAATTAGAAGCTATGTACCCTCTCCAGGTCGTCCAGTGGCTGTTTGACAGTGTTAAAGGAATGGATGTATTTGCCAGACACCATTTCCTGTGTATCCTCAGGACCCCAGACCCAGCTCAGTCAGCCATTCCACAGTCACTTTACTTTAGACAATTTGGAAGAGTATGTGTAACCATAAAGTATTGATTACAATAATAGAAGCTCTTGTTACAATCAACTCTTCAAATGAATAATGGTTTAAACACAATAGAAGTTTATTTTCTTTCTCATGAAGTCCAAAACTTGCCTGAAGTCTCCTCTAGGCAGTGATTTGGGGACTTTTTCCATGCCATGGCCTCTCCATCTTCAAGATGTGGCTTTCAAGTTCAAAGGATTCATTTGCATCAGGCTGGTGGGAGGGAAAGAGAAGTTGAAGACTTGCTGGGGAAATGTTGTTATAGGCCAGGCCCATTCCATTTCACTGGCCAGAACTCACATTCCCTTGGCCAGAGCTCAGACATATGGTTGCACCTAATTTCTAGGGTGGAGTCTAGTTTTGTGCTCCAGGAGAGAAAATGAGTTTGGTGAACAAACCAGTCTCTGCCTCAAAGTAATTATGACCAAAACGTATTTATAAAGCATTTACTTTGTGCCAGGCATCATGTTAAGCCCTTTATCTACATTATTTTTAAATTCATATACCTAGTTTCTCACCCATTTAAAGTATAGGATTCTAGTATATTCACAGAGTTGTGTAACCATCCCCACCATCAGTTTTAGAGCATTTTCATTATCTTCCCCTCCAAATCATACACCCATTAACAGTACTCCCCATTTCTTCCAGTTCCCTTCCTACACACGACCCTAGGCAACCACCAGTCCATTTTCTGTATGGATGGATTTGCCTGCTTTGAACATTTCCTGTACGTAGAATGCTTATATTCTTTTATATAATCCTCACAGAAACCCTACAAGGTAGGCAAATTCTTATTCCCATTACACAGACTTACAGAGGATCAGGTTGCTTAAATGACTTGGTAATAAATTTAAACCCTGCCGCTCATTGAGCTCTATTATACTGTGCTTTGTCCCAATTATAAAGAATAGTCACACCAAGAATAATCACTGATTTTGGGAAAGAGAAATTTGGGGAAAGAGAGTGGAAGAGGTGGTTGTCTGCTTTTTGATGAATATCGTGGCAAGAAAAACCCTAATTTCATGGAGGGTTCCTCTACCGAAGTGACAGGCACTTTGAAGTCAGGGAGCTCAAGGTTTGAAGCCCAGACCTACGACTTAGCAGTGCATGCAAAGAATACACTGCTTCATTCCTCTTGATTCTTAGTGTCTTTATATGTAAAATGGAAATAATCTCTGTTTGCTGGCAGGATTGAATGAGATTAGCCTATATGAAAGCTGTTCCCACGACTTTACATTGTTGATGCCTCACCAGTGTTAGTTATTCTTGCTTAGAGGTGAAATTCTGACCATAATTGGGCAGCCACAGAAGTTATGTTAATGTATCTGGGGCTCCAGGATACTGTCCAGGAAGAAATTACTGTAACTTGGCATTTTACAGTATCCAGAGTACAACTCAGGAGTGGCTGAGATCCTAGGAGGATTTGTAACAATGAAGGTTAGGAAAAAGGGACACATTCTCTAGGATAGAAAAGTATAGGCAGATTCCAGTCTATCGACTTCTGATCTCATCTGAGCAGAACAGCTTGTTACAGGCACCTGGAAAGAACCAGCTGAGCCAGTGTTAGTTTGAAGTTCCTTGGGAGAGAAGATAAAGCTGGCTGAGTTTCTGTAGGCAAAGAGCCAGTAATGAGGTTTCCAGCCTTCCATCACATGTCCTTTTCATCACTTTAAGCTCAGCCAGAGACGGCAAAACCTCAGACTCAGGGGCCAAGTGTGGCTTTGAGAGACTCAAGGAAGTAGTTTTAAGAAGCAATGAATTGTGCTTTTGTTCCATTGACCCATTCCCCACTGTCCTGTCCTTAGCTGTAAAGACATTAAAATCTGTGCAGGAGAGCGCAGAGAAGACTGCGGAGGCAGTGGGGAAGTTGTATTGGCAGTGGCTTGCTTAAGTCATATACGCAGAAGAATCCATCAGAAAAAAAGGGTCTGAACTCTAGGTAGAATTAAGGACACATTTCAGCCTTAAAAACTGGTCCAAAAGCCTCTGGTTCTTCCATTTCCTAGTAGCATGGACAAGTGACTTAATCTCTCTGAGCCTCCATTTATTTCCATATAGGATTGTTGCCGGGACCGTGACTTACAACCATGCTGGCTGCAACCTGCATAATTTCAGGGGGCTCTATTCACATCTACTAGTTGTCAGCATGTAAAGGATCAGACACTAAATATTTGGGGTTTTATCGGCCATTTGGTCTCTACTACAACTGATCACGTCTGCTGTTGTCCTGCAGGATCAGCCATACATAATACATAGATGAATGGGTATGGCTCTGTTCCAGTAAAACTTCATTTATGGGCACTGAAATTTGAATGTTATATAATTTTCACGTACTACAAAGCATTACTCTTCCTTTGATTTTTTTTTCAACTGGTGTAAAATGCAAAAACCATTCTTGGTTTATAGATTCTATGAAGTCAGACAGTGGGCCAGATTAGGTCCGCAGGCCATGGTTTGCAGGCCCCCGATATACACTAAAATATGTTCCATGTCCCCTAGAGAGATGCAGTGCAGTGCCCCAATTACTACAAGAACCAAATAAGAGTGCATGTAAAGTGATTACCATAGTGTCTGTCCCTTACAAGTACTCAGCAAGTGGTTATTATTATTTGCCCTCTAAAAAATAAATATGTTAACTGCTTGCCATGGACATTGGGAAGGGGAGACAGTTACATTTTGGTTACTTAACATTTCTACTATGTGCAGCTTTTATTATTATTAAAATACATATCAAGATTAAAACTATAGAAACTGGTTTGGACAGGAGTTACCATCGTGGCTCAGTGGTAATGAACCGACTGAGGACATGGGTTTGATTCCTGGCCTCACTCAGTGGGTTAAGGATCAGGCATTGTAGTGAGCTGGCGTAGATCACAGACATGGCTCAGATCCCTCATTTCTGTGGCTGTGGTGTGGGCTGGCAGCTACAGCTCCAATTTGACCCCTAGCCCGGGAACTTCCATGTGCCACTAATGCGGTCCTAAAAAGACAAAAACAAAGTGTTTTGGACAAAGTAGTGACATTAGGAGGCCTCCCGGCTTTGTAATTTTTTCCCCTAGCATCCCAGTTGTTACCTCATTAATTTGTAGATAATTTTTAGTACAGTCATTGCTTGGTTAAGGGTTTGGGTTCAGGACTCCTGTGGATTCCAAAATCCACGAATGCTCAAGTCCCTTAAATAAAATGACCGAGTGTTTGCATGTAACCAGTGCACATCCTTCTGTATACTTTAAATTATCTCTAGATTATGTATAATACCTAATGCAATGTAAATGCTATGTAAGTAGTTATAAGTAAAGGGTGAGTACTATGTCAGTAGTTGCTGGTGTGGTAATTTCAAGTCTTGTGTTTTGGAACTTTTTAAACTTTTTTTCCCAACTATTTTCAATCCACAGTTGAATCATGAATGTGGAACCCACAGATATAAAGGGCTGTACTTGGTCTGTGCTGCTAGGTGCTACTTGAATAAATGAGTTTTGGTCTTTTCTGTCTAGAAGCTCATAGTATTCTCCAAAATGGGTATATGCATCCTAAGGGTAGGCAAGATAACAGCCTTCTCTTTATATTAACTTTCATCTCAAACTTTAAATTTTTGTTTTGGATTGTATATACTGTGCCACAGTAATATGATTGTACATCCTATAATTTTTAAATATATAAATATTTAGATAATGGAAAGTATGCTTATATTTTTTTAAATGATGATGTCAACAAAGTTTTGAGAAATCTGATTGAGAAGGAAAATAAGTAAATGTATCCCAATAGGAAACCAGAGTTGTTGTGAGTGATGTAAGCCTTATTCAGAATGAGGCAAGTTAAGCATTTTTAGGATGAGAATTAGTAGTTACTCTTATCTATTTTGTGATGGGGGAAGCAAGATATTTTACATTTTTAACTTCATAGTAACACTTATAACAGCTGTACAATAAGTTCAGTTATCTCCATTTTGTAGATGAGGAAGCAAGGTTCAATTTATGGAAGTTAAGCAACTTGTAAAGGTCAGCTTGAATAAATCAGGACTAACTATAAAGCATGACATTTACCACTTCAACCTTCATTGCATTGGAGAAGTTCACGAAAAAGGAATGATTAGTCTCTGGTATTTCTAAACTCTGAAGTTAGTCTTTTTTTCTATCACGTACTTAATTGAGTGGTAAATGGATAAAATTCCACTCCTCTAGAGATCCTTAATCAACCCCTTTCCCCCTGTTTGCATATCATATGCTTCTCCCTCTGATTGGAAATCTTCTTAATTAGATATCCATTCATCCATCAGGGCTAAATTAGACATCACCTCCTCCAGGAAGCCTTCTTAACTTCACCTCCCGGACTAAGTGAGATGCTCTTCCTCTAGGTGTCTGTAGCACCTTAATGAGTCCTTATAAAATATGCCTGCAGCTGGGTAGTTAGTTGCTATTTCCTCGTTACTCCCTGGACTGAAAGCCCCTTAGAGGATAGAAAATCTGGCCTTGATTGTATTGACCTTCTGCCATGCAACATGGTAATAAAGTGTCTGGGACACAATAGACCCTCCATGAATATTCATAGCATGAAGAAATTACTCCATTATTGATTTAGAGTCTGAGATGACTTTGGCAGAGATGGGCTGAAGTTTTTCTTTACTGTGGTTTCCCAAGATAGGGCAAATTGGTGTACCTGAATTAGATTATAGGGGACCAGATAATGCTAGAACAAAGGAAGCAACTTTTCTATGTATGAAGGATCTTTTCTTCTGAGTTTCTCCTTCTGAAGAGAGTACACACTCACACCAATCAAATTTATATTAATGATTTATCAGTATATTCAAATTATATATATGGGCACATATATAAGCCCACACATATTCATGAGCACAAAAGTTCATGAAAACAGATGACTGCAGTTTCTGTAAACTCTTTTATGGATCACTGAAAGCTCAGCAGAAGGATCAAGTTCATTAACACTCTTCAGATTGGCCCATTTTGCTGAGTCATTCGGTTGCACTAAATCTTCTGTAGTCCTAAAGCCATTTCCCTCCTGGATGCATAAAGCTTTTACCTCTTTCTTTGAAGGGAACTAGCATTTATTGAGAGCTTTTGCAATGTTCCAGATATTGAACTGAGGTGATCCCGCTAATCCGCAGACATTTGCATAAATCCACAGTTGCCTAACCCAAAAGAAAGTGTTTCAAGTCAAAAGCAAGTCAAGAATTTAGTGAAATGAAAATCTTTGCTAAGAAAGAAGGAAGCAGGAGAGGGCAAGACTAAGAAAAAGTCTGAATTTTGATGAATTCAGTTATGAATGAATATTGTTAAAGTCCTTTTTTGGGGGTTGAGGGGGGCGCACCTACGGCATATGGAAGTTCCTAGGCTGGGGTCGAATCGGAGCTGTAGCTGCTGGCCTACACCACAGCAGCGCAGAATCCCAGCCACCTACACCACAGCTCAAGGCAATGCCTGATCATTAATCCACCGAGTGAGGCCAGGGATCAAACCCTCATCCTCCTGGATACTTGGATTCGTTTCCACCGCGCCTCAACAGGAACTCCAATATTGTTAAATTCGTATACAAATTTGTCACATAAGATTTTACCAAATTAATTTTTTGGTAATACTTGAGTTTGCGACCATTATCATGGACAGTTTATATATGAGCAGGAAAGGACCTTTTCAGCTGATTGAGAGAAAAGCTTTTTTCTTACTACCACCAGATGGTGGCATGTGAAGGGTTTTCTTACCTGCTTAAAAAGGGCAGCATGGAGTTCCCGTAATGGCACAGTGGAAACGAATCCGACTAGGAGCCATGAGGTTGCGGGTTCGATCCCTGGCCTCGCTCAGTGGGTTAAGGATCTGGCGTTGCCGTGAGCTGTGGTGTAGGTTGCAGACGCGGCTCGGATCCGCGTGGCTGTGGCTGTGGTGTAGACTGGCGGTTGTAGCTCTGATTAGACCCCTAGCCTGGGAACCTCCACATGCTGCGGTGTGGCCCTAAAATGACAAAAAGACCAAAAAAAAAGGACAGCATTTGTGCATTTGTTCCCAGGTTTTTACATTATGTAGACCGGAAACATTTCAGAAAAAAATCTTTTATAGGCCAACAGAATTGCCAACTTTTTATCTTGTCAATGAAATGAAGGACATTAAAAAAAACAAGACAAAAATACCCCTATCATCTATCTATTCTCTTCATCATTTCAGAATTGAAAAGACAATAGCAAAAACAAGATGAAAAAACAAACAATAGACAGGACATAATCTCATAATAAAGGAAGGAGATGTTAGCTTGATGAAAAGTCACTGCATCCTACTTACTTTTCCCTTTCTGCCTGGACCAACAAAGGTTGGTGACCAGCCTCCAAGAAGCACTCCTGCTGCTGTGAGCAGGCTTTGAAGTCACACAAATCTTGACTGAATTCCAGGCCCTCCCAATTCCTAGCTGTGAAACTTGGGGCAAGTTACTCAACTTTCCTGAGCTGCAGTTTCCTCATGTGTCAGATGCGGGTAATATCTGACTGTACTAATCTCCTAGAGTTGCCATAACAAAGAACCAGAAACTAGGTGGCTGAAAACACCAGGCCTTTTTTTATCTCACAGTTCTGGAACCCAGAAGTCTGAAATCCAAGTGCCTAGGCCGTCCTACTTCTGAAGGCTCTAGAGAACGGTGTGTTTCAGGCCGCTCTCCTAGCTTCTAATAGTTAGTTCCTTGGCTTTTGGCAACATATCTTCCATCTTCACATACTGTTCTCCCTGTGCACATATCTGTGTCCCTGTTTCCCCCTCTTATAAGTTCACCAATCCATCATATTGGATTAGGGGCACACCCTGCTCCGGTATGACTTCTTAACCTAATTAAAGCTGAAACAGTTCTCTTTCCAAATCAGGTCATGTTTTGAGGTATTGGGGATTCAAGAATTCAACATGTAAGTTTTAGGGGAACACAAGTTAACTCAGACCACTAACCAAACTCATAGAATTGTATCAAAGTCATTCAGGATAGGCTGAATACATTATTAAGTACCAGAGAGTATAAGGTTGTATAATTTTTAAGAGAATTTACAAGTGAGGAAGTTATAATTTAGAGGCAGACAATAAGCAATTAATGCAAGGATATATAACTAAGAAGTAGTGAAGATAGGACTTTGAACACTTAATAAGTGTTTCCAACACCTGCTTTGTGGCTGTGTTCTAGAGCTGAGATTCAGCCATGAAGGAACCAGACAAGGTCCCTGGCCTTACATGCTAGTGGAGGAAAGCAAAAGTTAATAAATATAAATTTAAGTAGAGATAAGTATTATAGATAAAAATGCAGTCCAATAAGAGAATGGAGACTCATGGAGATACGGGAGATGCTGCTCCCCACAGGATGCCAGGGGTTTACTCCTTACGTGACAAGAATCTCGACTGCAGTGAAGGAGCAAATCCTGTGTGACAAGGTAGCCGTGGAAGGCAGCTGAGTAGGGATTGCTGGGCACTGATTTTGTTTTAAGAGTCTGGCCACTATGTAGACAGTGACTGGTAGCAAGGCAATAGTCAAAGCAAAGCAGCCAATTAGGAGGTGATGGTAAAAGTCCACATAGAGAGAATTTCCTGCTGGGTTAAGGATCCAGCATTGTCACTGCTGTGGCTTGGGTCGCTGCTGTGGTGTGGGTTAGATCCCTGGTCCACGAACGTCCTCATGCCCCAGGCGTCACCAAAAAATGATGTTTTTAAAAACTAAAAAAAAAATCCATGTGAAAGGGGATAGTGATAGTGACTAGGGAGCAGATGTGGTGATGGAGAAAAGATCTGAGATATGTTTTGCAGACAGATTTAATAACTTTTGCTGATGAATGAGATGTGCGGTATATGATTAAAAAAAAAAAAGAGGAGCCAAGAATGACTCCCAAGTTTCTGACCAGAGCAACTTGGTGAATGATTATGCTCTTTTTTGGAGTGGTACCTGGTAGGAGTACAGTAGGGGTGTGTGTGTGTGTGTGTGTGTGTGTGTGTGGTGGTGGTGGTGGTGGTCAGGGGGTGGGATCCGCAGGGTTGGTTAAGGACACTTTAAATGTGAAAGCCTATTAGTCAAGTGGAGATGCTCAGGTGCTGGATGCAGCTGGATATGAAGGTCTGGAGTTCAGGGCACAGGTTGGGACTGGAGATCCACGTGTGATAGTCTTTAATCCATAGGTGGCATATAATCCTCGATACTGGGTGTTGTGACCTAGAGAGTGGGTATAATGAGATGTCTAATGGTGAGCCCAGGGACACAAGACATTTGAAAGATCGGGAAGTGGAGAAGGACTCAGCAAAGGAGACAGAAAGAAGAATTAGTGAGGTGACCTCAGGAACCAAGTTTAAAAAGAGGCTGATTCAAGGAAGATAGAAATAATTCTGTCAAGGAGCTGTGGAGTTATGGAGTAAACTGAAGCCTCTACTCTGGCCATTGCCTTTGTTGGTGAGCATGTCGTCATTTACCTCAATAGACGCGACTCTAGTGGAATGGCAAGGGTGAAACTTGACTGAGGTCAGTTAACGTAAGAATGGGCTGTGAAGAGGTAAAAATCGTGAGAACAGACACTCATATTTTACATTCTCTGATACCTCCGTTCCCTTAAGAAGTGGATATAATAAGGAGAGAAGACCCTGAAGTCTTAGACTTCAGTCATTATTTCGACTGTGCCATTTGTTATCAAGCCACAGAGTCCTCATCTGCAAGGCTGTGAGGGGTGAATGAGAGATGCCACCCCATAATAAACGTCAGTAAATATTAACACCATTGCTAATGTAAGCAAAGTACTGGCACAGCTTTCAGGCTCCACATAGTTCATTACGTCTGGGAGCAGTTGGTGGTAATTATGACGGAATGCGTGTTATGATTATCCTTGACAGGAGGACAGCACAATGTGTTATAGAGACTGTATGATAATTTTTCATGGGGTGTGTCCTGATGGTGGAGGTGGCAGGGGAAAGACCTCTCTGGCAGGATTTTTTTGAGATCATGGTAGATCAGGGAGTTGGAAATCATGGGAAGACTTGGAGAGAATAGGCCAAGCCACATCAAACCATATGTGTTTAACCCACATATTGATATTGGAAGTACCCATTTATCTTGTTTTCATAGTTATCATTGTATCTTTGCTGCACGTGGTGTTGACATCTGGCATTCTTATCCATTTAGTCCCTCCTCCCCCTGACCCCCCAATTACGGGGCATAGCTCTTCTCTTACAGTGCCTGGTAGTAAGTATGGTCATGAAAGAGGAGGCTCCTCATCCGAATATACTCCATATCCCCTAGTAAGATGCATAGAAGGAAAAAAAGGGAGGGTGTCTGTACGTGAACAAATGACATTAGCCACCTAGTCATTCGCTTGACACACATAGCTGAGAAAATCTTTCGTGTTTAAATCTGCATGGCCTGGAAAATTATAGCATCACCTTGTCCCACAGAAGGCTACTGCTGATATCTCTCAAGGAATGTTGACTGCTTGCCTTGAGCATAGCACTTTCTTATGTGGATAAACCTCACCTGATTGGCATCTTGCAGGTGGCCAAATCCTAGTTTATACGGCCTTCAGAAAGGAGTTTGTGCTGGAACCTTTGAGACAGGGGTGCCTGTTTCCTTGCTGGGCATGCCGTGACTTAATGGCAATAGATGTATAGTTGTGTGCAAAATTTCATTGTTGTTATATGGCAGGTGCTCGTTTGAGACAGGTAAAGGAAGCCAAGCTGGTGTCACTGTGAATAGCAATCATGCTGTAAGTATGCTTTCCCAGGCTGTTGAGTTCATTTGAGTAGTAGTGGAAGTAGGAAGAAGATATGGGGCTGATCAGCAGCCCAGAGGAGAGCCCGCAGGCCTTCTATGCTCAGGCAGAAAGACCGCATTTTCCTGGTGACACTCTGCAGTCTGGATGATGGACCTCTCTGGGATTATTTCTCCTTCTTTGCAGGCTGGCAGATGAGGAGACTCCTTGGCAAATACCAGATGAGATTTTAAAAGGCAGTTTAAGGAGAAGAGGCAGAAATCCATTTTCCAAAAAGAGGTGTGTTAAGAATAATAGCCAACAGTTTGGGAGCATGAATTATAAATCAGCACTCTATTTTCTTGATACAGTTGATCTTGCAAGGTAAAAATTAGCATACCCATTTTATAGATAAAGCAACTCATGTTACTGTAAATCAGTGGCAAAACTAGGGTTTAAACACAAGGCTGTTTGGTTCCAAAACCTGTGATCTTTCTATAACTTTTACTAAAGGGCATAGTAAATAAATCTGCTCGTATTGCTCATCTGCTCTTACAGTTGAATATGAAACACTGCTTGGGATAAGATGATATGTTTAAGAATGTGGGTTCTGAGACCAGGTTGCCTGGAGTTGATTCCAGCCCTGCCACTTAGCAGCTGGGATCCTACTTGAATGTGTTAACCTCTCTGAATCTCAGTTTTTTCATTTGCAATATGTTGTTCGTGATAATAACTACCTCATAGGAATGTTTTGAAGATTAAATGAAGACTAAATGAGCCCAAGCATCTAAAACACTGCCTTCTCAGAAGCATGTGAGAAGTGCTCGTTTATAGCTATTATTATCAAAAACATGACTTCTGGTGTTGATACTCAGTGAACCTAAAGAGGTTATATTGACCCTGTTGGGAAGAAACTAAAAGCTCAGGCACTGCCCCTCCGTGCTTCCTACCTGCTTAAGATTTTTGGCCAGCCAGTGACACTGTTTCTGATTTCTGCATTTTGGGGGCTTTCATGCTCTAGGGGTAGCACGGTAGGATAGAAAGACACTCTTTTGACATCAGAAGACCTGGGTTGGGGGTGAAGCACCTGTCACACTTGGAAACTGTGACCTGCGCAGGTCTCTGTGTCTCTTGCTATGGGTTCCTCATCTGTGCAGCAATCAGGTTGAACTCCCGAACCTCTAGGGCTCCTTGCATCCCTCCATTTCTGTGAGCACTGGACAAAGTCACTTAACTTCTCAGATGGCTCATTCATACTGTAGCGCTGCTGAACCTCTCCTGGTTGCTGAGGGGCTCAGGGAGAGTGAAAGTGTTTGGTGCACTGTGACAGGCTATGCAAATACGAGGGCTGATCTTTACAGTACTACTGTGAGAATTAAACCCGAGTACTACGCCTCACTGTGTGTGCATTGGAGACTCAGGGGCTTTCTTCCACGTTTTGCCATCTTTGCCTACCCCCGCACTGGGTTGGGTGGATCCACCTTTACAAGGTGTGGGGGGACACGAGTGGAGGATGGGGGTGCAGTACCGATGGTGGGAAAGCATCTTATTGGTTAATGCTGGTACATCCCAGACACCAATTACTGTCATTGCTTCTAAGGCTGATATATTTATCAGGATGAGTTACAAGGAAATATATGTACCCAGGGAGCGAGGATACTGCATGGTCACCCCCTGTGATGTAAAATATGACAGTCTAGGAGGGGCTGTTTTATAATTCATCAGGTTTCGCTAGTGAGTTCTGCCGGAGTCTTAGTTATAAAGGCAAGTGTGAACCGGACGGCAGATAGGAGAACCTGGCACCAAGGAGACGGAGAAGCTGCCTTTGGTGCCTCCTGCCTCCTCCCTGCTTTGTTCCAATAATTTTGTGCTCGGTAAGTTCCCTGGCTTTTCAGCTAATCGTTGTTGAATAGGCTTGGCAAATGAATCCGTAGTTTAGAATATGCACTTGCTGTCAGGAGTGTGTGTCAGTGTTTGGGCTTCTGACAAATTCCACAATTCTTTTTAATGAGCAAAATAGCTTAAAAGATGAAACAAAAGCCGACAAATCAATTATTCACCTTGATCCCTGGAAGGCTGCTTTCTTTGGTTGCTAAAGTTTCTTAGGTTTCATTCTGTCAGTTTCATTTGTTGAGTGAGCTTTGAAAAGAACAAGTCTCTTTGTCACTAAATTGTTTTTCCTAGCTGCCAAAAGGAGGTATGTACAGGGCGGTTTGTCCATCCCCACCCCCCAGCTTACCCTCCTCAGCAATCGCTAAATCTTAACACAGACCTTTTGCCTGGTAACCAGCTCTGACAGAGCTGGACCTATGCAAGGCAAGATTCAAATTGCAATCTTTTGTGCGAACAGAACTGAGGGGCTGTGAGTAATTGTCATTGTGGAGATTATTGTGAAACTCGGTATGGTGGTAGTCCCTGCGTTTTGCCGGCATGGGATCAGAATGTGGGCAGATTTGCATGTGGCATGCCTGTTGGTGGTGCGGGAGAAGGAGGGAAAGAAAAGACTGGATCGTTATGGAAAGAGCTGTACAGCCCACCCGCAGGACAGGCAAATGCAGAAAGCATGACCATTTTATTTGCGTAACTTGGGACTGTCTTCTCTAGTTTCCTGTTCCCATTAATAATTACCTGAAGCTGCGTTTTGGTCCGCGTCTGGGTGTGCTCCAGGTCCCGGCTTCGCGCAGGGTGAGCGCTAACTCCCGGGCAGCTCGCCGTAGGAAGTCATTTCCTCCTCAGAAGGAAAAAAGCGAAAGCTGTGCCTTCCTGGACTCCTTTCTGCCGCGTTGTTTGACTCTGTCCAAATCTCATGGAAACCAACAGCTTGACGTACTTTTTTTTTTTTTTTTTGCAGTAGCAGATTTAACTGTGGTGTCATATGGCATATTATGTATGGAGAGGAATAGCAAGACATTTTTGTGAATGTTTCAAGTGTGTCTGGCTTGTTGATATTTGCTTTATTTCACAGGCAAGGAACTACTTACTGTCTTCTGAACCCATGACTGTTTGTCCAAAGCATTTTCTTTATGCATAATTGTACTTTAGATGTGACATCTGTAGATCTGACAAGAACATCTTCTTTATCCTCAAGGAAAGCAACTTGTTTTAGCATCTCCCTGAAAAAAGTATGCATTTTTTTTCCCCCACCAGCTTGCTCTTTGTCTTTTCCTGATAAATATTTTGGTCATCAGTACAACTATACTTCCAATAAAGTTGTTTCTCCTTTCCTCGTACACTTTCTGATTGCACCAAAACTTGGCAGATTTGAAACATAGACTGTATCTTTCTTTTCTTTTTTTTTTCAAGAACACGTTTTCCAGGCATACTTCTTTTGTCCATAAATAGCTTTTCCATATTTTCCATTTCTCTGAATAAGTTCTGCTTAAAGAGCAGAAGAATGTTGTATTGTGGTTGGCACATAAGGGTGTGTAACTTGAAACTTGGTTTCTAATCTGCAAACGGCTTCCCCACAAGGGGTCTGTAAACTGTGTTTTTGTCTTATATTCAGTTCAGAGCCTCCAAGCTACAGCAGTGATGATTAAGATAGGAAATTCAGCACATCATTGCAGGTATAAACCAACATCTGTGATGATGGTTTGGCCAGCACATGATGGTTTTGTAAAGCTCAGGATACATAGCTGAAGGTTCCTTAAAGTGTTAATAGATCTTAATGCCAAGAACAATGTAGTTGTAAAGCACCTTTGGGATGTACATTGAATTTTACTGTACCACATTAAAAAAAAAAAAATCTCCTGCCAGAGCCCCTGGTTTATTTTGTGCAGCATCTGGGTTTTGATTCACTGTGGTTTTATGGAGAAATAAGCCAATGTACTAGTCTTCATAAACTGAGTTTCTTCTCATTTGGGGGTGGTTTTTCCATCTTCTCCACCCACCAAGAATAAGCTCTTTTTATAGCAACAAAAGAAAATTTAGCATGAGTTATTCTCAATTAAATTTACAGCAAGACAAATATGAACTGTGACAAGAGCCTTCGGAGAGAATGCATACACACCCAAAAACATGTCTCTCAAAAAAGGATTAAAAGCCAAAGGAGCATTAATATTTTGCCTACGTGACATACATGATTTTCTTTGAGAGCGGTTGTGGGGTAGAAGGGAGAGAGATTTAAAGGAGCTGTGCGGAGACCTGGCTCCAGCAGTTAGCAAACGGGAAGGGCAGGGGCCTCAGCTCCCACCTCGCTCTCCTTATCTGTAAAATGGGGGAGAGGAAGCTAGAAAGGTTAGACCAGACAGGTATGTATGTTTGTAACAAACAGTATATACAGTTTGGCACAAAGGGGATCCAGTTGAAGGTAGCCATTATTGTTAGAAATGTAAATAAAATATATTAACTCATTTTGATACTGGTTTTGAAAGAAGTATGCACGGTCAACAGGAAAATGATTAAAAATTTTTCTTGTTAGCAAGATATGCTTCTTTTCTCAGATGCTGTTTTTGGTTTTATTTTGAAAACCTACTAAAGACTGAAATAGTACATTTCAGTTCACATTTCATTAATTCTTGGAGTGACATCTGAAGTCCTTACATAATTATTCAAAGAATAAACTGGATTTCAAATGCGGAGCATGGAGATAAAGTGATGCCAAATAATGTATCATAGCCTTCTAAGTTATTTGCTAAACAATGATCAAGCCATAATTCCAGCCCTGACATTGCGTTAAAGTACCTGATTATAATAGTAAATAACATTTATTATGCCCCAGGCACTGCACTGTATGTTTTACATGCATTTTTCTCATTTACCCCTCATCACAACCGTACCGGCTAAGTACTATTTTGCTTCTCATCAAAGGAGGAAACGAAATTAGAGAAAAGTTTATTTAAATACTACCAATTTAAATTGGTATATGGCAGCGCCTAGAATTTGAACTCATGCCTATCTGATTTTAGAGTCTAAACTGTATAACCACCATGGTGGAAGGATCCAGTAGGATTTGCCCAGCTCTACATGGCTCCATTCGGGGATCTTGGTCCTATATCTGCCTTGATTCTTCTTGCCATATTTTTAACCTCTTTTAGAGTCTAGGAGGGTATGAAAAAATGAAGTTGGAGACTTTTGTTGCTCTCATTTGGGGACTATGCCAATTAAGATCACGTTTTCCTGAGCCATCTTTATAGTTCTCACCAAAACATAAAATTTAGTATAAAAAGACATAAAATTTTAAGAGGTCATAAATGTACCAAATTCAAGATCAGGTCTGTTCATTTACCCTGAATGCCCTGGACAACCTTCGTCTGTGCCTCTGGCTTTAGAGGAGTCTCTGGGCCAAGGCGATGGCCCCATTTGGATTTTATTTTCTAGACACATTCAGGGTCAGTAGGCTCGCAGAATTTCTTCCCCAAACAACCTTGAGTCTGCTTCCAAAGTTGTACTGTGTGCCTACCTCGAACGTGAGGAAATCCAAGAAGTTGCTCTTTGCGTGGGATTGGGGTGAGGCCAGAGGGCGGTGTTTTGTTGATCATGGCTTGGACTGGGGAGTTGGGATATCCATACATCCGCAATAAAGGCCTTTTGTGGTGCAGGAAGGAACTATGGAAGAGAAGAGGAACTGACCCAGTCCTGGGAGCCTCTGCTTGTAGTCTTACCCTGGACACCCAGAATGTTAGGGACAGTCCTACTGTTCATGGAAGAACGTTTACCTATATTTTAGAGCAGTAAAGCTAAAAACTGAGTGGGGTAGTTTCCTAGTGGTGCAGCAAGTTAAGGGTCCAGCACTGCTGTAGCTCCGGTCCTTTCTGTGGTGTGGGATTTGATCCCTGGCCCGGGAACTTCCACATGCCATGGGTGCAGCCAAAAAGGAAAAAAAAAATTCTATTAAGTTGTTTTTGTGGGGCTTTTGTTTTTGCTTTGTTGACCCTTCTCTCCTTAAACCAAAAGAAATCACCTAAACAAGAAAGTGATCAAAGCTGTGAAGATCCCAGACTAAAAGCTTTTTAAGTTCCATTTTGAAACTGACAACAGCCCAATCCATCAAGACTTGACACTGGCCTTTCTTCTAATTTGGAGGCATAGGCTGACTTTGGAAGGTGACTTTAGGGTCGGCTGGATTAAAACTCCACCATTTCTCCTTTATGCCATTTGAAAATGTAGTTGCTTAGAGAGTCCAATGCTCATTTCAGGTGCCCTTTTCTTATCTCTAGTTTTAAATTGCTATTGCAGTCCTTGGTGCTGGGAACTGATGAAGACTGCCTGAAGGAACTCAGTGGAACCCTGTTTTACAAGCTGGTACGAAAAGCAGAGAGGTGATCAGTGCCTTTGTGTGGCCTTCTACGGTTATTACAGCTCATTCTGCCCAGCGCCTTGTTCTCCCAGTGGCTTCTTTCTGCCTTCTGTTTATTGGAGACAAAGACCCACCTAAGGAGAGCTAGTAGCCAGGAGTTCCAGGCAGCAAAACCTCTGTAATTATTGAATCTTGAGGGTTTTGTTTTGTTTTGTTTTTAAGGCGGTGAAAGCTCCTGCACAATTAACAGAGTGATCTTTTTTTTCTTTTTGTATTTGTTGCTCTTAACTTCATAAAGTAGTTTTCTAATTGAAAAGGCACAGTGCATCTTGAGACGTATTTCCAAATCTTGCAACCTTGCTTTCCTTAGCTATAATGCAAGTAAAGTAATTCCTGTCTCAAGACTGCTGGGAAAATGGAAATGAGATAACTGTGTCCCAGTAGCTATTCCCTCATCCATGTTAAAAGTCTCTGGTACAGTAAAAACTCAGCGCGCAGTGTGCTTATGCCAGATGTTCCTCTAATCTGAAAACAGAGCAGTGAAACGAATGACTCTGTGACTACTAAGGTATGTGCCACATTTTCCTAGCAAAGGTGATAATAGGCGTGGTATAGGGAGATTTTTTTTTTAAAGCAAAAAACAGGACAAAACAAAACTTGTTTAACCTCTGAATTGAAAACTTAATAGTGTATGCTTTGGGGCTAGTAATTTCATTGATTTTTTTACTTGCTTTTTTCTGCTCTATCATTTGAACTTTTGTAATGAACATACCTTATTTGTATAATTAGGAGTCAGAAAGATAAAAGACGTTTTTAGGGAGTTGAATTAGAGAGGAAATGGTTATGGATATGCTATAGATAGCTAACTCAGTAGGAAGAGTCTGGTCATTTTTTTTTTTTTAACATGTACGAAATACTTGGGAAAGAGATGTTTTCCCGTTGGAGTGATTCAGATTAGCTTGATTTATATATTGTTTGCTTTTTTTATTAGCCTATTAATCATTTATTAAGCATAAACTGGTACCAGATGTTCTGCTAGGTGCTGAGATTATAAAAGTGAACTATCATAATCCTTGAGCTCAAGGTGTTTATAATCCAAGAGAAATGCACATGTGAGCCCATGATTCTAACACAATGTGATTTCCATAACGGGCAGATCAGGTTCCTTCCTTTCTGTTGCAAGGAACAGACACCATGACTCAAACTGATTTGCTCAGTAAAGGGAATGATTGGGGACTATGACCTAAAAGTACAGCAGTAGAGCCAGCTTCAAGAGGTGTGATCCTGTGGCTCTCAAGGTTGTCAAGAACTCTGTTTCAGTTTTATCATGCTGCCTATTTTGGTTTTGGCTGAATGCTAAGACCAACTGCCCTTGTGTACTCAGAATGGTTGTCGGTGGCTCTTGGACAGATTGTTTTCTTAGTTGTACTCATTCAGAAAGAGAGACTGAGAATAGTTCCTAAAATTTTCTTTGAATGGACTGGCTTACCCATGAACATAAGACCAAATCACTGGCCCGTTCTGTAGCTTAGACAGGATAAAGAAAGCCTCCTCATGACCTCATGAATCCCTGAACAAAATCTGGCAGCTGTTGCTGTTAGGAAGGGATGGTGGTGGTGATGGGTGCTGTGATCTTCAGCTTGTGATATGTTCAACATACGTTATATGAGTGTCCACTAGAACTAGTCCATAACGTAATGGGGAGAAGGGCAAACATATTATGGTGTATGTCTTTAAATGGATTTCCATGGTAAGTAAGGGTTTGCCAAAAGATATGAAAGAAGGAACCAGGCTTTAAGGCAGAGAAGAAGGCTTTCTGCAGTCACAAAAACTAACCAGTTAATTGTTTAACTCTCTGTTTATCTTTACATTGGCACTATTGCATAAGTTACCAGCCCAGAAGCCATCTGTCCAGTGGTATAATTAACAGAAAACCCAATATATCAGTTTCACCAAAACCTGCTGTTGGATGATGGCAGTTGGATTTTAAGCTAAACCACAGTCACGGGTCTTTATTTTTTTTATAATGTGAGTAGACTTGGAGTCGGTTCAATATGAACCTTAAATTTATATCCCCTGGTTCAAAATTATAGTATTTTAGAGCTAGACGATACTATTGTCTTTGTTTCCTTTTTTTTTCTTCTGTGGAACCTGTTCAAGAAGTTTAATGACTTACCCAGTGTCTCAAATTTATTTGGATTTGATATGATGAAATTTGTGATACTAAAAAAAATGGTAAAAGGTAAATGGGGTACCTTTGAATAGATACGACTTACTTTGCCAAATGTGTCACGTGTATCGCATTGAGAATGAGGTAGACTAGAACAAAATATCTATTAGCCAGATATTACTGCTCCATAGCAGAATTAAACTTTGAGGTCTGTGTGATTCAGTTTATTATAATTTATCAGTTCTTTAGTTGTTCAGCCTTAGGCAATACTTTTTCTTTCTATTGAAGAACTAAAGTACTTCCTGGATAAGATTGTACTGGATGGGCTTTGTAACGGTTTCTACTGAAACTCCTGACTCCAAATTTAATTAGCTATGTTTTGGATTGTTTTTCCAGTTTTGCAGCATAGAAGAAGTGACAAGGCTATTATTTACTTTCTATAGGAAGTGTGCTCACACTGTTCATTATTTTCTGGCAACCAGTGCAATCATAAAACATCCTTGTTTTACTCATGAAGCTCCTTAAATGCTGTCAACCTGCCCATCTAATAAGCATGGTCCTAAATACTTGTTCATCTAGTTTCTTTCCAAAGAACACTAAATAATGGCAACAAACAGAATCAAAGTATATATTCTCTTGCCATTTGCTCCTGGTGCAGCAACTCTGTTCAGAAAATGCAGAGCCAGGCATGGCACTGGTCACAGCCCAGAGGTGTCAGTGAGGAACCAGAGACTTACTCAGAAAACATGCTTGAGAGAGAGAAGGCAGCAGTGGTCATATAGGAAATGCTCCCCAGGGCACTGCTTTCTTCTTCGAATTAGACAGCCCTTCAGTGCAGAGAAAGAAGCACTAAAAATAGTGGAAGGTTGATGGATAATGTTGATTTAAAAGCACATATGTCATCCCAGAATTAAAAGGTACCATTATCCTGTGATACAACTTTCCTTCCCATAGCACAAACCAGATCAACTCTTCTTTGTTTAGTTTTGAGGTTTTCTTGTACAAGTAGAGAAATGGCGAGATAAACCATTTCTTGGCTGAATTGCTCACCTCATTAGTGTTTTGAGTTCCTGACAAATAGGGGATTCCAAAGAGGTATTGAAGAGACCAGTGCTGATATTCAGGGTGCATACAGTACTCCTAGTTCTTAAACCATTGAAGTACTTACATTCTAATTGGTAAATAGCTTCTTCCCTGTGCCCTCTGAGCATCTCCTCTCCCCAGCTTCTTTTTGACTGCCTCCAGCTCCAGTCCTTTCCCCAGGCTTCACACATCTCCATGATTAAGCAGCTAAAGAGCGAATTGATTAACTGAAAATTAACTGAAGAGTTAATGCCTAGAATAGCCAGTTGTTAAATATTTTGACATCTCTTCTATTATAAGATCCATCTTGGAGTTCCCATCGTGGCTCAGTGGTCAACGAATCTGACTAGGAACTGTGAGGTTGAGGTTCGATCCCTGGCCTTGCTCAGTGGGTTAAGGATCCGGCTTTGCTGTGAGCTGCGGTGTATGTTGCAGATGCGGCTCGGATCCTGCATTGCTGTGGCTGTGGTGTAGGCCGGCAGCTACAGCTCCTGTTACACCACCTAGCCTGGGAACCTCCATATGCTGCAAGTGCAGCCCTAGATAAGGCAAAAAGACATAAAAAAAAATCCATCTTATTTTTTAAAAATTTATGGCTACAATAGAGAATAACATTCGGATACAGAAACAGTATATAAATAAGTGCTAAAATGTTTGAGACAGCCCAGTAGACTTTTTAAAAGACTGATAAAGGAGATATTGTTTGAGATTGTCTGGGAAGGTTGGCCAGAAATTTGGATAGGACAGGAATAAAGGACAGGGAAGAATATACAATTTTTTCATACATTTATTTAACAATCTCCCATATGTTTACTGCCACTTTGCACACACCTTTACCTGTCATAATAGCACTATAAGAACAGAAGAGAATGTAAGGCTTGATTACACAGCTAGAAAGTGGCAGGAAAACCCACGTGTTACCCACTCTTTCCCACAATACATGAGGCTGCTGGCATGGTGGATATGAAGATGCCTTTTTTTACTTGTAAAGGTTAAAATTTGCAGACTCAAGGAAATATTGACAGCCCTTAAGTGAATGAAAAGAGTGTTCTTGAGCCTTCCACCATCAAGACCATCATGTAAAAAATATACCTGGGCTATACATTTTTATATTGTTTGCTTCAATTGCTTCAACAGCAATATAAAAAGTGGAAATGTGAGCCATAGGTAACTGGCTAAACTCAATTTGATTATCTAATCGTCCAATATTCGTTGTCTTATAACCTTTGCATAACGTAAACATTAGAAAAAGCAATAAAGTGCACAGTCTAAGTATTAGCGTATTGACAAAGTCATGCTTTCCGTCTTTCAGTGGAAACTGAAAGAGCCAGACTATTTCTTATTTTATAGCAAATCTAACTTTTTATAACTCTCCTTTTCAGCTTATGCCTTATACATCAATGAGCATATATTTGCTATGACTAAATTATATGGGGAAATGTGCATTTATAGGCTAGAGTATGGTATCAACTCCTTTCTTGCCCCAAATACCCCGCAGTAAGTTTCTTGAGGGCAGGGGTTTGAATTCATTTATCCCTGCATGCCCAATGTCTAGCACTGTTAATTGGTAGACATCAGATAATATGTTGTTTTAGGGAAGGTAGAGACAGCGTGAGATTGAGAAGTTGGGGAATAATTTCTAGAGCTGAGCCTTGAAGAAAATGTAGGAATTTACTATCTACACGGAGAAGGACATTGTGAGGAGATAATGTATACTGAGCAGTATTTCCAAAGTAAAAATTATTCAGAGTTTGTATGTTTAAGGAAAGCAGGGAAGGCCTCAGTTCCTTGGCAGTATTTTTTTGTTCCCAGAAACCCATTTTTCCAAACCTCTTTCTCTACTCATTTCTCTTTTGTCTTATCCCCAATTCATCCTTTAAAATTCAGACTTGGGAGTTCCTTTCATGGCTCAGCAGAAACGAATCAGATTAGTATTTATGAGGATGCAGGTTCGATACCTGTCCTCGCTCAGTGGGTTAAGGATCTGGTGTTGCCATGAGCTGTAGTTTAGGCTGCAGACGCTGCTTGGATCTGGCTTTGTTGTGGCTGTGGTATAGACCAGCAGCTATAGCTACGATGATTCAGCCCCTAGGTTGGGAACTTCCATATGCTGCGGGCGTGGCCCTAAAAAGCAAAAAATAAAATAAAATGCAGACTTTTTCAGCAAATACGTAATATGGAAAAAAGAAACATAGCGGAAACACTGACTGTAATCACTGAACCTATAGGATCCAAATTCAAACAAAATGTGAAAAAAAACAATCATGACATTTATGAGACAATAGGAGATTTGAATACCAACCAGAAATTTGGTGATGTTATTGGTAATATTTTATATGTGATAATGGTATTCTGTTTATGTTAAAAAAAATTCCTTGAGTTCTCTTGCGGCTTAATGGATCCTGCGTTGTCACTGCTGCGGCTTCAGTTGCTGCTGTGGCCCAGATTCAGTCTGTGGCCTAGGAACTTCTGTATGCCGCAGGTGTGGCCCAAAAAAAAAAGTCCTTAACTTTTAGAGGTGCACACTGAAATAGTCACAGACGAAATTATTTACATCAAAATAATTCAAGAGGTGGAAAATGAGTAGGGATACAGATAAGCAATAAAAATAAGCGTTAGTTGTTTGTCTTGTATCTTCCTGGAAGATGTTCCTCTGCCACCCCCACCCCCCCCGAATTATATCCCAAGTGCTCTGGGTATGTTTCATAACTGTCTGTTTACATGGGATGTTATCACCAGAGGGAGCTCATTAGTATGGACAGAGGTTTTTCTTTGCCCTCCCATTGCCTGGCTCAGTCGTATCAGATAGAAAGATGAAAAGATAAATGGGTGGATGCAGATCTCCAAGTTCTGCATTGGGGTGTGTGACTCAAGCAGTAGGTTTCCCCTTCATTTCCCCCTCTTTCATCTAATTCTTAAGAAACAAATCTCAATTCATGTTCTATGTACAAAAGAGTGTTTGCTTATAACGGAAAGCCAGGAATGCAGCAGCCTAATTGAAACTAGATAATTCACACATTTGCATTTAATATTCATAGAAGGCCATGTTGTGAGGCCATATTCTTAATTAGTATAAGATAGCATTGTTCCAAGCCTGTTTAGTTGTCATAGAGATAAAATAGGAAGAAAAATGTTTCCTTCTATTTAAAAATTTTTTAATTAAGTTATGGTTATCAGAACCTAATTTTTGCATGTAAATTTACAAAACTTTTGAGGAGCCCTTCATCAGCTCTCTTGTTACAGTCTGATAAACACTCTTGGCTCTTTACAGTTGCTTATTTTATACCAGTAGAAATTACACCTCTAAAACTTACGGAATAGAAAGACTGGAAGGGGCTTTACCAGTCATTGCTCTTGCTTTTGATTCAGATTGTACTGAAGCAGCCAAGGCAAACAAAATCTTCTTCTTTTGGAGTTCCTGGTGTGGCTCAGTGGTAAGGAACCCGACTAGTATCCATGAGGATACCTGGCCTCACTCAGTGCGTTAAGGATCTGGCGTTGCCATGAGCTAGTGTGTAGGTCGCAGGCATGGCTCAGATCCTGTGTTGCTGTGCTGTGGCATAGGCTGGCAGCTGGAGCTCCTATTTGACCCCTAGGCTGGGAACTTCCAGATGCCACAAGTGGGGTCCTAAAAAGAAAAAAAAATCTTTCTCTTTTTTTTTTTAATTGTTTTAAGGAGAAGCTTTTAATCAGATCACTCCTTGGTAGTATACTATTATTGGAAATATTAATTTGCTTATATTGCCAGTTTTTTCCTCAAATTATTGGGAATATATGTGTTAGCAGTAGAAAGGAATCCATCTGTCTCTCAGAATTCTTAGATAATTAGTTACCCACTCAGGAGGAAGCCAGTGAGATGAATTTATAAAAAAAAAACCATGCATGATATCCCCTAGAGAACCTGTTTCACAGACCAGATAGAATTTGCTGGATTTTTTAATGAATTTCTTCATCTGTGACAACACAGACTTAGAATTTAATGAATGCATGCATGTGAGAGAACCCAAAGAGATTTGTTTCCTTCTGTAGTGTAGATATACTTTCTGGTACTAAATTCCAAATAAGATATATGTATTCTGAAACCTATTATGGTGTCCAGTAGTAAGTATTGATACTTAGATATAGAGCATGCAGAAGTTACTTTCTCTGCGTTCAGAACCCAGCATAGGGTCTGAGAAAAGTAAGAGCACAATACAACTTAACGGTTGGATATTTCTATGCATGAGTCAGAACGCCCTCCGTCCTTTCTGTGGAAGTCCTACCCTGCACTAATGCCCACTGTGTTGTGATGCCATGTTGTGATGCCAGACTTGCTATCCATTTAAATCTCTTCTTCCATGGACTTTAGCTCGAGCTTCATCATTATGTTTTTTTACTTCATTTCCTTAGGAGATCGTGCAGTGAGTGGGAGGCAGGCACCATGCTTCCCCCTCTTTCTTTAATTTCTGCACATGCCTACTAACAGACCCTGGACCACCTAGAAGGAATTCAGCTGTTTATGAAGAAAGTAGCACTAATTTCTCCAGCATAGACCCTAAAAAATTTTAGACAAACTCTTTCCATTTTTGGACCAACTGCTATACAGTCTGTTTTGTATTCTGGATAATTATTTGTAAAGACCACATAGATATGCCTTTTTGTGTCCCAGGGCCTAGGAAACTAAAATTCAATATAAACCTCAGGATTGACAGAAGCGAAAACAGAATTCTGTTTATAAATGAATTAGAGGATGTATTAATGTCACACCAGCTCTGTGTCCACCATCTTCCAGCAGTGTGTGTCAGCCTGAATGTTATATACTTGGATAACTATAATAAGAGTAGGTATGACAGAGTTTGCATATCACTTTTAAATGGCAGTAATTCTATTTCAGAGGGCAAATGAATGAAAACACGTGCTTGAAAATTCATTGGATGCACTGAGAAAAAGTTATCTAACCTTTAATGTGGAAAAAAGACAAAAGCTTATTTTAAGACATCTTTTAAAATGTCTCCTATATTCATTTTGTTTTATTCTCTTGATTTATTCCTACAAATGCATGAAGCTTTAATTATGAAAAGGCAAATTGCCTAAAGAAATATACAAGCGTGACCATATGTCCCAGGTTGCCCAGGCCAGTTCCAGTGGAAGAAGATTATTGACTGTGGGCAAACTGAGCTGAAGTGAGATTATTGTGTTGTTTAAGATTTGGTTAGAGAGGGAATGAAAGAGACTGTTTGTCATCTATATATATAGATTGGATGGGAACTGGCCTAGAAGACCGAAGCTCTGGCTTTGAATTGTGCCCATTCCATTTACCAGCAATGTGGCTTTGGGAAAGTCATGATCCTCTCATGGGTATCTTCTCAGCCCATGATAGTCTTTTGCCCAGTACAGGGATCACTGTTTAGACTGTTATAATTGTTTCTAGAGGAAACCACTTGAGAAACAAGAATCTGAAAACCTTATCAGATAAAGATCAGTTAAAGAAACCAGGGATGCATACATAAGTTCACAATTTAGCTCAGCAACTACAGTGATAACGTTATTCAAACAAGAGAGCCTTTTAAGGAGATGCGTGACTTTGAACTTACTATAATCGCAGAGGGCAGAAGCAAGTTTCTTGCGGGAGGGGGCGATTAAAAGAAAGAAATTTCAGGTCTCTGTAAAGAACTTTTTGATAATGAGATCTTGTTTAACAGTGATCTAAAAAAACAGTACTGGTGAAAGCATTAAGCAGAGAATCTGACACATAAATGTTTATAAAAATCATGGGGGAGGTGGTGGATCAAGCTGGGCAGGAGCCTGAGAAAAATCCCAGTGGAATATATAGTACTTGGCTTGTCTCCCAACACATGCACCCATGTGTATGCCCTCTCCTTGTTTTTTTCACTCTTAAGATCTACTAGGTGACAGAGAACTCCAGCCCCCTCTATCTACAACAATGCACTCCTCATTCTCCAAACAAACAAACAAACAAACAAAAAAATCCAGAGAACTGCCAAAAGGGCAATAGAGAGTATTTTCTTTTAGGCAATTTACCTAATGTGAACAAAGGCATGCCAGGTCTGGATTTCTTTTGTCTTCTAGAAAATGTAAGATGGTTTGGGTTTTTATTATTGTAGTGTAAATAACACATGCATTTGAAATGATTTAAAAGGAAATGGTAAACTCTCTAGTCTTGAAATTCTCTCTGATCTCTCTTTTTACAAGCTTATTTAACCCCCAGATCACAATATCTGTCACATCCTTGGCAGGGATTGAGCACGCAGGAGGTAATCTAATCTTTAGCAAGTGTACCCCAGTTTGTAGTTTTCTTTGCTCCACGCTGAATGCTATGTTGTAGCTGTATCCTTGTTTTATTCCTACAGCGTAGAGTCTGTCAAAGCAGAAACTGTGCCTTATGTGTTGCTGTATCTGGATTCCCTAGCACAGTACTTGACGTAAGAAGGTAACCCAGGAACAGTTGAGGAATGAAGAGGAGCCCGTCTTTTCTCTCTTAGAACGAACTCTGCCAGCCTCTTCCATGCAGGATTCTCCCTCACACCCCACTTCTGCTTTTACCAGCGGCTCTGTGCACTCTTTCTGGTTCCTTAAGTCTTTTCTTCTCCAAGCTGAGCGGCATTTATGTGCACACATTTTATTTTTCAGTACTTCGAAGGCTCCAAAGAATTCCTTTTATTTCTTCCTTCTCAGAATAACGTGAAAACTAGTTGATTAATCCAGCATTAAGTCCCTAATTATTGAGAGCTTGCTGGCCCAGCACCCTGCTGGACACTGAGGAATTTCCAGCTGTGCCAAAAAGCCATGTTTTCTGTCCTCAAAGTCTAGCTGGAACTTAGGCAATGTATGTAGGATGGGAAAACTCACAATGCTTGCCAGGTTTCAGTAAATGATTAATAAATATCAGTGCTGATTGATGGGCTTTCAGAAAACCTTTTCAAACTGACTCAGAATATTCAGGGCATACACATTCTTCAGTGAGCTTTTCAAAGATAGTTGAGTGAGATCATGAGAAGTGAGGAATATGGGAATTTTAAGGAAGATCGATATACTTTCCAATCTGATATTTATTTACTACTTCAACAAATATTCATTGAGAATCTGCTGTGTGCCAGCACCAGGCTAGAGACTGGTACTGGGAGTTTTCTGAGGTCGGGTCTTCCCTCATTTAATCCCAAACTACCCATGACCTCATTCATTCCTGTAACTTTAACTACTACCTCTTGGCATGCAGAGGCACCCAATTCTACCTGTCCACCCCCAGAATCTCCTAGTGAGTCTAATCTTGGATCTCATCTTAAGGGAAAGTGAGGTTTGAGAATCTGCTCCACCTACTCTGTGCCAGCTCTTCCTACCCTCCCCCACCGGAAGGCACCAGACATCGTGAAACCTACAAAAGTTATAATATGCGGACATTCAGTTCTTTGCAGTTACATAACCTCTCTAGGTAGCACACTTGTAAGTGTGAAAAACATTTTTAAGCATTCCTCCACATCAGTGTTGCCGATTTGGGACTGGAGAGCCTTGTGGGCTAACATGGACCAGTCTGCAGGATGACTGTGTATCAGCAGACCCTCAGTATTAATGATGGTGATACTGTGTTTACTCACATAGCATGGGCCGCATGCTATGCTAGGTGCTTTCTGTCTGTAGTAGTTCTTCCTTCTGATAACTCTAGAGATCTCACTACTACCATTGTGTAGATGAAAATACTGAGGTCGCAGAAATAGCTTGCCCAAGATTTCAGGTCTAGTTAGTGGCAGGAATCAGTATGAGAACCCAGATCTGTTTGGTTCTAAATGCATTACTTTTTCTACTACATTACAATAGAAATAGGTTAGTAGTTTTCATTGCCTCAGTTTTCCATTTGGATCTTTCATTTGAAAAGTAGGGATAGATTCTCATCTCTGTCTGCCTCAGAATTACAGTGCTCCTGACAACTAAGTTTTCTCAAGGAAAATCAGCAGCGTGGGAAGTATTATTCCCTAGCAGAACAGTAGGAGGGATCTAGGCATGAAGGTTAATGGAATTACCAGCCACAAGTGGTTTATGACCCAGGTGACACCTGACTTAGAGCACAGGCTCTGCAAAGGAACTTCTGGCTAAGCAAAACCAGTGAACTTTCCTTCATTCACTCACTCAATTAGTACTTTGCAAGCTTCTACTGTGTGCCATTCATAGGGTATCTGCACTGATAATGTAAATACAATATACATTTCTAAGAGGGTATCCTTTTGGGTCTCGTACATATTTAATAGACAGCTTGTCTTGGGAGTTAATGTACCTTTCCACTTTATAGGGAGGTTTCTGGCTGCAGTGGTGCAGTAGCAGGAGGTATGTGAAACAACAGCTCTTAACCTCTGAGGGAAGATTTTGGCGGCAACCTGAATGTTATACCTGCTGAGGGCAGTGTCTGTCTGAGTGGAAAAAAGCAAAAGCACTTTGGCATCAAGCAGTCTGGGGCTCAACTCTCAGCTCTGACACTTAATAGTTGCTGTGTGATCTTAGATGATTTCATCTCTTGGAGCCTCAGTTCCTCAACTGCAAGTAGGGATACTGCTGCCCATTGAGTTGGTTGTTTTTCACCTAATTGTTACACATTTGTATGGAACATTAAATCAGTAAGGAAAACAGACTCCACCTTGTGTATTTTAAGCAGACAGGGATGTAATTCGTGATATTAATGTGCTTAGAAATTGTTGGAAGTATTGGAGGAATGATAGTGAGGGTGAGGACAGATACATCCAAACTGGGAAATTTCAGGAAGGCGTTGCCTGAGCCATAGATTTTTTGCAGCCCTGAAGCTGGAGACTGACATTGAATTGTGGAATCTAAGGAAACTATACCAGCTAAATTAAGAAACTAAGAAGCTATAGCATCGCAGAGTCCTGCGCCATTACCCTTCCACATCCCAAAACTCATGCATGTTACTCTGATTAGAACAGTCAAGACTGTAATCCTGCTAACGAGATTCTAGGAATATGGTTCTCAGGCTTCCAGCCTGAAAGCATGGGAGGGGGTGGGTTAAAGACTGGTGCTGAGGACCAATGTGTAATAGCCAGAACAAGTACCTCCTATGTGCCAGGGATTCTTCTACCAGTAGAGGGGTGAATAAAGGGACAAAATAGTCCCCTCAGGTGGCTCACATTTAATTATAGGAGGTTAAATTAGTTACTGTGTTAACACATTTACTAGAACCAGATATAGGGTAGGTACCTTAGAAATAATTATTTTCTTCTTTTAAGTCCCACACTGGCCCACTCTGTCTCCTTTTCAAGAGATTTGTTTTCTTTTTTTACATTTTTTTTTCTTTTTTTGGCCGCCTCATGGCATATGGGGTTCCTGGGCCAGGGATCAGATCCCATCGGTTGTTGCATTATTTACCACAGCTACCGCAATGCAAAGCTGGATCCTTTAACACACTGTCCCAGGCCAGGGATCAAACCAGCATCCTGATGCTGCAGAGCCACCCCTGATGGTGTTGTGCCGCAGGAGGAACTGCTCCATGAGATTTTTGACAAGGTAAATAATTCAGAGATGAGAAAGGGAAGAGCTGTGGGTGTGCTTTAGGGCCAGCTAGTGAGATTTTAATTGACAGTGCTTGCCTTTTGCATGTAGAGCCTCAGTATAGTTTATATTGACTTTGAAACCATTGAGACCTTCATCAAAGCATACATATACTCCCTCAATAATGTAGACCATCTTTAAAGACATTTAGCAGTAGAGGTTTATATTAACTTAGTCCAAATAAATTGAAATACAAATGTCCCACAGAGATACAAACATTGCCTCCTCACAGTAGGCTTGAGGATGAGAGATGAACATGTCAGGGCATGCACTGATGTATGCATTTATGTGAAAGATTCATTTACTCTGTCTTGAGAATTTGCCAGTCGCCTTCATATCTGCCTGCAGCAGGAGGTCCACTGTATTTTGAACCCTGTCTTGATCCAGGTATGTAAGGTACAGTTGATTCACTTAACCCCCCACTGAGGCAGCTGTGCAGTGCCCTGCTGAGTCTGGGGTCGGAGCTGTCTCAAGCACTTGTGGTTGCCTTTGTCCTTAATCCAGACTTGAGCCACAGTGGGAGAGCACGAGCTCTGGAGGAGTGTATGCATAGGGAGAGATGGAAGGAGGGAGGGAGGTCGTTCTGCTACAGTTTTATCAGCTCTCTCCCTCTATCTTCCCATCACTTTCCTTTCCACCTGCACCCACGCACACACTATGTACCTCCGTCCTTTCTCCTCCTGTCAATTCTGCCTTGATCATTTTTGTGTATGCCACCTTAAATGTCACTGCGTGACTTTTATCTGTCTAGGGTCACATGAGCGATGTTACCAAGGTGAAATACTACGTCAGATAAACTCCTGGTAAAAAGTGTTTATAGGTAGCTTTTCTGAAAATTGTTAGTTGAAAGAAACATGGGTCCTTGTATACAAATATATGCACACACCACCCTTGGCGACAACAGCTGCTAGACTCAAGTTGATGGTGAACAAACAAGTTCCCAAAAAAATGGGAACCAGACCTCAGTGTCATTAGACTTTTCATTTGGGGGGCAGCCACAAATGTGGACTTTGAGGTAAGGGTTTTGTTAGTTAACCCTCGATTTTTATTCCTGGAAACACCACAAAGTTAAAGAAGACATAACTGTGTGTCACACATGGTTTTCCTGCTGCTGATATGTGACTTGTTTCATAACATTTTCCGTCTAGAATCTGAACAGTGTTCTTGCACATTATTATATTTATTGCGTATTCTCCCCACTGAGCTAAGAACTCCTTGAGGTCTTGTCTGTGTCTTATTTCTCCAAGACTATCAATTACTATGGTGTCCAGGACTTAGTAGGTACTCAAAGACAAACAAAACCCTATGCTTTTGCAGATGTTTTTAAAGGAGTGTTAGCCTCTATACACTCTGTAGAACAGTCTTTTCTTTGTGCCTTAATCTTCTCAGAAATACAGTATTTATTCTGTAAAATCCCAATATGAGTCATTATAAGCCACAGTCATAATAACTACTTGCATGAGTATTTTAGTTTGAAAACTTGATAGTTAATACTTTCAAGAAACTTATAGTCTACTTAATGTAAGAATAATAAGCACATTTTTTTGACCTGCTTTCAGGTTTGGTTTTTTTGGAGACAGCATGGTATAAAAGGAGGGCTTACAGGTTCTAGGGGGCAACTGTGGGTTTAAATCCCGTCACTATCGTTTTTCAGCCATGTGAACTTGGACAACTCGTTTTGTTTGAGCCTTAGTTTATTCATCTGTAAAAAAAAAAAAAGGTAATAATAATACCTACCTCATAGGATAGTTGTAAGGATTACATTAAGTAATATACATGTGACCTTATACACACTAGAAATTAAATAAATGTTCATTCTTTGGTGGGGGAGGGCATCTCACTGTCTCACATCTTTGAGTCATTAAAGTCTATGTGCACATAAGAAGTAGGGCTGGATTTTTTTAAAGCAGAAATGAAAATGATTAATACATATGGAGAAACAGAAAACTTCTCTGGATGATTATATAGTCCAAAATTAGAAAAATAGAATGGAATGGGTAAGCTTGATATACAGTCCTGGTGTTTTCTTTTTATTATTACTAACTTATGTATTTGGTCTTTGACACACACTTCAAAAGCTGACTCCTGCTGTTTTTCACTTGGGAAACTGGGTGATCCACGGTGCATTCCGGGAGGAGGAACGCATTTCTGGAGGTACGAGTTCAGCCTTAACAAGCAGCGAGGTCTGAAGAACATCCAGAAGGAGGCATGTGGTGAAATTGGGTAAATCAGAGGTGGTAAGGAAGAGAGATGTGAGGTGAAATGGAGAACAGTGCTCAGGGAAGAATACAGCGGGACAAGAGCAAGGAATAATGAAAAAGACTGGTTAGTGAGCACTAGGAAAGCTCTTCCTAGTGCGCTGGGATTGTAGGAGTCTTCTGGCTGTACTTGAGCAGACATTCCAATCTGGGACGGAACTTCCATGGCAGAATTCAGCAAGTAATGACAAGTCCAGCTTTGAGAGAGGGGCTCTCAGGGCCACAAAAGAAAAAGGGATGCCATGATCTTTTAAAAGGTTTACAATCAAATAAGCCACATATTAGAAAACAATTATAGCAGTTCCTGTTCTGGTTCAGCAGAAACTAATCTGACTAGCATCCATGAGGATGCAGGTTCAATTCCTGGCCTCGCTCAGTGCGCTAAGGATCTGGCATTGCCGTGAGCTGAGGTGTAGGTCGCAGATGCGGTTCAGATTTGGTGTTGCTGTGGCTGTGTGGTGTAGGCCAGCAGCTACAGCTCTGATTCAGCCTCTAGCCTGGGAACCTCCATATGCTGCAGGTGTGGCCCTAAAAAGAACCCCCCCCCAAAGAAAAAGAAAAAGAAAGCAGTTACATAACCATACAATTTAGATAAGATCAATACAGTGCAATACAATGTAGATCACTATAGTTTTGCATGGGATCATATGGAGTGATGGCAGTCTTTGGGGAATTTGGAGAAGGGAGAAAGTGATTCATCCCTGAGCTTGACACGTGTGGATTAAAGGCCAGGCTCTGGAGTCGGATTGTCTCTCACATTCCAGATCAGTGGCTCAGTTATTCTTGCTAATCCTCAGCTTCCTTGTCTATAAAATAAGGGTGATCCTTGCTACACAAGCTTGTTGTGTATAAGGAAAGACAGGGCCTCACTGACATGCCAAACTGGATGGGTAAGATAATGGGAAGAAAACCAAACCTTTGACCTGCCAGGCAAGTAGCCTTCTGGCACCTGGGAGAAATAATTACCTGGAGGAAAGATTAAGAATAGGGCAGAGAAAGGTAAAGGAATAAACTCAAGGAAGTGAATGATACTTTATGTCTGAGCAGAGTGGCTACTTGAACTCATGCAGACACTCTAATTTGAGTGTGGATCAAGGATAGATAAGTAATAGGAGGTAGAGGCCACTCTCTCTGTCATTAATTAATCCCTTTGTGCCTCCATTTCGTCATGTGTAAGGTGAGGTAATAGTGCCTATCTCATAGACTTGTTAAGATTGAATGCGCTGACACACGTAAAGCCCTTGGAATGTGGTCCAGCACAAGTAAACGCTTGTGTTGGCCATCATAACTATTATCCCGTAATCATTTATTATGTTCCTAATATATACCATGAACTGTGACATGCACCGAGATGTGGCAATGAAGAAAGTTATGGGCAGCCAAGCCAGTACAGGATAGCAGCTGAGACTGTAGCATCTGGGTATGTGGACCTGGTTTTGAATCTGAGATTCATCACTTAAGTTTCCACTTGTATCACCTGGAGCAAACATCTACTCTCTAAACTAAGGATGATGCTAACCCCCGCCATAGGGTTGTTGAGGGAAGAGATTAGATAAAGCTCTATATAAGGTATTGAGTATAGTTCCTGGCACATAATAAATGCTCAGTCCTGGAAAGATCGATGAAAACATTGGAGAGAAGTTTAGGGAAACTCAAAGGTACGAGAGCTGAAGAAGGTATACAATACCAGGGTTTTCTAAGGGAGCGGATAATTTTCAGAGTTACATTTTTGATGCTATATGTTCTTAAGCAGTAGAGCAAATTGTGAATGAGAAGGTGGATTGCACTGGGCAAAGGCGAGTTTCACTAGCTAAAGGATCTATTGTTTCAAACAAGAAAATAGATCGCAAGTCGTTTAGCTTACTAAAAATGAAAGTCAAATGGTGTCAGTAACAATTGCAAAATATACTTTAGCTGCTAAGAATAGCTATGTTTATTATCATTATCATCCTCTGGAGTTGAGAACAGACTTAACTTTTGATCTCTTTGCTGGCAGTTAGATAGAATTAACATAATTACGGTTGGTTGGACCAGTCGTTTTTGGCAGGAATTTTTTGCTTCTCTCATGTGTCTGTAGGAAATTTAGATTATTACAGTATAGCTGCATTTTTGAAAAATAATAAGCTATTTCTGTGTGTTTGTAACCATAAAGATAATCTTTCAAAAAGCCCTTCAGATAAAAGAAAGTGTCCAGTTTAACAAACTTATGGTTACCAAAGGGGATGGGCAGTGGGGTTTGGAGTTAATATATACACACTACTTTATATAAAATAGATAAACAAAAAGGACTTACTGTGTAGCACAATGAACTATATTCAATATCTTGTAATAACCTATCATGGAAAATCATCCAAAAAGAATATATTATATATAATATATATGTATATAACTGAATCACTTTGCTCTGCACCTGAAACTAGCACAACATTGTAAATTAACTGTAATTCAATTTTTAAATGATTAAAAAAAATCTGTTGAGGATTTACTATCAAAAACAAGAATGAGGAAACATTATACAACTGGACTATGCTTGAGATCATACAGATGTACTAGAAATAGCAAGCATTTGGAGGCCACTTCCTGCTACGTGTTTTCCAACGTGCCCGTGATCATGCAGTCTTGGCAGGTATGGATATTAGGCTTGTTTCCCAGAGATTTAGGAACTTACCCAAGGTTGTACATCACAGCCACATCTTCTTTCCTGTGCAGTCATGTCTTCACAGGTGTGTGTGTTCATCAAAGAAGTATGAGTTTATTTTCTGTAGACAACTATGAGTGTTCTCTTGGCCTAGTATTTTCGGTAGTGAGAAGATCATAAGGGGAGGCTATGTATGAAAGTGTGGGTGTACTGTTGGTAAACAGCAGTGTAACAAAGGTCATGTTTACTGATACGATTTACCAAGTAAATAAATGGTAAACCAGAGGTTGAACATGGTGTGAGATGGGGGGAAGTTGTTAATGGCAGCGTAAGAATAGAACCCAGGTCTCCTAGATCCCAGGTTAACAACCCAGAAATAGATGTCAGCCTTTTATCTGTTCAGTGTCAGATGCCCACTCATATGATTCCTCACTTCACCTCTAAGAATGGGATTAGTGAGCTTGGAAATCAACTCAAGAGATCTGCGCTTTTGTTAAGTCATTAATTGACCCACCGTGCTGGGCTCTAAGTGTAATGTTCCTTCCTTTTTGTTGGAGTTTTAGCCTCAAGAAACCACAGAGAGACAAAGATAGATCCCAGTCTGAATGTTATAAGAAAGAGCTACAGGAACACAGGTGAAAGAGCGACTCTTGCTGACTGAGGCTTCGTGAAACGTTGACTAGAAGAGGCGGCATTCATGCTGGGCCTTGGAGCATGAGTGGGACTTCAGGAGGTGCTAATAGGGCAACAGGTGGAAGGGGCCTTGTAGGCAGGAGGCTTGAAGGTATGAAAATCTGTGAATGTTCGAGGTTGTACCTCTTGGGGTGGGGACTGCAAGAAGAAGTGGTGAAGGGGACATGCTGGCCTCTGTCAGTGAGCGCAAAGCAGTCTGGAATTAGCAACCTAAGCATCATTATCCAGTGTTGGTGTTGTGTCCATCTGACCTTTGTTTCACATATCAGTATTTTGATTCTTTGGTGGCATCTAAAGTACAACAAAATGTAGTTTTGCAGCCCGCATTGGAATCGTTGTGTTCCGTGATGATGGAGGAGAGGGAGGGAGTGATTTTTCTTGAGAAATGAATTGGGAATATACCTTTAAAATGTGAGGATAAATACATTTCCACTGTGGAACAAATCCTTCACGCATTCTTCTCTGCTTTCTCCTTCCTCCCCCTTGTGCTGGAGAGGAGGTAGGCAGGGTGATGCGTGTCAGGGAAGGGAGGGGAGCTCTGAGTGCTGCCTGGCATCTGGGCCGTCAAGGCTAGAGGGCAGATGTGGTCAGGACCTATCCAGGGAAGGTGGTGAAGGGCAAGTCCCTGAGGCTCTGAAAGAGTCTCTGTCACCTGCAGAGCTTCAGCCAGGCCCGGCATCACAGTTCCCTATGGTCACTTTTGTTCAAGCAGATCAACAGTTTGTGGAAAACGATGTTTCACTGGAATGGGATTCTGCTGGAATCAGTGGATTCAGTGGTGACCCTTAATGAGTGTCACCCTGCTGACTGTTCAGGGTTGTGTTTTTCGTGCCATCTGTTAGCAGTTCTGAGTTCTGTGCACAACCAGCAAGTGCTGCAGGAAGTTCTCTGATCTCTGTGGTCTCAGGCGTGTTCTGGGCAGCTGACCTGGGTGCTGACCCAGGGTGCCTCTGTGGCAGGGCGTCTCCCAGAAGGCTCAGGTCCCGCCTGCACCAGCTGCAGAATTCCGGTGGCACCGTCTGGGCATCGGTGAGGAGATGCATCCCAGGGCACTAGGTTGCCAGCAGCTCGCTGCTGAGACAGTAAAATCATATGTGGTGGCAATTTAGGAAAAATGTATATTGGAGTAATGGACTAGATATTTTCAGATTTGAATTTAGGCGATGAAAACTTTGACAGTCCAGATTAGGGAGGAGTGGCAGGCAAGCGTATAGAGAGATGGGGAGCTGCTGTGTGGTATTAATTGACCTACACCTTCTCAGTTTTCTCTTTAAGTGAATTGAATGTGATTACAAAATCAAGTATCTCAAGACTGTTTTGAGAATTTATGTTTTTGCTTCTTTTAAATCCACACATACGTGCCTGCCCCCGGAGTTTTGCTGTGAGGTCTAGGCAGGGGATGGGACTAGTCCGTCTGCTCCCAGAGCATGCCCCGGCTGACCCAGTAGGAGCACGCTGACAAAGCCTCTCCCGGGCTCTTTGGCCTCTTCTTAACAGGAAATGCAGGCACATTGTGGTGAAGCCAGTAACAACGTCTGTCCTACCAAGTTCATGCTTTCTCCCACTTTTCCTGCAAAGCTGATTTAGAAACATCCATGTACATGTCTATTGTCTTTCCTTCTTTTCTTCCATTGTTTCCTTCATTTATTCTACAGACACTTACCTGTTTATCTAGGACTGGTTTTGTGCTAAGCACTGAACTGGGTGCTGAGGCTCTGTTCTAAATGGTTCCATCCTGGTCCTTAGTGGTGAGGGACAGTCACCCATTACAGTGCAGTATGGTGAGGAAGTACTGGACAGCTGTGTGGGTGCACAGAGGGCACCGTGTTTACTAAGCATCTACTCTGCGCCAGGCCACCTAGGCATGAAGACGTCATCCATCCTCACGGGGACTGGATCTCACCAGGCCCGGCTGCAGAATGCAGGTGCGCTTGTCTGGGCTATCGGTCCCCTTGTCCTGGGCCTAAACAAATCCCAGAGCCCTCTCATTCCCACTGCCCCTCTCTGGTCAGTCCAGGCTGACCACAGGAGCCAAATTCTGGGACTGGGTTCTTATCCCCTTATGAAATGTGTTAACCAGCTACCACAATATCCTAAGGAAATGCTGCTAGGCATTAAAATCAGGTGATTTCTCTTATTTCAGTTTCTTCAGATATGTTGTAAGTATCCATGAGATACAAAACTCTGCGGGGGCGTTAGTTGTCAGAGGGATAGCCAGGATGCCTCTCTTATTTTTGTGGAGCTGTGTCCTCCAGGAGGAAGAACAGACTATAACTAGCCGAGTACAAAGCACGGCACGGCATCATGGGGCTGTGCTCTGTGAGTTAAGCAGTTTCATGTTGAGGGGAATCAGGAAATATTTGGATAAGGAAGTGGTCATTTTTCTGGGTCGTGAAGATTGGTTAGAATGTCAGCAAAGAGAGAAGCCGCATCATTCTAGAGCAAGGAATAATCAGAATTGAAAGAAATACGGGTGGGAAAAGACAGTATGTTCTGAAAACACTTAAGCACTTGGAATCTTGTAAGGGAGCACTGTCAGTCAGAAAAAAGGGAGGCTGAGGGCAGATCACATGCCTTGAGTGATGAACTAAGGCACTTGTGGTACATTTACATTCTCTGCTATCTAAGTCTCATCTGGAGGAGTTCCCTTGTGGGGCAATGGGTTAGAGATATGGCGTTGTCACTGCAGTGGCTCAGGTTGCTGTGGCGGGGGTTCGATTCCTGGCCCAGGAACTTCCACAGGCCATGGGCTCAGCCAAAGTAAATAAATAAATAAATAAATAAATAAATAAATAAATAAATATTTTTAAAAAAGAAAATTCTCATCTAAAGAGAGGGCCCCAAATGGTCCTTTAACTTGATTCATAAAAATTGCATCATGTAAAGGTGAGAGGGGGCAATAAGAATGGAAAAAATTCAGTCACTGCTTTAGGAACTCCCAGTCTGATGGACCCCTCGCCTTTTCCAAAGACTGCTAAAAATTCAGCCTTCTAAAATTTAATATTCACCAATTAGGAAGAATTTCTCAGCCTCCCCCCTCAATATGGTTTATTTTCTTACAACTTGGATGTGCTTGGTCACTTTCACTAACAGATAAAATATTTCTTTGTGAAAGTGGTTCCCCAAAGAAATTCCTCCTATGATGAAAATGAAGTGACTAATATTTTACGGGATTTTATGAGTGGATATGACATGTCTAGTGATGCTCACAAATCTAGGAATTCTCAGGTGGCCTTCTGGGATTTATTGACAAAATATATTAAACCCAGAACAAAGAAAAACTGGTGGTAACATGTATCAGAAAGATTTATGCTGATGAAGAGTATTATGTATGGACACTTGGGAGAGAGAGGACAGGCCGCCACTGGCATTGAAAGATGGTTCATTGGTGACTTGTGTCTTCTCTCTCTGGAGGAGAATACGAGAGTTGAGGAGATTCAGTGCAAACCCACTGATGTTACCAGCCCCGTTTCTGGTTTGTTCAGTTTGTAGTTGTTGCTTTGGGATATGATGTAGCCCGTAGCGAATGTTAAATGATTATAATAACTGGGCCTGTGATAGAAAAGTTCTTGCCTTCTGTTTGTTGTTTAGACAGTGTCTCATATTGAAAATCATTCTGTGTCCACAACTAAAGCAGCAAATACCACTGGGAGGTTACTTAGATTTGGGCCCATTTCTGCCACCACCACTCTCCAGCTGTGTGACTTTGGACACCTTCCAAGACTTCTCTGAGCCTCAGTTTTCACATATGTACATTGGGATGAGAATATCTTTCACACAGAGCTTCTGGAAGGATTAGAAGAAAGTACATATAAAAGCTCAGAGATGTGGGTTAGTCTTACCTAACTTTGGTGGGATATGAAATTCCAAAAGAGGGGTCTGAAGAAGGAAAACTAAAGTGTAGTTTATTAATTCTTATCAAAGGAAGATCAGCCTGGAAGGAGGTGACAACTCACCCATGATATGGTACGCACAGAAGGGCTGCCCTTGAGTGGAGTTAATCTTTAATCAAACCATAATGATATTAAGACAACATGCTTAAAAAGCACACAGCTACATTTCAAGTGTGCACTGGAGCACTATTCATCTTAACAATCGCGTTTCAAAGTGAATGATTAGCTTTTAAATCCTGGTCCTCTCCCCTTTTTCAATAGCAGATGGAGAAAAAAGAAAAGCAAGTGCAGTGTTGCCAGATAGATACCCTCCTCCCTCATCTGCAATCTCTGCTTTGTGGCCCCAAGCTGGGGTGCAATTGGACTGCAAAGATTCACACAAGAGCATAATAACACCACTTAGAAAAGCTTTTAGCATTTTGGAGTGAACACTGATGAGTCTGCATTTCAATTGAGGAGAAACTGCTCTTCCCTGCCATGAGGAATTCAGTTCTCTAATAAGAGGGCCAGATTTGATTGGGCCAACACAGGCTGGCTTTACTAATGTGTGTAGATTCAGGTGGCTTGTTTCTTGCTTGCTGCAAAGGTGCCGAAATCCCACGGTATTTCAGCAGGATTTTCTGCAGACAGAAGCCGTGTCCTGAGACTGTCAGCGTGACCTTGGTAACTCTGAGCTAGGTGGGGAGCCAACTCCAAACGTGATCTAATCTTGAAGTGTGTTTTAGAAACAGGATTTACATGTCCCCTATTAGATGCTCTTTATTTAGAACCAAAAAACATTATGAATTAGACTTCCTGGAGCACTCTCCTTCTGGTTAACAGTTTAATTAGAATAAATGAGTACACTGGGTGCTTTCCTCTTTCTCTTCCTCCAGCTCCTGCTCATCCTTCTTTTTCTTCATTGTCACCTGCATTGTCAGCTATTGATAACCGCACAGCTCTGTGAAAGGGTTATTCCAGACCCTGTGATGTCCTGAATTAATTTAGAAGGCCCAGCTAAGCCCTGAGTATGTAAAAGACATGAACAATTTGGTCACAAATTAATTTTCAATTTAATATGAGGAAAATGGGCATTTTCTGGGCCCTACTTTATGCAGCTCTTTCACACGTGCCATCTTCTTTATATTCACTGTAGTGTTATAATTGTACTTGGCCTTATTTGTAACTCGGTGAAGTTAAATAATTTGTTCCTGGTCACACTGGCAGTAAGTATGTACCTCTGGGGTTCCTCCTGAGATTTTTTTTTTTTTGGCCTCAAGCTCTGTGTTCTTACTTAATTCAGTTGGTACTTATCGAGCACCTCTTATATGTTAAGTACTCCAGTAGGAGCTTGGTGCACAGAGTTAAGACAAAGTGCCTTCCTCCATGGATCATAATCCTAGCAGGGGGAGCCAATAAAACAAACATACAGACAATTATAACAGTGTCATAAATGCAAAGTGAATATATGTGTGAGATATAGCATAAGAACAGGAGGAGCGTGATTAATTCCATTTAAAGGGGCTAGAGAAGACTTACTATTAAAAGGAACATAGAATATGAATTTTAAAGACAGGAGTTTGCCATGCAGATAAGGACAGAAGACGAATCTTACTGGCAGGCCATTTACCTATTACAAGAAATAGAAGTGTGAAGAACTGAGTGTTTGTAGAGAACTTTAAGCAGTAAATACATATTGCCACAAATAATTTTATGCTGATTGGAGGGGCTCAAGTATGTCTAAGCTAGCTCTCCATCTTTCAGTTCAGAATGGAAAATGATTCAATACTGGGGATCTGATGTGATAACCCTCATAGAGGTAATAGTAATGCTAAAAGCTATAGACATACGCAGGCAGGAGCTATGGTTTCTGTTTGGGGTGATCAAAGAAGGCTCAAAGGAGTAGCATTTAAGCTGGACATGGAAGAAAAGATGGAACAAGAAGAAAGCATTCCAGGTGGAGGGACTGTGCATGAGCAAAAGCCCTGAGGTGGGAAAGCTTCCTCCAAGAATCCAGAAAAGAGAAAGCTTGAGAGAGTGGGAGCATGCCCGAAGGAGAGGATCAAACCTGACACGATTTCCAGGGAATTGGAGGGGCGGCTCCTCCCGTGCACCCAGCAGCAGCGCCCTTAGCGGCCTAGGCCTCCCCTGGTGATTGTGGTCAGCAGTTAGAGGAGCGCTCCTTACACTGTCCCTCAGTTCTGTGCGGACAGTTCTTACTTCTGCTGGCATGGAAAGACACGGGCGTGTACTCAGACTGCTGGGTGTTCAGTTCAGGGTTCAGCTCTTCAGCTGTGTCGCTTAACCTCTCTGAGCCTCGGATTCCCAACTGGTGAAATGGAGATAATGTCGTCTGTCTCACAGGAGATAATGAGAATGAAATGTGCAGTGAATGACAGCGCATCCCTCGTCTTCTTCTATCTGTGCTACTCCTTAATTAACGTCAGTGCTTGACACACCGTCTTCACCCCTCTCCCACTGCTTTCTTCAGTCCTTACTCCCCAACCCACTCTGCACCTGAGCCCTCAGCTGAGGAGACTGTAAATGGTCAGATTCCCTTCGGAGAGGGTCTTTCATCTTATCAGTTATTTTTTAGTTGGATGGATTGTAGGAGAGTGGGTTGATAATTATAGGCACATATAAAGACAAATTACCCAAGTAGGTAGTGCTTGTGACTAAATATAGATAAATCCATTTTCCTAATTGGGTCCCTGGGAAAGCACACCTAGGGGAGATTGACAGATGGGAAATTTTTGGGAAAGTGCTTCGGAATTAGAATGCAGGGGAAGGGAGCAGAACTGGGCAGAAGGAAGTGTTGGATGTTGATACCGTTTCAACAGAGACTTCTAAAGGAATAGCCCTTAGGACTTGTCCTGAGTTGGGATAAAGGGGCTGGGCCTTGGAACCCCTTCACTGACCAGTAACTGACTACATGCAGGCTGTCCCCAGAAAGGAGGAGGGACCTGGGGTGGCGCCACTCTCTTCAATATGGGCATCATCTTAAGGATTTTCATAGCAGACTAGAATTCATGTGTGGATTTTGCTGATAGCCAAGATGTGGCATTTTTAAAGCAGGAAGAATCTGTGCATATTCAGAGCACTGTATTAGTTTCCTCTTGGCGCTATCACAGATTTAGTGGCTTCACAACACAGACTTATCCTCTTACAGCTCTGGAGGCCAGAGGCCTGAAATGTTTCACTAAGATGAAGTCAGGACGTTGGCTGGGCTGGTTCCCTCTGGAGACTATGGGAAATCCATTTCCTTGCCTCGTCTAGCTTCTAAAAGCCTCCTGCCCTCTTTGACTTGTGATCCCTTCCTCACATCACTTCAGCCTCTTGCTTCTGTTGCCTCATCTACTTCCTCCTTTGATTTCTTGCCCTGCAATTACATTTAGGGCTCCCCGGATAATAGAGGGTAATCTCCCCGTCTCAGAATCGTTAACACAGTCACATGGCCACAGTCCTTTTTGCAGCGATGCAAAGTAACGTTCATAGGTCCTGCAGATTAATTAGTACATGGATATTTGGGGAGGAGGGCATTATTCAGCCTGCTTGCAAGCATTACAGTTAAAACTTGCGCTGGTACTACCTACTGAGTGTGTTAACTGGTGGTTTCAGAACGTCAGTGATAACGTAGTCTTGTCAGGGTCTGCCTCCCTTAACAACATCAAGATCACTGGGACCGAATAATTATTCTCCAGCAAACCCCAAACATGTGGCTCCTCTCTTCCTCCCACCCTCCAGTCTTCTGTCAGCGTCTCCCGTTGGGCTAGAAAGGGAGCCTAGGCTATGTAATTTGCATGGAGTCAACCCTTTTAATATAAAACATAGCAGGGGAAGTGTGGAAATCAAATATGAGAGGAAAATGACCAGCCCACAAACTGAATCTCAGAAAATTGAGGCCTGAAGTGCTTGCTAAATAAGCTTGTACTGGTTATTCCTGCCTCATCACATCAGTGTTGTCCAAATTCCCAGATACTCTTTTGCATAAAAACAATTTCTCACTCCACAGATTCCTTACGCCCTGAGTCATTAATGATGGCATTATTCATTGTGTATGATTTCAAGACTGCTTTTTGGACCATGCCTTGGAATTTCTTACCGTCTACCTTCCAGCCCCAGGGGTGCGTAAGAGCTGGGAGAAGGTGGGGGCTGGTAGGGCATGTTTACCCACTAGTGATTGGGCCACATAGTGGAACTAGAAAATAGAATGTCCAACAGGAAAAAATCTTGCTTCACGGTGGATTTTGATCAAATGCTAACTCTCCAAAGTGCATTTAAAAGTTGTTACTGTGGTTTCTATGCTTAGAGGCTGATGCTTTACATTGCCTGCTCAGCCTGTCGCCGAGCCCCAGGGTTGTGCCAGAGCTCTAATATACCCTTTTGCCAGGCCCATGGCACCATCCTAATTGGATTTTAAGTTTTCAGTTATCTGCTGCGATACACTGAGTTCAGTCCATTACAGCCCTGAATAGAGGGTCAGACAAAATGCTCCCCATCTTTGGCCTTGAAAAGCTGCTGCTTCTCCTTCCTCTTCTCTCCTTCTTCTTCTCTCTCTTTCTTTAACTTTTAAAAATTGTGCAGGGAAGTGCTGTTCAGCCATCAGCTCACCACCTCTGGTGCTGACATCTTATACGATTATAGTATAATATCAAAACCAGGACGTTGTCATTGCTCCAATCCATGGAGAAATGCTTCGCTTTATAGGTTGTAGAGTATGCCTCAGCGCTGGGGATGGCAGTGGTTGGCAGGGTGGTAGTAATAATGATAATCTCCTGTATTCACACTGTGGTTTTATACTTACCAAAGCTCTTTTATTCCTCCCCACTATTGTAGGGGTTCTATTAGCAGATTTCTTACTCAGCCAAGACTTGCTGATGCCTCGGTTTTACTTGGCAATTCAAGACCCAAAGAGCTCATTATAAGTGGACTGCTTTTCATTTTCTCTTGGAAGGACACTGACATCAAGTTACCTCATCAAAAAGTGACCCCGTGCCCTTTGTCCTGCACTTTCTATTGATTGAGAGAAATTTCTCCTCTTTAGTGGCAAAAGAGGCATGATCCTTTGCCTTTACACAGCTGCTCCGTCTGCTTTGATCTGCCTTCTGCCACCCCTACGTCTAGTCTTCCTTGCCTGCCCAAGGTTTCCTCATCCTTTAAGATTATGTCTTGGTGTTACCTCCGCTCCAACACCATCCTTTATTACTTCCCCTCAAGCTGGATGAGGAACTTCTCTGTACTCGTGCAGTTTGTTGTTTATGCTTTAACAAGTTTATTTGTATTGTCTATTTTCTTGCCTGTATCCACTAATAAATAGTGAGTTCTCTGAAGGCAGGGATTAGATTGTTTAATCCTTTATTTCTATTCCCCAGCCCATTTCTTAAATGGATGGATAGATGGATTCATGCAATAATTTTGTGTCAATCTGGAAAGACAGAAAAACTTTAATAACATCTGAATGAAAGATATGAAAGTAAATGAATCCTAGCTTATCTCCTCTTGAGGTCTCCTGTACTTTTTGCAGTTGTCATAAGGTTTGGAGATAAAGAACATGTAATAATGATGGAGATGGGGTCCATGTGATCTTGAAAAGATACACCGATGGCAAGAAAACACCAAAATTAGGAGTTCCTGTCATGGCTCAGCAGAAATGAATCTGACTGGCATCTATGAGGATGCAGGTTCGATCCCTGGCCTTGCTCAGTGGGTTAAGCATCTGCTGTTGCCATGAGCTCTGATGTAGGTCATAGACGCAGCTCAGATCTGGCATGGCTGTGGCTGTGGTGTAGGCCAGGGCTACAGTTCTAATTTGCCCCCTAGCCTGGGAACCTCCATAAGCTGTGAATACAGCCCTAAAAGGACAAAAGAAAAAGGGGGGGGAATTAAATGTAATAGAGTTGAATGTAAATTTTGAGCTTCCTATTAAACATGGCAGTTTGAATACCTGCATATATTTATATTCCCTTCCAGTATTCTACCAAAGTAACAAAGCATTTAAACAAGTGTAAATCTATGATATCAAAGAAGGAATGTCTTGACAACACAAGTAGGGAATGTGATTGAAATTTTGGAAGCCAGAAAGAAGATGGGTGTGTGGAAAATGATTTAGTAGAGGTAAAAAGCATGAACTCAACCCGCAGGGTGTGAGATAACAGAAAAAAAATATGTGTTAGTCTCTGCCCCCGATTTCTGGCACAGAGATCCTGAAACCCTTCTAATTTTCTAACTTATAGGAATACTAGGAACACCTCTTGTTCTGATAGTAGTCTCTGTCTTCTTTTCCTGACACAGAGCTCCTGAAACCCGTATAGTTTTCTGGGTGAAAGGAGTGTCTTTTGTTCTAATGAGGTGACTCTGAGTGGGGTCCTGGATGAGGTCTGGTTACCAGAAAGAACAAGCCATGATTAGAAGCTTGGAATTTTCAGCCCTTCCCACCTTTCTCTTGAGAAAGGAAAAGGACTGAAAATGGAGTTAATGATCGATCATACCTTTGTGATGAAGCCTCCATAAAATCCCGGAAGGATGCAGTGTGGAGAGCTTCCGGGTTGGTGAAAACATGGAGGTGCTGTGAAAGTGGCTCATGCAGAGAAGGTATGGGAGTGCCAGACCCCTTCCCACACACCTGTCCTTATTCCTCTCTCCATCTGGATGCCCAGCTGTGTCTTTATGACAGCCTTTCATGATAAATGGGTGAAGCAGGGAGAATGTTTATCGGAGGTCTGTAAGCTACTCTAGGAAATTAAGTGAACTTGATGAGGGGGTTTGTGGAACCTCCAATCTATAGCCAATTGGTCAGAAGCACAGCTGACACACTGGGCTTGTGATTGGCCTTTGAATGGGGAGAGGCGGGCAGTCTCATGTGACTGAGCAGTCTGTGGAATCTGATGCTGTGTCCCGGTACATAGTGTCAGAATTGGGCTGAATTCTTAGATATCCCGCCGGTGTCCCAGAATTGCTTGTTGGCGAATTGGGTTGAATTTTTGGATATCCCGCTGGTGTCCCAGATGCTTGTTGGTAGAAGGAGACCTCCACACATTCGACGACCAGAAGTGTCGTGAACATAGTGCTCTGCGTGAAGGTGGGAGCATTGTGAGTTCTAAAGGAGACTCACAGGGAAGACCCTTGCAGTAGAGAAAGAGGGGGTTTTTTCCCTCACAGGTGGGAGACCGGGGGGCTTTTTTCTTCAAGAGGAAGCCAGTGAGAAGTACAGGCTCCTGGGGAAATTCAGGTATTAAAGGCCTTGGGTATTTGTAGCCAGGGATGTGGAGAAGGACCTCAGGCACAATCATTTAGAAGTCTTATAAGGAACTATTGGAAACTAGATCCCCTCCTCTGTCCGCCAGCCAGGCCCACCCCATCAAAAGGCTGTTTCATCTTTGGAGAGACTGAACCAGAGAATCTCTGAATTTGAGGCATCAGACACGGATCGGGATGGGGAGTGAGACACTACACCAGAAACAGGGGCATTAGGGAAAGCATGGAGTGAATGATGAGGTGTTCATCCCCATCCCCACCCCCCCAGGCCTCTTCCTTTCCTTCCATAACTCAGCAACTGGGACTTTAACTTGAAAGAACTGATATTATGGGATTCTGAGGAAGCTGAAATGACCTAAGCATAGAGGCTTCTGGTTCCTGATATTTAGATGTCTCCAAAGTAAGTACATCCCCAGCTTATCACTAGATAGTGGTGACCACTCATCTGCAACCCGGGTCTGTGCACACAGAGCTTCCAGTCAGCATCTTTGTGCCTCCTTCTTAATTTGGGTTTCCAAACAAGGATCACCAGGCATTTCAGGGCATCCTTACAACAAAAACAGTAGAAAAGACGCAGAGAGTCTGAAGATAATGCAAAGAAGAGAGAAAACCTTGAAAATGTTTGTAATTAATATACCTAAGGAAATTAGATATTCATGAATTAGCAGGAAGCTGTTAAAAAGGAATCTTTAGAGAAGAGCTCTTAGACATTTAAATGTACTTAATTACACGTGGAATATCATGTTCATTCTAGGGAGACCCCATTGCCAGAAGGGCATGGAGAAGCAGAGAGTATTCTTAGGACGTATGAACTTGGATTTATCCATTCATGCACACATTCATATACATGGCAGTCATTTCTCATGGACTTTCATGAGCCAGCCAGACACCCAGAATTCTGGGAATGAAGGAGCCAGAAAAGACAAAGAGGGGGCTGAACCATCAGAAGCTGGGGTAGGATGAAGACCAAAAACAAAAAAACCCCAAAAAACAGAAAAATGATGATGAGTGGTGTAGAGAGGAAAGTGGAGATTTGTGGAAGGGCCCAGACACTGCCCTAAGAGGACAGCTGCAGGATGTGAAGAGAAAGGATTATTGTATCTGAAGACCAGATGACCAGGGAAAATAGCTTTCCTTCCTGCCTCCCTCCCTTTTTCCTTCCCTCCCATTCCTTTCTTTCTCTTCCCTTCTATTCTCTTCTTCTTTCTTTTCCTTCCTTCCTCCCTCCCTCCCTTCCTTCTTTTCTTCCTACTCCCTCCCCTCTCCTCCCCTCTCCTTCCCTCCCTCCTTCCTTTCTGTCTGTATCTGAAGGGTTGTTTAGGGGAGAGGACTTGTTCTATATAGCTTTAAGAGATAATAGTTAAGAAAAGAAAGAAGGAAGGAAGGAAAGAAAGAAAGAGGAGTGAGATAACATCTTAAAATGGGAAAGTACTAATCAGTGAATCCAGAAGGGCCCAGCTAGAAACCTGCTGGTCTCTTGCAGTTCTCTGTGGGTCAGAGGGGGCTTGGTGAGTTTTTGTGGATCTGTCAGTTTCATTCTGAAGTATGACAAACATAACTAGATTGTTTTTAAAAAGGGTCATTTCTTGGACTGATCCACCGAAACCAGCTTTGTTTGAGTTTAACTGAAAAGGAAAGTTGTTGGAGGGTATTGATTTCTGGTTCTTGAATTGGAGGCACAAACGCCATCCCAAAGCAAGTCCCACAGGTGTTTTATGGGCCCAGGCTAAAGGAGATGGTGAATAAATTTGCTGGTAAATACTAATTGAAAGACCTTACCATGTGACTGCTGAAACAGCCTCCAGACTCAGGCTCAGTCATCCTACATCTTCCAAATTTTTAGCCTTTCATTATGCACACTGCAAATAATTGACACCAGGCTGAGTCAGCTTTCTGATCCTCACCCTCACGGTTCAGATGAGAGTCTAATTATAAGAGCTACTCCTACATCTCCAGAGGCAGCAGGCTTGGGATTTCTTCTTAAATTATTAATCAAAAGGAAGATAAATTTGCCTGATTCAGTTCTATGGGGATCAGTTTTCCCATAGCATATTTTTATTTATTTGTCCGTAGACGCCACTTTTAATGGTTACTTTCTTCTGTTGTTTTCTCACTTTTCCATGGGTCTAGAGGATGGAATGGTTGGATTAGTGTGCGTTTCCACAGCCCTGTCTCCCTGTAGCTGCAGCACAGTCTTCAGCTCTGATAGTCCCATAGACCCAGGAAGGTATCTGGTTTATAAATTGCCTCACTTGTTAAAGATGTATCTCCATGTGCTTCTAGGCCCTGGAATTAAGAAAGCCTGGCACAGGAACATGGGGCTGTAATGATGTCTAATCAAAATCAGTGTGCCAACACTGACTCTTTGCCATTTTCTTTGCTCCTCTCAATAGCAGTTCCTTTTCTATTCTCAGTCCGTTGCTCAGGCTAGAAAGCTGGGGAAAACCTGGACGCTTCCAGTCTTTCTTATATGCCATGCTGAGTTAATCAGCAGAGCCCCTTATTTACACCCCTTGATTGTCTGTCCACTCTTCACTCCCACTGTCCCTACCGTCTCTTACCTGGACCGTTGAAAGAGACCCCTATGTGACTTTCAGGTTTTCTGATCTCTCTCCTGTCATTGTCCCATCTCTTTATCAGAATGCTGCTAAGGGACAGTTATAGTATATCCCTTAAAAATCGCCCAGTCGTTCCATATTTTCTTTGTTTTAGAGTTCAAATTTCTTAGCAAATGATACTGTGCAGAGACTAGTGTAGGGTTTACACTTTGTCCTTACCTAAATAACGGTTTCAATTTTGTGTACACCCAGGGGGTTCTTTACTTTCTCATCTTTTCCCAAAAAAAGGGGAACAGTTTTATTTTAAAAAAGATAGTGAAATAAGCAAAGTAATTTTTCCTGTGCTGTAAAAATAGCTAAACAGAGCTTGAAATTGTCCCTATAAATTGCACTGAAGCTCTCTTCAGCTCCTGTTTGTGTATTTGGGGGCTGTGGGTAATTTCCCATTATGTGATTTTTCTGGTTACACACCATAAAATACTTGCAATATTAACGTAATAAATAGGAACACATACAGCATCTCAAGGAGTAAGGTAATCTTAGAATTGGAGAAGACTCTAGCCAGGTGATTTTAGGATTCAGAAATAGATAATTACAGTGAAAAATAAGTGAAGAGTAAAATAATTATCTTATTCCATATCTATGGCAATTCCTCCATTTACTTCAGTTGGAAAATGAAAATTATTTTAGTGGGAGAGCCATGGAGTAGTAGAACATATTTATCAAAGTCTCAACCTTTTCAAAATGGCTAGACCACTTTTTTATCAGGGTGAGAGAGGAATAGTCACATCAGCAGCTCTGGTCCATCAGTTATCAGACATTTCTTCAGCATCTGCCATGTTCCTCACAAGTAATAAGCAAGTCCTTACAGATAATTAAATAGTTTCATGTATTTCATGAATACTGCAAAGGAGAAATATCATTTGTATTTGATGGAAGGACCTGTCATAGGTCAGGGAGCTCTCTGAGGAAATGATGTTGAAGACAAGAAAGGAGAGATGAGAAGCCAAATGAAGACCAGTGGGAAAGGTGTTCGAGGCAGCGGGAACAGCCTGGATGATATTTTGCTGCTGGAAGGGAATGGAACTGAGAAGATCTCAAAAGCTAGAATCTGAGGAAGCCAAAAGAGAGAGGAGATTAAGAAAAAGATTAGTAGGAGAGTCAAGCAGGGACCTTCTTGTCTTGACTAAGAATTATAGATGGCATTCAAACTAGAAGCTAGAGCTAGTTCTGGGATTGCCATCAGTGTGGAAATCAAGGTAGACATTAGATGGTAGTAATGAAAAGTCCTTGGGTGCAGGGACCTTATTTTAATCATATCACTAGTGTCTAGCACAAAGCTTCATCTTAGTTGATGCTTAGGAAATGTTTGCTGATTGATCAGATGCATTTGAGCAGCATAGCACTTTGATGGTTATTATGCCAATGAAACCTCAAAATGATGCTAGGTCTAGGTGTACTTTATCTGTTTTACTATGAGCAAACCAGGGCTCAGAATGACACACCTGGGGTCCCCAGGGGGAAGAGCCATTGAGGAAGACTGACATAGTGATGCCAGCTCTTTAATTTTATCAAGTCAAAACATTTAATCTTTTAAAATAATCAATTTAAATGTTTCTGTTATGAATATTAGCAATGAGATCCTGCTGTATAGCACAGGAAACTATAATCACTTGTGATGGAACATGATGGAGGATAATTTGAGAAAAAGAATTTGTGTGTGTATATATATATGTATATTATAACTGGCTCACTTTGCTGTACAGCAGAAATTGACAGAATGTGGTAAGTCAACTATAATGAATTTTTAAAAAATGAATTTTTTTTTGTCTTTTTTTGCCTTTATGGAGAGCCGCACCCGCGGCATATGGAGGTTCCCAGGCTAGGGGTCTAACAGGAGCTGTAGCTGCCGGCCTTCGCCACAGCCACAGCAACGCAGGATCCGAGCTGCGTCTGCGGCCTACACCACAGCTCACGGCAACGCTGGATCCTTAACCCACTGAGCAAGGCCAGGGATTGAACCCGCAACCTCCTGGTTCTTAGTCGGATTCGTTAACCACTGAGCCACGAAGGGAACTCCCCCCAAAAAATGAATATTTTTAAACATTAAAAAATAGAATTTTACAAAGAGTGCTCAGGTACTTGCCACCCAAATTCAATACTGGTCAAGTTTGCCAATTTGCTTCATATATCATTAAAGTATTTTCTTTGCTGATGTATTTTAAAACAAATCTCAACATCTCTTTTCATCCCTACAATATTCAGAAACTATAAAGTGAAAAGAGAAAACATTGTCTAACATAACCACAAGGCTATTATCACACCCAACAGAATTATGATCTACTATGCATTCTATAGTGACTTAAAAAATTCTTTTTTAAAGTCAGGATCTAAATAAGCACTATATATTACACTTGGTGGTTATGCCTCTTAAATATAAAAAGGGTATTTTAACAACAAAAAGTAAGAAAAAACCCATAGTCTATTATTATACAAGCTTAGAGTTATGAAGAGCTCCCACCCTTAGCCTAATTTTTCATGCTGTGACACGGCCCTGCTCTCTGCAACCTCTCCTAGGAATCCCCGCCCCAAATTACTGCAGGCTTTGCAGTATCAGAGGCAGTGCTGATTGCTGTCTCTCCTGAGAATCTCCTGCCTCCCCACAGCCCTGTAAGTGCCCAGTGTGTCTTGCTGGGCAGAGGGCAGCAAATGAACCTGACAATCAGCCCCAAGTCTGGTGAACCTGCACTAACTGGTCCTGGTTGACTTGAACTCTTAAACCCAGAATCACACTAATGACATATGGCAAAGCATTCATTTAGGAAGCATGTTGGAGAGACTGAACAAAATCTCATCAATATTGATCTTACCAACCTACTTTATAGAATTCACTATAGATATGAATCTATAGTTGTATCAGAAATTGGTTGTTAAATAGGGTGACCAAACCAGACAGCTGTGGACCTGTACATATCAGGAGCAAAAGGGGGAAGAGCACAGTTACTTGGAGAGGAAACTGTAGACTCAATGCAGTGGGAAAAAGCTGGATGAGGCTGGAACTGAAAGATTGGGATTCAGGTCCCAACCGTGCTGTGTGACATTGAACAAGTCATCTAGCCTCTCTCAACCCCCATTTTCTTAGTGTTCTTCTCATTGTGCTTCTATTTATTTAGGAATGGTGGGTTATCCTCTAAGATAATATGTGTATGTTATTTCCCAAGATACTGTTAAAAGATAAATCTGATAGAAATGTCATGGAAGCAAGACAGATGTTTATTACCCTTATGCCACATCCAAGGAGACCGCCAACCTGCCTACCTCTAGAGACAGACTGCTTTATCTTCTTTCTCTGCACTGCTCTATAATTAGGCAAGAATATCACCCTTTTCATTGGGCAAGATCTAACTGATTATTATTGCAGAATAACATAGGAAGCTTGAACATTATTATTTTAGCTTCTAGCTCCATGATTTTAATACAAAAGAAGGAATAGGACAAATCCAGCAAAGATTTAATATTTTTATTTGCCAAGGAAGCCCTTCTTATCTGGTTGGATGTAGTCTTAAGCATTTTGCCTTAATTTAGAAGGCAGCTCCTTGATCCTTATTCTGTACATCTCTGGCTTCGAATCACACCAATTAAACTTCAGCCTGTGCATCCTAGGTACTGAACCTTTCACCCAGCCTGCCAGCAAAACCTTTAGAGAATTGCCATTGGCAGCTGGGCACCAGTGATATCAGAAGTTTCCATTTTCCTCTCAGAGTTTCACGTTTCCTCTCTGAAGCATGATTTCCTCTGTGGCTTTATTTCCATAGCCAAGGCAGAAGTCAAGTTTTATGTCTTTGGGGACAAATTTAAGATACCGAGGAAATACTCTTCTAGGCAGAGTGGAATTTTTGAACAGACTATATTGATATGAATTGTTGTTATCCCTTCATATGGTACTGTTCAGTTTATCAAATATACTTATATCTGTTTTCACTTGATCCTCACAGCAACCTTGTAGTATAAGCAGGTTATTAATATTATCCTTATTTTATAAATAAAGAATATAAAGCTTCAAGTGATCTTAATCTTTTTTCTTTTCTGTTTATTGAGTACCTAGTTTATTCTTGGCACTGAACTCTGTCATTTACAGATGCTGTCATATTTAATTTTCAAACAGTCTGATGAGGCAGTCAGTGTGTTTCTTTTGTACATGTGATAAAACCAAGTCTTGTCTGTGTTGACTAACTTGTGCAAAATTCACACTGAGAATCAGTGGTGAACTTAAGATTTTGAGTTGGATTCTATTTATTTCAGAGTATTTTATTTTATTTTATTGTCCTTTTAAGGCCGCACCCACAGCATATGAAAGTTCCCAGGCTAGGGATCAAATAAGAGTTGCATCTGCTGGCCTGCACCACAGCCACAGCAACGCCGTATCTGAGCCACATCTGCAACCTACACTACAGCTCACAGCAATGCTGGATCCTTTAACTCACTGATCGAGGCCAGGGATCAAACCAATGTCTTCATGGATACTAATCAGGTTTATTACCACTGAGTCACAATGGGTACGCCTATTTCAGAGCCTTTTAAAAAAACAACTTTCCACCAGGATACTACCAATTGTCTGAAGACACAGGTTTTGCCAAATTCAGGAAGTTTCCATGCTGACTCCACTTTGCAATAATCTTGATAATCGAAGAAAATCTGCCCTTATGAAGCCATAAAACAAAGCTTGCATGAAGTCAAATTGAAATTTAATGTGTCTCATTTTCAGAGTTATGCTCATATTGTATAAAATAGCCGGTTGGGAATTCTGACTGTTGTTTGTCTATAAAACTTACTTCATTTTACACATTAAAGAATTTCTGAGCATTTACTGAAAGCATTTTAAAGCGTCTCCAATCAAGCTGCACAGAAAATTGCCCTAGCCCCAGCAAATGATCCCATTTCTACTGAGAAAAAGAGAGAAACAGCATATCTTAATATCATGTGTTATTAAAAATTATTCTTAAAGATTTGATCTACTTTGTAGTAGATTTGACAGATGAAAGGATCAGTGTTTTCCCCTGAAGTCTTTATTTAGGTTGCCCAATTCAGCGAGTATTTATATTAGCACTTATTAACTGATAACTGTGTCTCACACTCTGTTCCAAATATTAGGGATACAGAAAAAGTATGACAGTGTCTTGCCCTCACGCTGTCCATAACTAAGTTCTTAATGCTCAGTGCTAGAGATCTCTTACTTTGTGGAGTTCAGAAAAGATAACAGACTCACCCTGTTATCTAGTATTCTCAGTTACAGTTGGTTTCTAGTGAATTTAGTTTTTAATCTTTTGATCTCTTTCTCAACATCTCTCGGTCTCCTTGTCTCTCTCTCTCTCTCTCTCTGTGTCACACACAGATGTGCATGCCTGCACAACACACACACACACACACACACTAGTCTGTGTCACACACAGATGTGCATGCCTGCACAACACACACACACACACACACACACACACACACACACACACTAGTCTGGATCAGAAGTCAGCCAAACAACATAGGTAAATCTTTAGCAGTGGAAAATTCCGTATCACTAGAAGCAGGATGGTAGCCTGGGAGATGAGTTAAGTCAGGAATTGGGGTATAAGGCTAATAAAATCCTTAGGCAGAAAAACCAGCCTGGGGAGATTGACTGAAAATCCTTCCAGTGACCAGAGGTCAGCGTTCTTGACGGCAGGTGGGCCAGTACATATATGGGGGAAGCCAGTGTAAAACAGCAGCCATCCTAGCTGGACTACCTGAAAAACAGCCAGTCACAAAGCTTTAAGGCTGTCTCAAGTCTGATGTAACATGACGGAGCCTTGTCTGTGCCTGTCTGGCTCTGACATTTTAGGGCAGCTAAGAAAAGAAGAGGTGGTAAAATGGGTACTGTTAATTCTTTTCTAATCTCCAAGTAAATAGAATTATTTTTGTATTAATCGTGACACAAAAGAATTTTGACAAAGTATTGCTTCTGGGGCTTGAGGCATAACCAGTATTCTGCAGTGATCCTCCTGTCTGTGCGTCTTTTGTTAGGAGTCTAGTGGAGAGAGAACAATGATATATTTGTTTGGAATTTTCTAATTTTAAACACTTTAATCATATTACATCTATTATAATGCTGACATCGTCCCCTTCTGTACACATACATTTCAGCTTGTGAACTCTGAATGAGTCTTGAGCCCACCCTTTCTAAACATAGGGCTATTGTTATTAATTGATGCAGCTCTTTAAAATCAATACTGGTTAAAATGATAAAAATGAAGTATACTATATTAGATCTTCAGAATAGCATTGTACAGGGGCAGAAAAGATGTCCCCATTTTATAAAAGAGGAAGCAGCATCTCTTAGAGCATGAGGGATTTTCCCATCGTTACTCAGAGCCAACACTCAAATACAGCAACTTTGACTCAACTTTTTTTTTTATTATTACAAAATTGTTTTAATCTGGTACATACAAAACACCTCTCAGTATCTGTAATTTATGAGCATAAGAAGACATTAATTCAGGCAGCTACTCTTAAGAACCTCAGGCAAAACTGCTTGAACTAAGACACTGGAATTTTTCCCTTAGAGACCGGACAATGTTTTGCTTATTGGGAGACTGCCCCTTCCAGAGATAGTCATTCAGTTTGTCAGAATTGTCGTATGCCGTCAGATACGGTGAAATCCCAGGTTTACTGCTCGCTGGCTTTGTCGGGGTGCAGGCATTATTCAAAGGGTGGGAGGTGTTGTTGCTGCAGACACTGTCAGAAAAGTTAAGGTCCACAATCTTTGGATTGGATTTCTGTCCATGACCGTGGCGTTGCTCTAACTCCGACTCCTCTTCTTCTGATTTGCTCTCCACATAGTCGTCATCTCCCTCAGTCTCTTTGAAATTGGAAAAATAGTTCTGGGTAGTTATTTGGGCACTTAGAGGTAAATTTCTATTTACTACCAGAACTTTCTGCGAGTCCTGGAGCGTGAGATCCGAGCGTTTTTCGGTGTCCTGTTGACAGGGGTCCACGATACCCGGCAGCAAATCCTGGTGACTCTCCCACCTTGAACTTCCATGTAGAGACAGCGGCTGCTTCCCTCCTGTCTCACTAGGGTAGTTGATGGAGTTTGCAGACTTATTGATCAAGATGAAGGAAGACGACTGGGACCTCTTGATGTGGTCTCCTCTTTGTCTTCTGGTGTAGAATATCTTTTTTGAAGGTTTACAGTCCATTTGGTTGAAGGCTGCTTGGCATTTGGTTGTAGTTTTGTTGTTTTTTGGGAGAGAGGTTGAGCTCCAGTCCTTCTATTCCACCAACTTAACCCAATCTCTTGACTCAACTTTGAGACCCTAGTTGCTCCTATCCCTCTACCAGTAACTCTAAAGTCTTTCACAAAGGTTGAACCTGCCTCATTTTCTCCATTGTAACTCATAGGTGACTGCATTGTTCTTCCCATCATCGTGCCATCGTGTTGCTGTTGAGAAAGTACACGCTACTCAAATAGGATCAGATATTTAAGTGCCAGATGCTCTTTTCATATTCACCCCAAGAAACTAGAAAATTAAAGCCTGTGTTCCAGTCTGTGGGCCCCTTGAGGCAAAGATCTGTCCCTTGGCTTCAATATCCCTAGCAGTTATCATCGTGCCTGACATGTAATAAACCCTAAAGAAATGTTTGCTGAATAGATGAAGGAAGGTATTTTCCCCCAAATTTACAATTGCTAACCACCATCTTCTTGCTGGAACAGTGATCAGATGCTGTGCTAAGATGTGGAAACTATTCTACCTGTATTTTTCCCAGGCATGCTTCCTGGGCACGTCCAGGTAAACAATAGGTGACAACAGGTCATGTCCAGGTAAACAATACTGTGACCTCAGTAGGCTACACAGCATTGGAATTTGTTCCAGCCCTATTGGAAGTACCCCAAAGATTAGGCTTCCTTAGCTTATAAGCCACCAAGAACTTCTAGCTCAGGTTTAAAAGCATCATCCTGGGTGAGCAGCAAGTGGCCTTTTCAAACTAGAATGTAGCAATGGATAACTTGTCAGGAAAGCAGCCTGATCTGCTTGAATTTGCAGAATCCTGCTTACTGCCCAGTGGTTTGCCAGTTGTTGTTAAAGTTGCGCACATGTCCGTAATGAGCAATAGGAATGGGATGCTACTCTCCACTTAAGTGTGACCGAGGACTGGATATGCATTTGTCGTAACAGTGTCACCACAGAAACAATAAAAACAACTATCTTAATTTACAGAATGCTTCATGTCAGATCTCATTTTGATGCTCAGACCCCTTTGTGAGAGGAAGCTCACAGTTTACAGATGAGTGCACTAAAGCTCAGAAACTTCCCAAAGCTCCAATGGTAATAAATGACAGGATTGAGGTTTAAAGCTGGCCTCCTAGCCTAGAGTTCGCACTCCTGCTCTGCTTGCCATTTTCTCTGATAACCGACAAGCTTGAGTCAGCTGGTTGAGGTCGTGACTGTGGAGGGGTAAGCCACCTACTAGCTCACCTGGGGGAAGACATGCCCATGGCTCCATGCCGTAGTCCAGTCCAGCAAGTTTATTGTTTCCTTCTCTAAGACTTAAGGCTGACCATCTGAGTCTGGAAGATGTGAGCCGTTGGGCAGCTTTAATCAATGCAGATTAATCCTATTATATTAAACAACTCCAATCTCTTCACAGGAGGCAATGCCTCCCTTCCTGTAGGGATGAGGGAGTAGGTTTGTTTCTGGGACTCCTTGTTCACACTTGACAAATAGCAAAGGAAGCAAGTATACGGCAGAGCCCCCTCTCATGTGTAGTATGTGGCGTTCATATCTGGCCCTTGTTCCATCCAAGTGTACATCAGTAGCTCCAAGCCTTGAGGTGATACCTATGGATGAGGTCACTGACATTCCTGGAATAGGCACTAGTTTTGGAATTGTGCATCATTCCCCTGACCTCCAAATCACTGGATTTGTGAGCGGAACCCTAGAAGTGCTTAGTGGTTGCCCATCGTGATACCAGGTGTTCAGAGTATGGCCTTCTGTGGCTCATTACTCTTAGGCCTGGTAGAGACATCAGTTCATATTAGGCAGAATAAGGCTATATTAGGGGGCACTAAGAGCCAACACAGGTTTCCATCTTTCCTGGTACAGAAAGGGGTTGTGACTTTTCTAAGCAGTGAACAAAAATACATGTCGAATTACATGTGAAAATTAACAGTCATTACTAGGAGCCAACTCTTTAGGTCCATCAGTTCTTTCTTATAATCTCCCCAATATATCTCAAAGTAGATACAATTATGATTCCAATTCTGCCTATGAGGAAATTGAGCCCAGAAAGGTTGATAACTTTCACAGTGACTCATAAGTAATAAATGGCAGAGCCAGGATTCTGACCCCATCTACATAATCCAAATCTTGTACCCTGTCTACTGTCATCACCCATCATGTCTAAGTGAAAGCAGATGATGTAATCCCAGTACGAATGTGTCTGGTCAGGAACAACTAGATTAGACACCCAAGAATGTGGAATTTTTTTTATCAGCCTTATCATTTATAAAGGGGAAGAAAGAATTAACCAGAGGTAATATTTCTTGAAACTCTAAAACATTTGCCTAGAAGTTGGTTTTCAGTGGTTTGCTTCTTGTTACAGAAGAACACTCCAGGAAAGACTCCAAGAAACTCCAAGAAGTGGTTTGCTTCTTGTTACAGAAGAACTCTCCAAGATGACTTGTAATTTAAAAAGCATTTACCAAGCACCTATTTCATGCAAAACAAGAGAAATTAAGATGCTGCTTTTGTAATGCAGTTCCCCACTCCCACATTATCCTACTTAATTTCCTTGTCAGTGTTCCCTTTGAGAAGCAAACTCCTTCAAGTTCTTTTTTGAAACTGTATGCCATGGGCCTAGTACAAGCCTGTGTATAAGGAAGAAAGAATGAGAAACCTCGAAGTTGGAGTAACAGAGATGAGTGAGGCATACTCTCTAAGGAGTAGTTTATGGAGAGGGAAAGGAGGGAGACCATCAGGCACGTAAGTAAAACAGGAAGGAGAGACGGTGTCAAGAGGGATGGGTAGAGAGTTGAGGCCTTAGGTTCTGGGGCAGAATTGTAGTGCTCTTGTAGATACCGTGATGTGATAGAAACAGATTGGCCTCACAGAAATCCAAGATTGAATGCTACCTCCATGTCCAATGAACTCTGTTACCTAGAAGCTCGGTGACTTTGGTGAAGTTAGTCAACCTCCTGGAACCTTACCTCTAAAATAATCTAACTCAGATCTTTTTTAGGAAAAATAACATAATTTATAAGTTTATGTGGCACAGAAACTAGTCTGTTTCAGGTGCTCAGTAAACATGAATTTTGCTTGAGCATGTATAAAGATCGAACCCTTTTAAATCTCATTTGAGTGTTCTGAATGTTAGGAATTTATTGGACAATGTCCCAAAGGGTAAAGGCGTGGATGTGAATGAAACATTGAGGAAAGGAGAGTGAGTTAAGATTAAATGGACGTGATAGCATTAGATTTTTGTTTTAACTTGTTGAAAATATAATTTTCGGCACTATTATAAAACATAAAGAAGACGTACTTCACAATTTGTCTACTTTCTTGTTTATTTTTAGAGCATTTTTAACTATAAACATGTTTATCTCTGAGAAGTTGGACATAGAGCCCCTCTCCTCTGTCTCTCTCTCACACACACATATGCACACACACACACACACCCCATTTATATTTGTAAACTTAGATCTTACTGTTTTTGCCTTGTTGAAATTACTCGTAAAGCTTTGCTTTTTAAAAAGGAGCAAAGAGGGATCAACACTTCTGAACACAGGACTTGAGTTTAACATAGCTGTCAAAGTGGAGAAGTTGAGAATAAAACAGGTTCCAATTAAGGCAAATGCAAGGCAAACAATATAATACCTCCCCATCCATAGTGGGGAATGCAAACACCATAGGATGTGACATAGGATAAACATTTCAAGTGATGGAAAGCATTCTGGGGGCTCTAATGAGCTACATAGTAAGGAGAACACAGGAAGAGCCTAACAAAGTGCTGATTGCGTACAGGTTAGGTATCAGAGAAGTGTTTCCATTGTACAACATGGCTGAGATGGAGAGGGCACAGACTGCTGAGAGTCAGAATAACAGTGGGATTTGGGAGTGAGTAGACAGGTATTGTCTTGAAATTAGACAGAATAATTAGCCTTGAAAAAAGAAGTCTTAGAGGAGAAGCATCTTGTCTTCATTAAAACAAAACAATACAAAACAAACACCTTCATGTTGAAAATGGGCAATTTTGGTACCTACATGCATATGAGAACTGAGTTTATTTCAGTTCTACTCACTTCCTCATTTATCATTCATTCATTCAGAAAATGTTTACTGAATGTTCACCTATTATTAAATATTTCCTGCATTACTGTACACTAGGTTAGGAACAAGGAAAGCCTTGGTGAGTTCCATCATTTGGAGAAGATGGGCAGTGGCACAAATGACTACAGTTGGGTGTGACAGGTACCGTAAAGTAGCACGGTGGTCATCTGGGGTCAAGGACTGGCACTGAATTAGGTGTTTCAGGGGGACAGTTGGAAGTAGGATTTCTGGTTTTTGACATGGTAGCAAAGTAATCAAAGTAGTAAAGGGGGGTGTCCTGGGAACAGATGGGAGATTTAGTGATTCTTAGGTGTGATGCATGGTATTGAATAAGTGCCAGTGCGGAGCATGGCTCAGAAGAAACCAAGAGTTCCTCTGCTGCTCCAGGCTAGATTGTTTTCTCTGAAAAATGCTAGTGGGCACTGTGTGAAGCCTGTGCAAAGTTTTGCCGGGTGCTTGTGCTACAGTGCTCTATTAACCTGCCATGGACGTGCTCACGTACACCAAGATCCCTGTCTGACAGCAAAGGCTGGATGGGCTTTAAACATCTACCCACATGGGAATTGTTAAATAAATTACCGTCTGAACTATAGAATGTGATTAAGGGTATTAAGAAACATGATACTTCTTTGAGAGAAGCGAGGAAGAGATCCAAGTTACACTATGAAAAAAGGGAGGAGAAGCATTAGCATAATATATAATTATGATCTCATACGTGTGTGGGTATATGTATGTATTCAAATGAACTGAGAGATGTCTGTGAAGTCCAGCACCCACCATCTCTGTATCTGCAGGCTAAGCTGCGGGGAAGGACAGCAGTGAGAGAAGAAGGGGGGTGGGGACCATCTCATCTTTTATTCTGTTTTTCTATATAGTTCATGTTTTTACAACATCCATGAACTTCATTTTGTAATGTGAATGATAAATGAAGTAATGCCCACGTGGCCCTGAGCACAGCATCTGCCATGTGGCCAGAAAATAAAATTAATATGGTATTAATAGGATGACAAGAAAATATGACTTGCTCAGAATGATTTAAATCCGCATATAGCATCATAGCATTGGATGTAAATAAGTCTTTTCTCTCTCTGCTAAAATGGAATGAAATAAATATCTTAAATTATGGTTAATAGATTTTAGGTTAAATATGTGTTCCCCGTATTAAATCATGATTTAATTATCCAAAGGAAACCTTCCAAATCTAGGTAACATCAGACTTTGCTTAAGCACCAAAAATTTCCTGTCAACTGCTAGGACTTTATCTTTAGAGCACTAAATTTTAAAAATATTTAGCACTCAGAATTCATTGTCTGTTATTGAAAACCAGGGTCATTTCCTTTATGAAATTCCATCCCACAACATCTAATAGATATTCAGTAAATTGAATTTAAATTTAATTTTGTGAAGCTCTTTATTATAAAGAATTTGAAACACTCAAGTAGATCATCTCATATTCTTTAGTCATTCTTGGTTTTGTGAAAAGTTATGAATAAATTGAATTGAAAATCAATTTGTTTTATGAAATATATTGTAGACCTCTGTTAAAATTGTTTATGATGAATTTCTTTGTAATTAAAAGAACCATTTATAGTTTGAATTAATATTTGAATTAATATGTTCACAGTTATCTTGTGGATAAATTGAGCCTTTTACCCTGCAGGATTTTCCTAAAAGCAAGACACTGTTGTGCATAGATGTTAGAGCAAGTTCAGATCAAGTAGAAACTTTAAAAGCTACTTCTTTTTATTAGGCTGATTGTGTTAGTAAGTATCTTAAAGCCTATTTATCTTTATTTTTATTAGATTGACATAGCAGAAAAAAAATTTCCTATGGCAAAGTAGTATATCTTAATACTTATATTTCGTTGATTTTTTAGATCCATGTATTTTTCCTTGAATGTTTCTAAAACAGATTTAGTTCATACTCATATTCTCTACCTCCATTTCTAACCCTGATCTCCTGAGAAGCTGATTTAAATATATTGTGTATGTTAGAGTTAATGAAGTTTGGTGTGTGTTTTATATTAAAGCTACCAGGCAAAATTGAGGTATAGTCCCAAGGCACTCCGGGATTTAAAAAAAAAAAAAAACACTTAGCAAAACTAAAGCATGTTTTTTATACAATTCATCAGCAGACGCTTGATTCACTGTTCTGTCAGGCTGAGGGTAACAGGAAATTCACCCCAATCCCCGTAACATTGGTAATTGCATGCACTTTTGGGTTTTTTTTTTTAACCTCCCTTTTCTAAATTAAGCCTTTTATTTTTTGAAATAATTATAGATTCACATACAGTTGTAAGAAATAATAAAGGAAATCTTATGTACCTTTTACTCAGTTTCCCCTCAGTGGTAACATTTTATAAATCTATAGCACATTCTCATAATCAGGATATTGGCATTGACATAATCCATGAAATCTGTTCTAATTTTCCTGGTTTTACTTATCATTTGTGTGTGTGGTTGTGGTTCTGTGTCATTTTATCGTGTGCAACTACCCGTATCCATGACCACAGTCAAGACAGAGAACATCTCCATCCCCACAAAGATATCTTATGTAGCCCATTTATAAAAACACCCACCTAAGGCACATAAAAAGATGCTCAGTATCGCTAATTATTTGAGAAATGCAAATTAAAACTAACAAGGAGTTATCACCTCACACTGGTCAGAATGGCCATGATCAAAACGTTTATAGATAATAAATGCTGGAGAGGGTGTGGAGGGAAGGGAATCCGCCTACACTGTTGCCAGTAATTTACGTCGGTACAACCACTATGGAGAGAAGTATGGAGGTTCCTTTGAAAACTAAAACTAGAATTACCGTATAATCTCGCAAACCCATTCTTGGGCATGTATCTAAAAAACCATAATTTGAAAAGATACATGCACCCCAGTGTTCATTGCAGCACTGTTTACAGTAGCTAAGACATGGAAGCAATATAAATATTTCTTAACAGATGATGAATAAAGATGTGGTATGTGTTTATACCCCCTGTCACATAATATAACTTTACTCAGCCATAAAAAAGAATGAAATAATGCCATTTGCAGCAACATGGATGGGCCTAGAGATTATCATACTAAGTGAAATAAGCAAGAAGGACAAATACCATGTGATATTACTTCTATGTGGAAGCTAAAAAAAAACAAATGATACGAATGAACTTATATACAATATGGAAATAGACCCATAGACATAGAAAACAGATATACAGTTACCAAAGGGGGAAGGGAGGATGGGCTAAATTAGGAGTCTGGGATTAACATATGCACAGTACTATATATAAAATAACCAACAAGGACCTACTGTATAGCACAGGGAATTAACTGTACTCAATATTTTATAATAACCTATAAGGAAAAAAAATCTGAAAAATAACTGATATATACATAGGTATAACTGAATCGCTTTCCTGTATGCCTGAAATTAACATTATAAATGAACTATACTTTAATAATTTAAGTAAATATAGATGTATATATATATATTATAAAAACACCCTCTTTCTCCTTCATGGACTTTTCACATACTGGGGATTTGATGGTGGTATCAAGTTACCTCTTGGGAAGTAAATAATTTTTTCTTTCCCTCTTGTGAATGCCTGCAAATAAATAGTACCAAAGTGAACCCTGTGTATTCCACCATCTTGCGTTGTGCGTCTTCCTGGAGCTTGGCAAAGGAACAAACAGCAGGGATGAAGGGTGGCCTTGAGTATACAGCATTTCTAATTTGCTGAAGGAACAGAACCAAATTTGCCACCTCTATTTCCATTCCCAGATTACGCTCGATTTGAGGCCAAAATCCATGACCTACGAGAGCAGATGATGAACCACAGCATGAGCTCCGGGTCCGGGTCCCTGCGAACCAATCAGAAACGCTCCCTCTATGTCAGGTAGGACACAGCGTATTTCTTACTGTGATTGGCTTGCGGAGGTAAAGGCAACACCCAAGAATGTGTTTTTACTGACCCATGCTCATCAATACACCACTGTAACCATTTTGAAGAAATTTTTTGGGGGGAGGGCTATTCTAAGAAATGTTATTAAATGAAATCAGTTAAATTGTTAAAGGCCCCCGCTTTTAACAATTTCTGTGTCTATGTTGTGATCTAGGATAAAGTTCTTAGCACAGGTTGCAGTAAAAATTGAATATGTGGGCCAAAGCTTATCATTGGTATGGCGAGAACACATTCCCGTATTGCTTCTTGGCTTGCTTTAGAAGTATTGTATTAACTTTCGTGTATTGAGTGGAAATCAGAGGTACTCTTTCAATGAGTTTTGTGTTTTTTTCCTTAAAGTTTTGGTGGAATGACTTCCATCTGTGGCATCTCATTACCAATTGTTTCTCAAACCACAAAAATTACTTATTCCTTGTCTGACAAAACTCATTAATTTACCAGAAAAAAAAGACAGTTGATTGAACTTGAAGCACCTCCTGGTCTTTCATACCCATAGTTAACTCTTAAGTAAGATCCATCATCACTGAACTGTAACGTGCGCCTCTTCTTAGCATAAGCTTCCTATATTCCTTCTACAATATACTTCATCAGTGCTGACTATCCTTTTTAAAAAAATAGAAAACTATACATTTATAAACTAAAAACTCCATGAGTTTGCAATATCCGGTTTTTTCTTAAAAAATAATTGATCATATTTCTTTGAGGATTTTATATTACATTAAGGAATTATTTCCTATTATTTCATAAAATCTAGGGAACTCTTCCTAATTCCAGTTGGAAACTATTCCTCATTCCACTACTTTACAATTAAAAATAAATGGTGACTTAGAAAAACTGTAATAATAATATTAAGAGCCAAAAGAGGGAGAGCAATGCCCAATTAATGGTTAAAATGAATCCAGGTACCAAGTACAGTCATCCTCACTGTGTTCCCTCTCCCCAGGATTATGTTCTCTTTATCTGAAATTTCACTGTCTTTTCTTGACACAAGGTGCATGTTATAGATATTAATTTATATACCTGAATTGACTAGTCCTGTAGGTTCCGCTTTGGCTATAAAGTTATCTTTTGTGTGTATTAGATAGGCACAGCAGGGCCAAGAAGGGAACAGAATTCCAGAAGTCCCTTCTTATTCCAGAGAGTTCCAGTACTTCAGAAGCCCTGAGATTTAAAGTCAAAGGAAGTCAGAATATCACTGTCCCAAATTTGTCCAACTGCATTTTGAAAGTATATCTTGATTTGTTTCCATGTAATCTGTGAAAGTAACTATTGAGAACCCCCCTAGAACATGTCTCACAGTGACATCACAAATATGATGGAAAGTGGCTGTTTCTGTTCTTCCTCCTGCGTTATACTGCTGATCTTTGTGACGCAAAATATTTTCTAATCTTGAAATGTTTTAGTCTTGGATAGCAAGTTTGGAAAAGCCAAATAGATTAATAGGATAGAGATAAATCAGCTAATGAAAATGAAATTGTTGTATAGAATATAACTGGAAGGATAAGTTTCCATACTGTTGGTATCTTGTTAAAAGAATGCGTAAAAATGTTAATGCACAGGAAGTAGTTTGCTGATAATATTCGGGCAGTAGCTTAGTTCTTTTAATTAAGTTGTGGGAGATTAGAAAAATTAAATGAAGTGATACGATATTTTGTAAAACTAATATACTTATATGAAACAGTAGTATAAACCAGAATCAGACCTTTTTCTATAAAATGGTAAATAAAACTCTTAACATACAAAAGAGATGAAGACTTGGTGTAATAAAGAATGTTATTAACATTCCAGTAGTTGGAGGTTATATTGAAGGGGGAACCTCTTTTAAATGAGGCTCAAAAATAACTGACACTTTATGGGAATTTTACCAAATTATTTCTGTAAAAAATACCAAGAGTATCTTGCAAAGGGCTGACCTCAGCATCTAAATGATCATTTGAGGCATAGAATTGGAAGAGATGTGGACAATGAATGGAGTAAATTCAGAGGGAAGAACTTAGAAGATCCCTGGACTTGTCCTTATGTAATGTGATAAATTAATTTAAAGTAATTAATTAAAGCTGTAGAATGAATTGAAATAGCAAGGCCTAAATGAAATCCTTATTAAAGGTGACTTGGTGTGTTTGTACCTTTGTTGTTTGGGGTTTTTTTAAATACCAGTTTTGATGATAAGATTTTCATAGAGACACTTGTTTCATCTAGATTGCTTGAATAGAACTAGTGTCAGTTGATTGTGCTTATTTAGAAAGTCAGCTAGTTGCTCTCAAAATAAATTAGTGGCAGAGTTTCTCTGATTATGTAAATATCAGTTGATGAGCATGTCTTTAATCTGAGAATGACCTTCTAGAATATTATTCTCTTTATTCTGATTAGTTTCATGTAATTCTACAACTGGAACTTTAGCTATAATCAGGCCGTCTATTTAATTTATGGAAGAGGAAACTGAGGCCCCAAGGAGTGAAGGGATTTATTTGCCTGTGACCCCACAGCCATTTGATGACAGAGTCAGATCTCTTAGCCCCCAGTCCCATGCATCACTCCGCCGGCCTCAGGCTTAGCTTGTGTGTATCGGTTGTTGAATGGACTTTGGCTACGGATTCCCATGTGCTTCTGTCAGCACTGTTGGATTAAGGAATAGATTAGCTGAGAGGAGAAATTCAAACATAAACCTCTTTGGGGTTTTCACACAGGCTAAACTGCACTATGGTTGATTTCATATGGGTTTTCTTTAGTATTATTCATGATTTTCTGTGAAGCCAAAACCTAAACCAGAAAGCAAGCAGCTTCTTTGTTCAGTAATAAACAATTTAGCTGACTTAGTAGAATATTTGTCTGCACCACAAAACCACCCTTCCTCTTGGAGTTACCTCCTCTTCCCGACACACATGCACACGCGCGCATGCACACACTTGCTCCCCACCCCGCCCCTGCCCTGGCCGTGACAGAGAGGCTGCATCTTAGTAGCGCGCAGAAGCTGGCCCCTTCCCCTGCTAGAAATGATCCTCCTGGGTGAGAGCGATCTGTTTTCCTGACAGTACTGTGGGGGGAAGGCAGGGACTAGCTCAGCTGAGCCAGGTGGTATGGCAAACCTGAGCCAACCGCCCCCCCATTTTCCAATCTACTTGTAATTATTTTCTTTCTTTTAATCTTTTGTGCAAGGTGCTTGAAGTGCTTTGGTAGTGCTGTGCCAATGGAGTTGATTGTCACTAATGATAATACCGCACGTGTTCTATGCTAGTGATTTGGAGATATTTGATTTACTGGGCTATGTGTATTGTGTATTTCCTGCATTGTGAAACATATATAGTTGTAGAACCTTTCAAGGAAATAAAATGTTAACAATTTGAATAAAATATTTCTCAAAATGCTCCACAAGTATATTATCAGTTCTTTAGCTGTAGATGCACTTGGGCTCCTGAACCACTGGAGTAAGGGTTTTGTACTTCTTTGAGGTCTCCTTGCCTCTAAGATATGCACTTCCTTTCTTACCTTCTTACCAGTTGGTAAAAGCATCCCTGTAGCAGAGCAAGGCTTTTCCTGCTGCTCACAGGGATGCACCTTTATATCTAAAAGCTACTGAGAAAGGTCAGAGGTAGAGGGGATTAAATTCACACACAAGTGCAAACAGCTAAGGAGCGATCCTTTCTTTTGATAAAAGAAAGCAAGACACCCAGGACAGAGAGAATGGAGAGAGGAAGAAAAGAAAGCAGGTGAGTCCACCAAAGGGGAATAAAAGGTCACTGGAAAGAATACAAAAGAGAAACTTGGCCCCTGTTCATTTTTTAATAAAGGGTATCGGTTTTGAGAGTTCAAGTGAATAACCTTTCTGTCCTGAGTTTAGGTTTAAAAGTCAGTTACTCTGATTTATTTATGTATTTATCAAGCATTTTTTGAAGCTGTATTCTGTGCCAGGACCTATAATGGACACTGAGGACCCAGTAGTAAAAGTCATGTTTCCTGTCCCCAAGAAACTTGCACCTAGTGGGAGAGTCAGATGAGAGGAAGACAAGCACAGTGCAGCATGATGTGAAAAGTTAGCTCTAGAAAGTCTGGGAGCCTTTACTGCTGCTTAATGAAAGGATATTTGAGTTGATTCTTGAAGATTTTGTATGAGTTAGCCCAGAGGCCTTCAAGTCCTTTTACTCAAAGTAAGAAATTCATTATTCATCATGACCCAGTAAATACATCCACACGTAAAGCTGAAAGAAAAATTTCATGAAAGTGTACTAAGACATTTTTATGTACAGCAAATTTTGCTGTTTCCATTCTATTTGTCCTCCTCTTTAAAAAAAATTATTCGTAACTAATTAATGTCATCAACTTGATTTAATAACTTAACTAATGGGTCATGATCCACAGCTTGCCGATGGAATAAACAAGAAAAGGAGCATTCCAGGCCGATGACATAGGCACAGATAGGCAGGGGAACGCATCTTCAGTCCGTCACAGTGAGCATCTCTGAGATCCCCAGGGCCGTGGTGTTCTAGCCAGTGTGGACAGCGGTTCTCCCTGACACAGATGGGGAAGGAGAAGGGGAGGGAAACCTTTGTCAGGCACCTTCTGTGGGTCACTCGTAATGTTAGTCGTTCTGCGTACATGTCCCCATATGAATCTCCCAGCCCTCTGAAGAGTCAGGGGATATTTCCTACACTTTTCAGGTAAAGAAAGTGAGACTCAGAGAAGCTAAGTATTTGCCCTCAAGATCACAGAGCTGGGCTGGAGGTGAGCTAGACATTCAGGTCTGTGTGTGAGACAGTAGAGAACAGCGCTTATTTAAGAGCACACTTGTCGGGTTGCGCCAGATAGGTAAACATTTGAGACTTGGTTCTGCCACTTACTGCTGGACGAGTCAGTCTCTCTGGCCTTAGCCTCTTCGTGAAATTGAAATAGTAATAGGATACCATAAAGTGGTCTTGAGGATTAAATAAACTAGTGCATTTAAATACCTGGTCCATGGGAATCAATTGATGGCAGTGGTATTTATCATTTATTAGAAAGACAACCTATCCTCTGCAGGACAGAGAGAATGTAGAATTATTTATGAATGAGACAGTTTTCTTGGCAGTGGATGAGCCTCCCTGTCCCTTGGCTTTCCTTTAGCAAGGGAAGGAGGATAGACTTCTGGAGACCTTTTATATTTTACCCCACTAGGCCCCATGAAAGCCAAAGAGGAAGGTCAGGATGCCATGGCTTCAGCATGCCCAGCTCTGTCAATTCATCAGGCATTTCCCATGCCACAGTAGGGTCTGCCCAGAGGCAGAATCTGAAAAGAATTTACTTGGAGACACAGCTAAGAAGAAAGGGTCACTTTGCTTAGACCCGACCCTTCCAATTCTTCATGGGTGTCATCATGTCCCTCTCCCCGCAATTCCTTCCACTGCCCCCTCTGCCTTCTTCACCCACTCTAAGCCCTCTGCTCAGTTTTCTGTTGTGGATTTGAAGGACTGTCCCACCACCACCTTCACCACCCCACCCCCATCTCCTACAGTAACCATGAGTTTGTTTTCTGTGTCTGTGGGTATATTTCTGTTTTGTAAATAAGTTCATTTGTATCATTTGTTTTTTAGATCCCACATATAATCGATATCATATGGTACTTGTATTTCTCTGACTGACTTAGTATGATAATCTCCAGGTCCATCCATGTGGCTGCAGATTACACTTTCTTCCCTTTTTTATGGCTGAGGGGTGTTCCATTGTTTGTATGTACCACATCTTTATTCATCTATCGATGGGTATTTAGGTCGCTTTCATATCTTGGCTATTGTGAATAGTGCTGCTATCAGCATTGGAGGTGCATGTATCTTTTTAAATTATAGTTTTCATCTTTTCCGGATATATACTGAGGACTTCTTTTCATAATAGTTCTAAATCTACGTTTTAAAATAGTAGGTCAGACTTTCTACTTTTTGACAGTTTTTGCTTCAAAGGCTGTATAATATGACAGAGGCTCAGGTCTGCCTCTTGCCCCTTTCTTTAACGTAAGGTTTTTGTAGATTGGTTCATCAGGGCATTGATTCTTTCATTCAACAAATGAGGTTTCACATACTTACCTCCAGTGCACCAATCTGCAGTAGTTGTTAAGGATTCCAAGATGAGTGAGAATGCAGACGTCCTTCTCTCAGGATTCTCATTGCCCATGTATGTAAGCAGCTCAAATAGTATGCAGATCATTATTATAACTGCCCTTTTATGATAGGTCATGTGTTATATGCCTTGCAATTATTAACCTGTTTTCGTCTTTACAACATGCCTTTAAGGCTTCCTCCAGTGATATCCACCCAGAGGGCCACTGGTATTTAAAACTCATCTATTAAAATAACGATTACTCTGGTCTTTATTAAGGTTTCATGGTAAAGCTCCTTGAAGTGGAAATACCATTCAATACTGGACCTGCAAATCCCACTTAATGAGTTAGTTTTATTATATCCTTAATGCCTTATGCCACAGTGCTTGGCCTGAAGAAGTACCCTTAGTAAAAATTTGTTTAATAAACTAATTCCTAGACTCTTTCCTATACAGATGTGAAAGAAAAAAATTAGCATGTAAGCCAGAATCTTTGAGCAGTCAATCCTATGGAAGTCGAGTACCGAGTGCATGGAGTCTGGTCGTGTGTTGAGATCACAGGCACTCCCTGCTGGTCCTGGTGTTTCCAAGACACATCTGGCTCTGCAGGGCCCATCAGGCTGCTTCGTGTTGTTGCTGACCTCTGTGATCCTCTTTCAGCTGGGGTCTAATTCCATGGTAGATTTAGACCATGACACACAGCCTGTACCCTCCTAGTGAGAGGACTTGGTAGGGGCAGGGTTCAGGGCGAACCTCAGCCTGTCTCGTTCTCAGCACCCTTAGTCTTCCCTTTCCAAGGACATAGGTCTGGGAGTTACACTGCGTATACGTGGTCTCTTCTCCTATGCCTTTACTCTCAAGCAGCATATATATCAATATATGCTGACCATTTCTTTCGTAGATATAGTTTTTTAAAAAAAAATTTTTTTCTTGAGAAAAAGAATGATAATTTTTTTCACCAGATTTTTCTTGAAGGTCAGGGTCTTTATCTGTGAAAAAGTAGTTAATAGTTATTTGTAACCTACGTGAAGTAGCAGCCCACCTTAAAATAGTCCTTTCTGGCTAAGGGTTAGTACAGTGGGTACTAGTATAATTAAAAGTAGTTTCTCTTAATCGAACCTACTAGATGACAGAGTTCAGCTCTTGTTACATGTTACTACGTAGTGTACCGATATTGTACTCATAATCATTGAAAAGTAGACTGTGTCATGCAAAAACAGAATCCTTCCCAGGATTTTTCGTCCTGTTGGGTTTTTATTCCAGAGCAAACATGTTCTCACCAGGTTGATTTTGGTGGGAGGGGAAAGCTACATCATCATGTAAGTAGGAGAGTCTTCTTTTTATTTTCTTCTTAAACAGTAACATATCCTTTCACTCTGCCTCCCATCCCACTGTACTGCTGCTCAGTAACTAGGGTACCAAGGAAGAATGTGGAATGGAACTGGCCCCTGGACTTAGCTCCAGTGCAAAGCTGCTTCCAACTTCCCTTGGCTATGAACTTCTCACGGTCATTTAAGGCAAAGCTGTGAAATCTGGGGAAGTCAGATTTTTGTCTTCTTCCCTTCCAACCTTGGACCCAACACACTCTCAGTAGCTGCCCCCAGAGGACATGATATAGCTGGCTGTGTGCATCCTCTGCCCAAGGCTGGCCGACAGTGGCATTTTACTGCCTCTCCTTCATTTGCTCACATATTCTTACTTGGCAAAATTATCATTTATTCTTTCAGAAACACAAGGTATTGTAACACCTTGGATTCAGTTTCCTATCTATCTTAAAACCTAACTGGGGGACACGTAACCAGGTACCTGAAACAGTTTAACAAGATGAGGCAAGAAGTCTGGAGAAAGTCTCGACTTGGGAAACCAGAGAGATCTGGAGAGGGCATGGCAAGGTCAGGATTGGCAGCCAGAGCCACACTGAGGGTCCAGGGCTTATGTGCCAGTGCTCTGCTCCTGACTTCATTTAAACCTTACAACAATGCTGTGACACAGATGCCATTATTATCCCCAGTTGTACAGGGAAGGACCCTGGTAGAAGGACAAAGAGGTTTAAAAATAACCTACACATGGTGCTTTGTTGGCTAAGCCATATTCTCTACCCAGGTGTGCCTCTCACTGAAGCCCATGCTCCTTGTACTGTATTAAAGTGGGGAGGAGGTTATTCCTGTAGGGGCAGAGGTTACATTCATCTTGATAGACTTTCTGTTTGGTTTATGCTTCATACTGACTTCCTCCAGGTCGACCTAGCTTCTGGTCCAGACTTCACAGTTGATCATCTGCTAAAACTTGAGTTTCCCATTTATAAAATGGACATAATTCCTAGTTCATAGGCTTGTTGTTAGGATTTAGTCACACTAAGTGTGTGAAAGAGCCTGCCACATGGGCCCTATTAGGTAGAGGGGAGGTCCATTTACCCCCTCATTGCTCAGAGCCTTCCTCCTAAGCTGGTGTCTCCTTTAAAGCAGAGTAGATTTTCTCTTCATTTATACTGATACTCATTAGCATTATGCATGCTCTCTCAGGCATTTGCATTTTTAATTGCATCCTTAATTGTGGAACAAAAGGCTTTGTCTTCAGGCAGCTAATTTTGTGCCAAAAATAGAAAGAAGGAGGAGTCATTGGGGATCTGGAGGAGGTTTCTCCTTCCCCTGAAATCCTAGGCTGACCCTGATTTTAAAGGATTTTTAATTTTAAATTTCTATAGGAAGAATGAAAACATACCATGGATAAACCTTACATTGACCATCACATTTTTGTCTGTCCCTCTATCCCACAATGTAGAATCCAGGTATCATTTTCTTTTTTAACCACACCTGTGGCCTGCGGAAGTTCCCAGGTCCAGGATGGAACCTGTGCCACAGCAGCAACCTAAGATGCTGCAGTGACAATGCTGGGTCCTTAACTCACCACATCACCACAAGGGAACTCCCCAGATACCATTTTTATTAATGATGGACCCTCATTCATTCACTCACTCACTCACTTGTTCATCCAAAAAACCTTTTCAGAGCCATAACCACCCACCTTAGGCTGTACTGTGCCTGGGGATAAAAAGATTAATAGGGCATATTTTCTGCCTTTAAGGCACCAAGAGCCACTCTGCCAGTCTGGCTTCTGCTCCTCACCCCCACCCCATGATAACCGTATTCCAGAAGTTCGACATCTCCAGAGGAGGTACCTAGCCTCTTAGCCCCAAATTACTACTTCCAAGAACAATCCAAACCAAACAGGTCTAGCTGGAAAAGAGGACAGAACAGTAAATGGCACAACACAGATGTTCATAGGAGAGAAGAGGGGAGAAATAAGGGCATAGAAAAACTGAGGAGGAGTTCCTGTTGTGGCTCAGTGGGTTAAGAATTCCGGGTGGCCACAAGCTGTGGCTTAGGTCACAGATGTGTCTCAGACCTGGCGTGGCTGTGGCTGTGATGTAGGCCAGCAGCTGCAGCTCTGATTCAGTCCCTAGCCCGGGAACTTCCATATGCCACAGGTGCAGCCCTAAAAAGAATTTTTTTTTTTAATTTAAAAAAAGATATTGAGAGAATCTTCATCCTGAACCATGAGATTAGGTTATCAGCACAGAAATAGCCTCAAGGCATTGATCTTTTTATCTCAGCATTTAGGCAGTGCCTGATACCTTATAGGAATTCTTTAAATACTTTCCGAATGAACTTTTTGAGTAGCAATTGAACATGGTAATTAAACAGAACAAAGTATTAGGTAAACTACTCGTAGACACAGCTGCTCACAGGCCGCTCTGTGTTCCTCTGCACAGAAACTCTCTCCCAACCTCACACCTGCTCCACTTCCCACCTCCTGACCCACCTGTCCGCTTCCCCGGACGGTGAGCACCTCACCTCTGTCTGCCAGATACAGACTGTCCCTGGGAGATTTATTTCTAGCATCGAGTAACCGTTGAATCAATCACGCAAATGAATTATGGATGTTACCATATTGGAGAACATTTAACTTTTAATTAAAATTTTATTTAATTGCCTCACGGCTTGCAAGTGGTTCCCTGCATAGCCGGCCCGGTCCTTGTCTCTTCTTGATCGGAGAGTAAGCTGTCCTGTTCGGTAGTGATGATGGGCGCAAGTTATGTTTTCTTTTTAATTCACTTAGCCAAGCAAATGTCATATTTAATATAGGTTAGACTTCACATCCATGTCCCTCTTTATTAGAAATCAGTAAGAACAGAAACTGCAGCAAACATTCCCAAGTTCTTTTAAAGCACTTCATAATAATCAACAGCTAATTATAATTGCATCCTCTTCTATGCCAAGCAGTTTGCTAAGCGCCTTATGTGGATTATCTTATTTCATTCTCATAAAAACCCTATGAGATAGGGGCTATTTTTAGTCCTGTGGTAAAGAAGAGAATATGGAGACCAGGTTTGAAGTTTACCTGTAAGAGGTCAAACTGGGCCTAGAACTTAAGCCATTTGTCCTCTGCCCCTACTTGCAGTGTCATGTGCCTTTACTGAAGGGCTTTCATACATTTTATTTGATTTGATATAAAATATCTGTTAAGTAGGTATTATTTTCCCATAGTTTTCACATGAGGAATCAGGCACAAAGCATTGAGCTGTCTACTCTTTTCTCCAAGCATAGGCTAGTACCAAACCCTTGCCTCAGTCCACTCTCTTTAAAGGTGTGTGAACCCACAACTCACGTGTCACTTTGTCTAGTGTTTGCCTCCTATTTCATTTGCTGCCACGTTACCCATTTCATGATTTCTATATAACTACTTGTGTGTGCTTAAATGTTAAGTGGACATTTGAACGAATATCATACAATCACCTCAGATCCTGTATTCTACTTTGAAGATGCCCAGAGCCTGTGGGTTTGGTTAAATTGGGCGAGACCCCCGGAGTTGCAGCATGACAACAGTGTGAACAAATTCTCTGCCCCTCTTCTGCCAGCAGATACTGCAGCCTATGTAGCCCTATCTATATAAAGCCCATATCAAAGAACAGAGTTGAAGAGCCTATCATACATTGTGCCCCACTTCAGGAATACATGCAGCCTGAGATCTGCAACCAGCTACACAATTTGGGGGGCCCAGTGCAAAATGAAAATGGATCTCAGTGTTCAGAAATTAGAACGTCAAGATTTTAAGAGCAGAGAATAATCCTAAATGCAGCACTCTGTGCGACCACACAGGCCCACTTACACCCATGATGCCAGTCCTGCTGTCACCTGGTTTAGGACAGTTTGCTCGAAACTGGAAGCGTGTGTTTCCCTTGGTATGTATGTAGCACAGCAAGTGTAAGAAACAGGAAGTCTGCACTGGAAGATTTTCAAGGAGTCAAGCTTTGTCCTATACCTAAAAGGAGTACTTTATATAAAGTATCCATATGCCTCCTTTTATGACATGTAGAAACATCATCTTTCAGGCCTCCTAGTGCCTGAGAAACTTGAAATTCCCACTTGCTATGGGCATTCAACGGCCTACTTACAGTCCTCTCTCCCCACTGTAGGAAATCTTTCAAAAGTTAAATGGTGTCATTACTTCACCTTTAGTGAGCACCTGCAGTACACTTTACTCTTTATGTTCTGTGAAAGTTTCTGCCCTTCTCCTTCCTCCTCAGGGTCTAAATTTTTAAGAAAATGTGTAAAAGTGCCTCAAAGGACTTTGGAAACCACTGGATCCTCTTGGGTGTTGGTGTCCTTTCCATGAGTGATTTCCTTAGAGAGTTCCCTGACCAACAGCATTAGAATTTTAAAAATCAAGGGTCTAACATGGAATTGACAACTTAATTTCACCAAATAAGAAGTCTAAAAATAATAAACACACATACAAATTATATGTTAAATTGATCGATCTTTATTATTGCCATCATTTTATGTAAGAAGGAGCATTTTAATGTTAAAGAAATCGAGTCAAAATCTTAGCACCAAGAAGAGCACTCCAAATTTTAAAATTTACATTTTAAAACCCCATTAGGTGCCTCTCCATCTTTCTTCTATCCGTTTTATTCTACTTTATAGCTAAAAAAATTAAAGTAAACATTGTGATAGCTAACTTGTTTAAATTCTTAATCCCCAATTTTTTTTGGTTTTAAATAATTATAAATCGTCTGGGATGCCTTTTTACTCATCTTTTTTTTCACAGAGAAAGCCATCTTTTAGATTTTCTTTTTCCTTATGTACTTTCTTCATTTTTAATACCATTTTCTCAATAAATAGGAAGCCAAGGCCCATATTCTATCATAAACTGATGGCTTTTGGCCAAAAAAAAAAGTAAGGAGTTTTCCAATATCAATTTTTTTAAATTACTTTTCAAATTGTATTTTCATGTATTTAAAACATTTATGGCATCCTTACTTTTAAAAAAGACTCTTTAAAAAATATCACATTCTAGTGTCTTCCATTGTATTTTAAAACATTGTATATTCTGTGTTGTTTTAGAACAGAGGGCTTGCTTCATATACTTTTTCCCCCTTAGTTTTCTCAAAAATGCAGATTTGGCCTTTGAAATGACAGATCCCGCACTTAAAAAAAAAATCTGATTCCTTAGGTAAAATAATGAGAAAATGCAATGTGAACTGAATAGAACTTCACAGCGAATAAGGTATTTGGTGGTGTCTAGTGACCTCTATCACAAAAATATAAATTCTCATATAAATTAACTTTTCAGTTCTTACGCTCCAGACAAAGCTCTTAAACCAACTCCCGAGGCTTCTGAGCATCCCTGGCTTCCTGTTAGGAGGTGTCCAAGTTAGTCAGCAGGAAGGGGGTCTCTGTTTCTATTGCTCTGAGTCCAGGTCAGTGGAGAGTTTCCCCATTTACCAGAGGCCTCTGTGGCATGAACCCCATTATTGGCCCTTTATAAGATGATAACATGGTTCTCTTTTCCTAAAATTTCCTGCTCCTGCACCTTCCGTCACAAGTGGATGCCCCCATACTACACCCACCTCCACAACACACTCAGATCTTCTTATGAGTTCTTGATTATATAATGGAGTCGGGTATCCTGGGGACGAGAAGATGGTGATGAGAATTTAGGTCTCATCATTGTTCATCATTGTATCATTGTTATCCCCTCTTACAGTTAATGAAACCAAGGTTAGAGAGTACATGTTGTTACACAACAAAGAAGAAGAACAAATATAAATTGGTTTTGTTTGATAGCCAAATCCCTGCTCTTAACCTTATGTCCAGGGTTCTGGAAAATACCACACTTTCTTGGATAGGCTAGATTTCATATATGCTTCTTCATTCCTACTGGTACTTAGATTTGCTGTAGAAAGCTGTGTAAGTTTTACACTAGAAAATATAATCATTTAATGTATAGTGCATCTTCCTCAGTAATAAATGAGTACCTTAAAGGTGGTTGGTGAGTGGATCCTTGACGTGGATTTATGATGGCTCAAATTTAAACCATAGGGTGACACCCTTCTTGGATCCAGCATCCTCAGCAAAGAGACATGAACTTTCCTGCTGCATACAGGAAGGGAAGATTGCAGAACCTTAGCAAGTATGGTTGTGTGGAAAGGATAAGAGTCTGTGTTTTTCTTCGGTGCCTTAATTACTAAATTCTGTGTGGAATGCTGTCAGGGAGTGAAAAGGTGGATCAGATATGCCCTCAAGGATTCAGTCAAAGCTAGTTTTTTAAAATAAGATAAAAATAATATATTATACTTAATCCAGACTCTGCTACAGGATCTGACAGTGTGTGTTTTGGGTAAGGGAGCGGGGCCTAGGAAATAAATATTTGGAAGGTCAAATATGAGAGATTCCAAAAGCAGTCTTTTTGTGTTTTTTTGTGATCTCTGGCAATGTATTTCCTCTCTGCGGGAAGGAATTAGGCACTGTAATAGAATGAAACAATAACTCCTCTAGAATACCAACTCATTCAGTCATTCATGCATGAGTCCACAGCCTAATAGAATCAGCACAAAGCCTGGGTTTAAGAGTCACAAATACCTGGATGTGAATCCTGGCTCTGCCACCTATTTCTTGTGTGTGACCTTGGCAATTCATTTCCTCTCCTTCCGGGCCTCAACTTCTTCTATGAAATGAGGATAATAAGTAACAGCTCAAAAGGCTTTATGAAGAATTGTGTCTGTAAATCACCCAGCATCTTATACAAACCCTTCCAGAAAGTAGAAAAGAGAGAAGGCTTCTTAGCTATTTTGGTGTTAACAGTACCTTGATACCAAAACATGACATGGTAACTATGAAGAAAAGAAATTTACAGTCCAGTCTCTCTTATAAACACACGATCAAAAATGCAAAATGACATACTAATTAACAAAGTGACTCCAGTGATGTACAGAGAGGGTACTATACAGAATGCCCTAATCATAGAGGAAATTTTATCATATTGATGAATTTAGCTAATTAAAATAAAATCTTCTGTTCAGCAAGATACCATGAGTAATATGAAAGTGTAAACAGAGCATAGGAATAGATGTACAATGTAGAGATCTGGAAGAGCCATTACAGTCAGAATATATAAATAACTGTCATAAGTTATTAAGAAGAAGAAGATAAGAGAACAGTGATCCCTGGCTCAGGAACTTCTGCTTGCCATGGGTGCAGCCAAAAGAAAAAAAAAAAAAGGTGAGACCAATTTTTAATTGCTTAATGAATTTTATTACATTTTATAGGTGTACAGAAATCATTACAATCGAATTTTATAGTGTTTCCATCCCAGATCCTCAGTGCATCCCCCCACCCCTCAACTTGTCTCATTTGAAAACCATAAGTTTTTCAGAGTCTGTGAGTCAGTATCTGTTCTGCAAAGAAGTTCATTGTGTCCTTTTTTTAGATTCCACATGTAAGTGGTAGCATTTGATGTTGCTGTCTCATTGTCTGACTTCACTTAGCATGATAATTTCTAGGTCCATCTATGTTGCTATAAATGCTGTTATTTTGTTCCTTTTAATGGCTGAGTAATATTCCATTGTATATATGTACCACATCTTCCTTATCCACTCCTCTGTTGATGGACATTTAAGTTGTTTCCATGACTTGGGTATTGTATAGAGTGCTGCACTGAACATTGGAGTACATGTGTCTTTTCGAGTCATGAGACCGATTTTTTTTTTAAATGATCAAAAGACTTGAACAGATATTTCATGAAAGAGGATATGTAAATGGTGAGTTCACATATGAAATGGTGTTCAATTCATTGGTCATCAGGACAATGCAGATTCAAATCCTAATGTCACTATCTACCCATCAGAATTATTAAAAAGACTATTTATTGCACATGTTGGCAAATTTGTGGAGACTTTCATGGGAATCTCATATGTTGTTCATGGAGGTAAATTGGTATGGCCACCTTAGAAAGCTGTCACTATTAACTCTTGTTGAACATATTGTACCCTGTGATTCATTCCTAGGTATATACACAATAGAAATATTTATATATGTTCAACAAAAACACATAAAAGAATATTCATAATAAGATTGTTTGTAGTAGCCTAAACCTGGAAATAACCCAAGGCAAAGGAATATTATACAAAGGAATATTATACAGCGATGAAAATGAGCTGCTATGTACAACAGCAAATAAATTGTAGTATATTTACACAAAGGAATATTATGCAGCAATGAAAATGAACAGCTGCTATGTAAATACAATATTGAGAGAAAGAAGACAGCCACACACACAAAACTACATGTGTATTTGTTTTCTGGGATGTCGTATCAAATTGCCACACAAATTTATTATCTTAAACTGTGCTGTAGGTTAGAAGTCCAGACTAATATCAGTGTATCAGCATTCTGTGTTCCTTTCTGAAAGTTCTAAGGGAAGACCTAATTCTTGTTTACTTGGATTGTTGACAAAATTTGTTTCCTTTGAGTTGTAGGACTGAAGCCCCTGCTTTCTTGCTACCTGTCAGCTGAGAGGCATTCCTTCCGTGGCTGGTGGCCTTTTTTCTTCCTGTTAAAAGCTGAATATAAAGTTCGTTCCTTCTCACTTGCATTTCTGTCACCTACCTAGGAAAGGTTCTGCACTTTTAATACTTATAAAGACTCAGGTGATTAGATTGGGGCCACCAAGCTAAATCCAGGTAACTTTCCCACTTCAGGGTCCTTAACCTTCATCACATCTACAAAGTCTTCTTTTGCCATGTAAATAACATTGAATGATTTCAGGGATTAAGGCCTGGACATCTTTGGAGGAGGTCATTATTCTGCCTACCACAATGTGATTGCATTCATATAACATTAAAAAACAGGCAGAATTAACCTATGATGATAGAAAAGAGTACTTTTGGAATCACATTCCTAATGTAGAACAGGAATAGCAGTGTCCATTTAGAAGATTGTTACAGGTATTAAATCCAACAAAAGTGTTAATTGCTTCCAAAAGCGTCTGCTGTGGAATAGACACAGTATTTGTCATGTCCTATTTCCTTCTTTTTCCCTTTCTCCAACTTTATCATTTTACCTGTAAAAATGCTGCACTCAGGACTTTGCGGGATAAGTTATTCTGAAGATTTACAGACCCTCTGTGATGGTGCTTTCCTGTCCTCTAGAAATTTGGATTTAATCAAGAATTCCTTGTGCTAGTTGGGATAAAAAAAATTGGGAAATAATGATCTTGGGAATTTATTTAACATTGCTGAAATTACAGGAAGTTCTTAATGATCTGCTCTAGCCCCATCCAAAATACTGCTTGCTGCACTTTTTAGGCTGCACAAACCCAAATTATACCAATAAAAATTTAAAGTAAGGAGTTCTTAAAACTAAACTAATTACCAATTGACACAGAACCAGTAGTCAGTTCTTTTAGAACGTTTTGCTGGAAGGCTCAGTCTGTGGCTCAGTGTAGCATAAACTCTGAGTAGGAAGAAGTTCTGGGAATATTTAACAAATATTACTGAAATTACAAAGGGTGTCTAGTTGTTTATTTCTTGTTATATTTTGTTTTTCATTAAAACTGCTGTTGCCCATGACTTATTGAATGCTAAGAAAGAAGTCTGGTGAAAATTAGGTCTAATATTCATTTCATTCACTTGCACCTCATGCTTTTCCTTTCATTCATTTTATAAGACAACTGTTAACAGCCTATGTGCCAGATACTTAGGTGGGTTCGAGGAATACAAGGATAAATACATTCAGTCCTTGCTTTAGTGTTCTGCCCATCTAGAGGGAGGACCAGCAATAAAAGTACGTCCAAGTCTGATGAACAAACCCACCTCCCCACCTACACAGAATTTAGACTGGTCTTTCTTGATTAAGAAGGATTTCTCAAGCATGGGAGTGCCTGCCAGGATAGGTCATGTCCCCCCTGTGACTGGTTCATATTGGCTTTTTCTCCTGGAAAGAGCTGAGAAGAGTCTCTGTAAAGTAGATTTGTTTTACTGGTTGACTCTTCATGCTTTATCTCAGTGTTTGCCAACTTGGGCTGCATGTTAGAGTCACTTGGGAAGCTGAAAGGAAAATCTTGGTTTCCTTTATACCACTCACTGAATACTTCACTTATGACACCAGATCTGTGGGTTTTTCCCCACACTGACCAGTTCTCCAACACCGGCTGAGTTAACTCAATTCTGACACAGAGAATGTCAGATTCCACACATGAAGGGCTTCGTCCCACAAGATTGCTCCTACTTCAGACGCCAGTCCCAAATCCAGATTGTTACCGGTGTTTCTTACCAGCTGACTGTAAATCAGAGGTTCCCACAGTCCTCTCCTCGGGTTCAGTAACTCATGGAATTGAGGAAAACAGTTTACTTTGTAGATTACTGTTTTATTATAGAAGGATAAAACTCAGAAACAGCCAAGTGGAAGAGATGCCCGGGGCAAGGTATGGGGAAGATGCAGGAGCCTCCAGGCCGTCTCCGGGAACAACCCCATCTCAGTGCGGGCCACCGAGTCAGCATCTCCACGTTTTCAGCAACCCAAAAGCTCCCTCACCTTCACTGGTTAGAGTTTTTATGGCAGCGTCATTAGATAGGCATGATGGATTAAATCATTGGCCATTGGTGATTAATTCAACCTCTAGCCTCTCTTTCTTCAGAGGTGAGAAGTGAGGCTGAAATCTCAGCCCTCTAATCATATAGTTCCTTGAGCAAGCAGCTCCCATCCTTAGGGACTTTCTAAAAGTCAGCTCATTGACAAAAACTGAGGTGTGGTTGAAAAAGAGCTTATTATGAATAATGAGACACCTTTATGGCTCTTAGCACTTAGAACATTCCAAGCATTTTAGGAGCCCTGTGCCAAGAATGAGACAAAGACCAAGTCTTATTATAAATAACAATATCACAAGTGCTCTTAAAAACCTTGATCGCCAGGCCCAACCTAAACCTATTTAGTCAGAATCTGAGAATGTGTCCTGGACATCGTTATTTTTTAAAGCTCCTATAGTGATTTCAGTATGAAGTAACATTAAGAACCATTGTTTCATCTTTTCTTTTTCTTTTCTTTTACCTCCTCATCAGCCTGAAAACAAAAGCTTAAAAAAGTCTTAGATTTCTTACATGGAAGTCTTATTAATGCCAACCTGCAGCTAATGGGAAGACAGGTTCCTGGGATGGCTTTTCAAATTTGATCCCATCTAGACTCAGAATTTGGAAACCAACCTTGAACCTGATGCTAACACTTAGCAAAAATGAAACTTCCTAATTCAAGACTAAGTAACTTTGGAAAGCAGATTGAAAAGATTGGAAAGATTTTCTTGAGAATCAGAGAGTTGTAACATTCCTATTTTGATTTCCAGTGACTAGGATGAACTGGTTAGAGGTTCTTAAATTGCATGAGGTCCCTTGGAAAATGTTCAGAGTATAGGTGAGCTCAAAAAATCCTAGTCTGAATGCTATGTCTGTGTATATGCGTGCACACGCGCATGTGTGTGTATGGTAGTGACCAGACTTGCCATAAGTTTAAGTACATCTAGGGTTACCCAGTCCTCATTTCTGGTTCTTACTGTTCCTCCCTCCCTGCTCTGTAGTGCACTGCTCCCAGTTCTTTTCACACCCTACCGCCACATTTTGACCCTGCTCTCCTCTTTTCTCTGCACCACACTGCACCACTCCCTGCCTTGGGCTTAGCCTGTCGCAGGCCTCTTCAGTCGGTTGGCATGGAAACATTAGATGAGCCTGCCTGGTGGGAGAGATGTTCTGTTTCCAAGTGAAAATGGAAAAGATTCAAGTGTGATTCACTTCCAGCCATTTTAACTCTTAAGTTCATCCTTCTATTTAAACCCTGTCTGTGGCTCCTGATCTTGGTCTAGTTTCTGCCCTGCCCATGCTGGCTTCCCTAACAGACCCTGGGCTGCAGCCTCAGGGAGCACCCTGCTTTTACATTTCTCCCTTCCTTTCACTGGCCCTTTCCTCAACCTGAGTACAGTCTCCTCCTCCTCTGAATTTCTAAGAGGTTCTGAACGGTCTTTCAAGTACCAGTGTGGGCATCCCATCTTTGTAGGAAGTTTCCTGGCCCACACCTCTGCTCCCTCCTCTCGTAGTGCTTCAGTTATAAGGGCTGTAGAAAACCTCAAGTTTAGGTTGTCTTCCTCCCCAGACCGTGAGCACGTTAAAGGAGAAATATGCTACTTGGGGAGTGTGTATGTTTCTCATACCTCCTAGGATACAGTCTTTATTTTTTTTTTGTCTTTTTTTCCTAATCTAGGGCTGCACCCGCCGGCATATGGAGGTTCACGGGCTAGGGGTCTAACAGGAGCTGTAGCTGCTGGTCTTCGCCACAGCCATAGCAACGTGGGATCCGAGCCACGTCTGCAACCTACACCACAGCTCACAGCAGCGCCAGATCCTTAACCCACTGAGCAAGGCCAGGGATGGAACCTGCAACCTCATCGTTCCCAGTCAGATTCGTTAACCACTGAGCCACGACGGGAACTCTTAGGATACTGTCTTGATACTACCACTTACTAGGTCTGAGATCCTATACAAATTGCTTACCTCTTTTTTTGTTGTTTTTTTTTTCCACCTTTTTAGGGCCACACCCATGGCATATGGAAGTTCCCAGGCTAGGGGTCAAATCCAAGCTGTAGCCACCGGCCTACACCACAGCCACAGCAACACAAGATCCAAGCCGCATCTGCCATCTACACCACAGCTCATGGCAACACTGCGTCCTTAACCCACTTAGCGAGACCAGGGCTCCAACCTGCATCCTCATGGAGACTAGTCAGATTTGCTTCCTCTGAGCCATGATGGGAACTCCCGCTTACCTCTTCTGAGCTTTAGTTTTCTCATACCTAAAATGGGACGATACTACCTAATATGCCTACTGTTTATTAGGTTCTGGGTATGTGTCAGGTTCATTATCTTATTTAATCCCCACACTAATTCATTGAGAGATAAGGAAATATTATTGACTCTCTTTTATGTTGAGGAAATTAAGATTCAAGAGTCAAGAATTCTGTCCTAAATCTACACAGCTCCCACATTGGCAGAGCCAGCAATCAAGCCCAGGTCTGACTCCTTTTTACTCTGCTCTAGTGACTGTGTATATATCTAAAGCACCTAACCCAGTGCCTTGTCTTGGGAGTTGGGAAGGGATGGGTGGACAGATGGATGGATCAACGATAAATTGCCTTGGAAAAAGCACGATGCTGTGCTCACTATGGGGATCCAAATGGAAAATTAAACCTTCTCCTGTGGTTTATGTCTGATGTGCACAGTTTCTACACGCTTGTGGCTAAGGTCAAGAACACAAAGACATCTATCACCTTTATAACTGCATACTACTCTAAAAACGTGCTTCCTGCCCACATGAACCACTGCCCCCCACCCCAAAAGCTGAAGGTAGGTTGGATCCCTGAGAACTGGAAAGCGGGGGGGAAATGGCCTTATGATAGCTATTAAATCACCTTGATTGTTGCCACTGCCACTGGGAAAGAAGCCCTTCAGTGTCCCATGTTGCTGTCCTTCAGCTCAGAGTCACAGCACCTTACTGCTTGGGGGAATAAAGAAAAGGACAGTCAAGTGAGTGCCACTCAAGGAGAAATAGTTAAGTTTCAATGTAGATCACTCAGTACCATTCAGCAAATTTCTACAATTTTCTTTTCTAACCAGTAATTTAGCACAAGAAAAAAATACATAGTCTTATTCGACTATTTCTATTTTTATATACAGATAAGTGTAAAAATCTCTTTTAATGAAGGGATTCTGTGTTGCAGCTGAGTGTATGTAAATAATGCCTTGGGTTTCAAAAGAATGGAACAAAGCTTGTCAGTTTGTCTAGGACCAGCCACCACACAAGGTTTGTTTTTTTATAGCATGCTTCAATCATAGACTTCGTTACCAGGGCTACTGATTTTTAAAATTATAGTGCTAAAATTGTTGAACAGCATGGTCTCCAGCAGAACCCTAAAAGCAGTGAATAAATAGTCCCTCCTTCCATCGTATTTCCTTCCCTCTCTCCCTTCTCTCTCTCTTTCCCCCACCTCTCTCTCAATATACATGCATTAAACCCTGTTCCCTTTACACTCTAAAGGGCTATGAAATTCTTTCCCTACTGTTAAAACACAGGAGTTTTTAAATGACCACAGCCAGTTAACAGTTCTAGATATAATACCAAAACTGTGATTCACTACAGCTTGTAACATAAATAGATTAGACATTTAGAATATTCTCTGTAAAATAACTTTTATTTTAGATCTGGTTTATTCTTGAGGAAAACTAAGAAGACCAAGCGTGTTGATACAGCAAGAGTTTTATGTTAATGTTTAACCAACCTGTTTTTGAGAATCAGAATAGTAATGCGCTTAAAAGCTTAAGTCCTTTGATCAGATGACCTGGATTTTCCTCCATTTACCAGTTGTGTGACCTTGGACATGTTATTTATGTTTATTTATACTCTCTAAGTCTCAATTTGCTCACTTTTATACTATGGAGAACACGCTCATTATCACATTGTATAAATAAAATCAAATACTATTTATAAAATGAACAATGTTTGGCCCACATAAAGAGATGCTCAATAAATGGTAGCTACTATTATTATTACTATTATTATTATTATTACTATCATTGGATTGTGGTAAGGATTAAGTGAAATAATGCCTTACTTTTAGGCAGGTAGGATGTCCTTAATAAAATCAGGTATCAATGTAGTTACCCTTGGTTTGTTTTCCTGTCACTGTTCCATAGAAAACAGCTATACTGCTATTCCCCAAGTTCTCTTACCTGTCTTTGCTCCGTTTACTTCGGTACCAAGAAACTAGCACGGCTCCATAAATGATTACCTTCCATTTTTCTTTTGCTTTGTTTCCAACCACACCTCACAGGTAGGACATTCCTTTTCTTACCTTGATACAGACCCATGCAGCCTGGGGAAAATTGGAGGACCTAGGTTCAAGTTGTTCTGTGACCTGGTGCAACGTTCTCTCATCTCTGATTCTAGATTTTTATGTATAAAACAAAGTCATCTCTGAGATCTCTTCCTGCCTGACGTCCATTGTCTCTCAGATTCTGTTTTAACCAGTCTTTGGGGAAGCTACAGAGTACAGAGGCTTAGATCTTAAAGAACTGCTATTTGCAGTGAGTGCATTTAAGGAGGGAACATGAAAATAGGCTCTAAACAATTTTTTAACCTAATAGGATATTTGAGGAACGTAAGCCTGGGGTTACACACGAAATTCGATGCCATGAAAATAATCCCCATTTTGGCCAAAAGTACAAGTATGTGAGTTCAAGAACCAAGCATTTAAAACATGACCACATTTCCTACAGAGTGGTATCTAGTCCACACCCATATGACAATCTTTCCCCTGAAAATCTTAGTTCTCTTGAGGATGAAAAGATAATTCTGGATTAATAAAGAAAATTGAAAGAACACCATAGGGCTTCAACATGGCTACTTTAGAAACAAAACTTTCCTGATAAGATTTTCTTTGCTTGGACATAGAGGCTGCACTTTATAAATTGCAATATTTGGCTTATTTCAACTTTAGGATAGGAGTATGGAAGTGTGGGGTAGGTAGAAAGAAGTGTTCATGCAAAGATCTACACTTGCCCTTATATACAACCTGAATTGTTGTGACTAACAGGAAAATACAGGGTTTTTATTTATTTTGAGGTTTAAAACAGATGATTTTATGAAATCTGATTCTTTTTGTTTTTTGTTTTTTTATTTTGTTTTTGTTTTTGTATATTGTGGGCATAAAAATCAAGCCAGCTTAATGGGAAATTTCAAAATTCTGCCACCTCTAGCTCCCAGGGCTCCTCCATCTGCCCTAGCTGTGCTTGGAGCCAGAAAGGAGCAGAGCCAAATTTCTCATTGGCAGTAAACCTGTTGGACTGTGAAGATGGGTGCACATGGAGCCTGCTGGGCAGGTTGGATGCATGGCTGGCAATAGCTGTCTCAGGATTTTGAAGCCCATGAAGTCTTTGCAAAAAACTGTGTGTTGAGGTAGCAGGGGCATGTCTAGGTTTAAGGGATTGCCTGGCTTAAGGTATTTTCTAAGTTCATTCCGATGTTGCCAGTTTGTGCCCCTGGTGGAAGAACTTGTACTAGAAGAAATACTCTTTAATCTTGCCAGTTCCTTTTTGGCCATTTTCATCTCATTTCACTCATCCTGTGATTTGATGTAAATATTAGATCGAACCATATGAAATTGTCAATGTTTCACATGGTTTCACCTAATAGTTTACTTTTTAAAAGGGGATTTCTATTTGAATATGCTGGCCGCCTGCTGTTACTTTGTTGGCAGGAAAGCAGGTTCTTGCACAGCAGGGCCTATCTGTGATTCTATGAACAGCCTGTTGTGTTGAAAAAACTAACTGAGGACACTTGATTGTGTAACAGAAGCCCACCATGGTTTGTTGGATTTCAAATCATAATAATGGAGCTATCAATAGAAGAAAACCACTTGCTCCATTAGCCTGCCACCCACCAAACAGCATAACCAACTCTGCTTTTAGCTCTTGTGTTAGAATCAGCTGTGGTATCTGAAGGTTTGTGTGATGTCAGGTTGACCCGAAGACTACTTAATCAGTTCCATTGCTCAGAGAGATAGAAGCCATGTGCACCATTTAAAAAATTCTCTAAAATCTATGCAAGGAGGTGCTTGGATGTAAATGCATGGGAAGAAGAGAGATAGCTTCCTGGTGTACCCAACTTTCCTTGGAAAGGTTGGCCACTGCCGCTTGCCTGTCACGTGTTCTCTATTGCCTTTTAAATTAAAGGTATCAGAGGTGCTTTGAATAAAAGAGTAATGTCACTTAGTAATAAATGTATTATAAGTACTTTGAAGGTTTTGTGAACAAGGCAAAAAAAGACTAAATGAATTAAATGCCAAAATCAATATGTACAATCACTTTCTTGAATAATATTCAATATAGATACAATATACAATACAGATCAAATACAGTCAAGAATGAAATAGTTTTTCTGACTCCCAAGTTTGTACCGTTTAGGTGGGTGCGCAGATTCTCCTTCCAGATTACTGGAGAAGTTCAAGGTTGTTGTTGACATTTGATTACACCCAGGCAGATAAACCACTCATTTTAACCCTCAACTGACTATTTTTTTGTTTGCTTTCTAGCTGACTTCCAGCTGGTATATGCCAAAACCAAATAATTTAAATAAGAAACAAATAATAACTAGGGAAGGAGCACAAATGACCTCCTCTTAACCTTGGTAAATTTAAGAACCAGTTGCCTTGAAAGTGTAACACGTTTGGTATTGGTTTTATTCTACAGGGAAGGTTTCAGGTTGTACCCATTGATTGACACTCCCAAGGATATGATATACATTTGTTTAGCCATCACACATATCAAGATATGGAACTTTCCAACATCCCAGGTTTTCCTGACGCTCCTTTCTAGTCAGTACTGGGCTTCAACCCCACCCTGGGAGATAACCACTGTTTTGAATTTTCTCATCTTAGATTAGATTGGCCTATTCTTGAACTTCGTATAAATCTAATCACATAGTCTGTGGTCTTTTGTGTCTGGCTTCTTAGACTCAACATAATGTTTTAAAGAGTCATCCATATTGTTTTGTATTTCTGTAGTCTACCACTTTTTATTGCTTTATACATTACTCCATTGCATGAATATAACACAATTTGTTTTTCCAGTCTTCTGTTGAATGACATTCAAGTTGTTTCCAATTTTGGGGATATTTTGCTATAAACCTTCTTCTACAAGTCTTTTAAAGAAAACAGGTTGGGAGTTCTCATCATGGCTCAGTGGAAACAAACCCGACTAGTATCCATGAGGATGCAGGTTGGATTCCTGGCCTTGCTCAGTGGCCAGGTTAAAGATCCGGTGTTGCCATGAGCTGTGGTGTAGATCCCAGGCACAGCTTGGATCCCACATTGCTGTGGCTGTGGTGCAGGCTGGCAGCTGTAGCTCCGATTAGACCCCTAGCCTGGGAACTTCCATATGCCATGGGTGCGGCCCTAAAAAGACAAAAGAAAAAAAAAAGAAAACAGTTTCTTGTTTCTCTTGGGTATATATACAGAAGTGAAACTTCAGGGTCTTAGGTAGGCAAATACGTAAAACTGTTAAAAGGTTTTCAAGGTAATTTCGGAAATGTAGTCTTTCCATGGGTATGCCTTCCTAAAACCCCATGGTGCTTGGAAGAAGGTGCTGTATTCTTGAAAAGGAGGAGGGGTGAAGTAGATACTGGAGGACAATTAGTCCTCCCTGCCATCAAGCCCATTACAGGCTTGAATACATTAGCTGAAAGGGTTCCCTCTGTGAATCTGGAGAGTATGAGATTCAGACACAGGTTTTCAGGTGACAGCCCTTCTCTTTCTTGAAATGGAGGTAAACTCAACTCCATGGAGACACAGCTGTGATGGGCTGATGCTTCTAAAGCGTGGCTAAAATGGATTCTTTTATTTCACAGGTAACAAATGCTAGTGGAGATGTTGAAGATTTTCAATACCTCTGATCAGTGTTGCACTGGGATAAGGTTTTACATTTTCGCTTCTGGCTGCACCCATTCGTCTTAGTAAAACAGAAAGTGCCTGCAGGTTTAGATAGATGGCTATGGATTACCTATTTTTTTCCCTGTTCATTATATTGTCTTTAAATTTCTCTCCTAGCTATGAATTATCTGCTTTTTAACAAAGAGGTGAATTCCTCTGTGGATCCCACGTTTGCATAATTCTCTGAGTACACGAAGGTAACCAACTTACGTTTTCATATGGCAGCAGCTCTGTTTCTTGAAATGAAGTTAAACACCACAGAGATGCTGGTGACTAGAGAATGACACTTCCAAAGGGCAGCATAATACCTAGTATAGAAAAGACAGTCAACAAATGTGCGTTCCCCACCTCCTGCACAGGCTCTCCAGTCAAATGAAGTGCATAGATAACAACATAACAACAGTCTAGGGTAAATGCTGTGCATAACACTGGTGCCAGTGCTTTTATTACTACCTTTCTTGGCTTGATATCAGAAAAATGCTGACAACCATGTGTGGACCTAAAACAAATAGACTGCTAGCTATGTCTCCAGCCTAGGTGAATTTATTTGGGAACAGCAGAGAATTGCAGTTCAGGGTCAGTAACCATGATGAGCCATGTGTAAGTGCCCCCCACAGCAAGGGAAGGAAAATTCTTTTATAGGAAGAAAAAGGAACTTGGGAGGGTTAGAGTGAGCCAAAGTCTGTGGCTTTTCCTTGGCTGAGTCCTTGCCAGGAAAGAAGAGGAGTCCTTCTTCTTCCTGGTGGGCTGTGCTATTTGTCCAAGGGCAGTAGAGCTACCAATTTTGGTCTCACAACTCTATTTAATTAAGATTTCTGTTTATAAATTTTTATACATGAAATGCAAAAAACATGTTGTCACATTAATGTACTGTAGTGGAACCCTGAACTTTATGTTATTACATTCACTACCTGCCCCCGTATAACTCTGTAGAAGTACCTTCAGGTGTATAGTTCTATGATCCATTCACTAGCCTGATTCTGTACTGCTGTAGAAGGTGAGTGATGGTTATAGGGGGTAAGAACAGCAGCCCAGTGAAATCTCCTGCCTTTAGCTGGTTGTATGATCTTGAACATGTTCTTAAACTCTGAGTTTCAGTCACTTCATTTTTAAAAGGAAGGTAGTAATAGTTCATATCCCATAGCGTTCTTGTGAATATTAACTGAGTTTATTGGGGTAAAACCGTTTAGAGTACTGCCTGATATTCTGTAAGCATTTGATGTTGCTGTTACCATTGTCGTCTCTTCTGTTATTATTTTCCAGGTTCTTTCTGTTGCTGTAGAAACTGGTTGGGACTTTTTTGTTTCTTTGCTTGTTTGTTCCCCCCTGCACCCTACAGTGTCCAATACTGCTTCTTAGAGGATCTTCTGCGGCATAAGGAGTTCCCAGGCCAAGGATCGGATCCAAGCCACCTTTTCAACCTGTACTGCAGTTACAGCAGTGCTGGATCCTTAACCCACTGTGCTGGGCTGGGGATTGAACCTGCATCCCAGCACTCCAGACGTGCCACCAGTAGCCTTGGAAACTCACTTCTTAGAGGGCCTTAAAAGGTTCATTTTTCCCTGCATTTAATTTTTTTTATTTTTAATAGACTTTATTTTTAGAGCAGTTTTAAGTATACAGCACAGTTGAGCAGGAGATACAGGAATTTCCCATATACCTGCTGCCCCTGCTTGTGTGCGATCTCCCCCACTACTGAACTCCCACAGCAGAGCTGTACTTTTGTTAGAATTGATGATTTATACTAACACATTGTCGTCACTCAAAGTCCACAGTTCACATTACAGTTCCTTCTTGGCGTTGTACATTCTATGGGTTTTGACAAATATATAATGATGTATGTATGCATCATTATTACAGTATCATCCAGAGTATTTCACTGCCCTAAACAAACCTGTATTTTTGATAGAGTGTATTAAGTTCCTCATAAACCCAAAGATGAATTGACTAAAAATATGACTCCAAGACAATTGTATTAAAGAAAAAAGTTACTCTTAGAAGTTTTACACTAAGACCGCACTTGAAACTCAGTAGTAAACTTGGTAAAATTTGTTTGTGCTGGCTGGGTGATAAATACACTAGAAATAGATAGAATGCTTTATGAGTGAAATAAGCTATTTGAAGTATTGTCATTGTGAATGTAGCTGGAGATAAATTTTTGGTGTATTTGGAGTCTTGACATGAAAGCCTTCATCATCACAGTGCTGCCTTTTTGCTTTTTTTTTTTTAATTCAGCTTGGTTTATTTTAATAAGCTCTTCAAGCACCTTCTGCAAGCTTGGGCAAAGATATTCATGAATATATTTTTTTTAAACCACACTAATGAATTATTTATCTTGAAATCTGTCTATATCTGTAGCTATTGATATCAGCAGTCTTAGAGAAATGAAAACCTTTGGATCCTGTATCAGACTTTTCTGAGGTGAAATGTGATATGAATTGAAAATAGAAGGAACAGATCTTTTTCAACGTTGTATAGCTAATAAAAGGTCATTATCTAGAATACCATATATAGTGAACTATAACACAATGAAAAAGGTGCAAACAGCCCTATGGAAAATGGACAAGGACTTAAAACACACATATATCTATCTTATTAACATATGAAAAATTACTTAAAATCATTAGTAATCAAGGAGTTGCGAATTAAATTAATAAGATACCATTTCATATTCTCCAAAATTGATAAAAATTAAGAAGTGTTGGAAAGAATATAGAACTACTGGAACTCTCATCCACTGTGTCAACTGGAACACCTGCTTTGGGAAACAGTTTAACCTATAAGGTAAAATTGAAAATATGACCTGATAACTCATTTGTTAGGTATGTACCTTAGGGAAATTTTGTACATATACGTAGGAGATATGTATAATACATATTTATACCAATACTGTTAATAAAATCTAAAGATAATCCAATGTCTAGCAGTTGAATGGATGTATAAATTATGTTGTATTTATGCAATGAATATAATATGAGCTTGAAGAGGGAATTCATAGGAAAAGTGATTCTATGTCTCTCTTCATATTCCATATATTTAGGGGTGCATATATATGTGATAACACTGTAAAGATAATTAGGGGATGATTTGCCCTAAATTTAGGAGAGTTACCTGTGGGCAGAGAGTGGTTAGGTTGGACATGCTGTTGTTTAGAAGGGCAACCAGAGAGTTCCCTTTGTGGCTCAGCAGGTTAAGAACCCAACTAGTATCCATGAGGATGGAGGTTTGATTCCTGGCCACAGTCATTGGGTTAAAGATCCAGTGTTGTTGCAAGGTGCACAGGTCACAGCTGTGGCTCGAGTGTGATGTTGCTGTGGCTGTGGTGTAGGCCAGCAGCTACAGCTCCTATTCAACTCAGCCCAGGACATCCATATGTTGCAGGTGAGCCCTAAAAAGAAAAAAAGAAGAAAAAGAAAGGCAACCAGAGGGATTCTAAGTTACTGTTAATATTTTTTGCCTTGGTGGATTATGTGTAGTAGCCATTTATTTCTCTCTCAATTCTATAAAGAGATTTTATTAAATTTCTTGAATGCATGCTATTTCGCTCTCTCTCTCTCTCCCTTTCTGCACCCTGCACACACACACACACACACACACACACTGATTTTTAGCCACCGAAAAAAAAAATAAAAAGGAGATAATGGGCTTAAATTAACTGTATAGTCATAGAAAATAGAAGCATGAAAGTAGCAATAAGAATGTTCCTTAAAATATGATCATATTGCCTTATTTTTTTCTTTAGTGAGATTGAATTATGTAAATCAACAAAATTGGAACCAAAAAATGGCAAACTAATTTTGTGACTTGGTCAGCAATTTTGCACCCTTGCCATTGTTCACATAATATTATTTCAGGTACTCTCTTCACTTTTGTTCTTCCTCAGGGTAACAGTATGGGGTAGGTAATAATAATGTGCCCAGATTTACAGACAAGTGCACTGTGAATCAAGAAGGTTGAGGAGTTTTCCCAGTCCTGGAAAGTGGCAAGTGGCCACCCTGAAAAATTCAGTCTCTCATGTGCAGATCCTGCTCTCTACACTCCACCCTGCTTCCTCTCTCTTAGTTTAACTTTTTTCCTTGCAGAGAGACAGTGATCGAGATATACAGAGTCTTAGTCCTAGTCTTGTTAGGACAAATGATGTCCTGAATGGACTTCCATCCACCCTTTCGTTGCTTTTCCTTTGCACAGAAATAAGGAGCTCTTATTTGTACTCTGCACTGCCAGCATGGTGCTGTGCTTTCCTGAAAAATAATAGCCCAGCAGGACTAATCAGTATGAACGCACATGCATTTTGCAAAGTGTTGTGTCAGCGCACGGGTCAAATCAATTATGTTTTTGGTAATGACCAGATTTTCATACTGGAGCATGTTAGATAATTAACTGCGATGAAAAATGCTAGGGAGAATTCGTAAGAAAACTAATTGAACAGGGAAAGCAGAACGATTCATTCGTTTCCAGAAATGCTATTTGAAACCCAGAAACATGCTGTTCATTCATTTCTTCCATCCATGATTTATTCCCACTGCAGCACATTAATCTCATCACTGTTCTGCAACAGTTGTGCTCAGTCCTCATCTTTCTTCCTTAGAGGGGGGGGCACTGTCGCAACGCTCTTTGAGATGGAATCTTTTTTTTTTTTTTGCCTTTTTTGCCTTTTCTAGGGCCACACTTGTGGCATATGGAGGTTCCCAGGCTAGGGGTCTAACAGGAGCTGTAGCCGCCGGCCTTCGCCACAGCCACAGCAACACGGGATCTGAGCCGCGTCTGCAACCTACACCACAGCTCACGGCAATGCGGGATCCTTAACCCACTGAGCAAGGCCAGGGATCGAACCTGCAACCTCATGGTTCCTAGTCAGATTCGTTAATCACTGAGCCACGGCGGGAACTCCTGAGATGGAATCTGACTCGCCAGGGCAAAGTCTGGCAGGTCTAGGATCTCAGCAAAGACAGGGTCAGGCCTGGTCTCAATGCGCAGACAGGACTCAGTTTAGAAAATTGCAGATAAAGTTCTCTGGTGGGAGTAAGTCATTCCTCTCCTTCAGAACTTCAGTGGCACTGTATTACCTTGTAGCTGTAATTCACAAATCTGGCTGATCATACAAATTGCCTGGGAAGCTAGCAAGTAGTTAAACAGATAAAAACCAGAGAATCCTTGACTCCGCCCTAAACTTTGATCAGAACATCACAAGATAAGACAAGAGATTCTGTTTGTAGATAGCATTTTAGGGAATTCAGCCAAGTTTGTGAGCTTTTGGCTCATATAGTACGATGCCCTCAACTCTTGGCATCCAGGACTCCTTGCAGTGACCTCGCTGTACCCACCTCCTTCGATTATTGGACGGGGGGTGGGGGGGAAAGTCTATCCTTTTTCTGACATAAAGCTCTAAGATTTTGCATTCATTCCATCAGTGAACATTATTGAGTATCTACTATGTGCAAGAACCAACAGATAGCTTGTATCTCGCTTCGTGATTGTATGCTCTCAGCTGAGTTTAGGAACTAGAACAGACTTCTAAATTAAGTAGCGTCATAAGCTGGCTTCTGATAAATGAGAACTGAAACTTCTAGCAAGGTTGGTAAATACAGGATATGCCTCTCTCGATCGCAGAACAGACTTGTTTCCAACATACTTCCCTCTGAGTCTAGAGACAACTTCAGACTCCTTCTCAATGGCCTCTGTAACGCTGCTTGTTTTGGCACATGACACAAAGCTCGTTTGCAGTCTCTGCTGTGGACCACATTTGAGAAGCCCAGTCTGACAACCCCTATCTCCATCCTCCAAGGTGATGGAACTTGTGCTCAGACTTGAAGATAGGAAGGATTTTCCAGAGGTAGCAGTTAATTGCGGGATGGGTCAGTGGGCCGTACTGACCCCAGGGCAGGTGCCCCATCCCACCTCTCTTCCTTTAGTAGTACTTGCTGGACTGAGGACATGAATGGCTTTTGACTTCAGACTCTACTCTCTCTCCCCCCATGGCTGTCTTACTTGTCCTTGTGCAGTTGATTACTCTAATAAGTCATTACATTGTAATAAGTCATTGAGATTGGAATCTGACTCACTAGGACAGAACAGGTTTTCTAAAAGTCCCATTAATTTTGGATTACCTCACTTTGCTGTTTGATTTATGCGTTCAGGAATGAAAAGTTGAGTTGTGGTAGGAAGAAATGAGATATAGAAAATTTTCCAGAAGAAACATTGCATTCTTGGCACTAGAGATTAGTTCCAGTAGGAACAGATAGTGAAATGATAGCATAACTGGATTCGACAGACCTGGATTTGAGTATCAACCCCCTCCCCCACTATAGCTAGCTGTGGAAACTCATCTTTAAAAAAATAGTGTTGTGTGTGTTAATAATATATCTATATCATAAGCTTGTTTTAAATGACCTACATGGTATCTCTTGCTGGTAAACCTTGCTTACCAGGTCTTTCTGTCTTCAGTTTCTGACTCAGAGCCTGGCACATTAGGAAAGTATTCAATAAATGGCTACTGAACCATATTACCTTGTAGCTGTAATTCCCATATATGGTTCTTTGGGAATGATTAAATAAATCACCATTATATTAAACTCCACTTCCCTGTGGACAGCTTATCTGTCAAGTCTCAAGGATCCAGAACACCGAGAGTTAGCCAACAGCCAGAATAAATGTCCATAGGAGCATGAACTTTCAAGCTCATAGATTTGCCTCAAAAAGGTATGTAGAATCTCTCATGCAAAGCGTAGTCAGCTTTAGTTTAGTTCTGACTGTAGAGTGATAGTAGAATAACATGAAGAACTAGCAAGGATATTAGCTAAAAATTAACCTGCTAGAGCAAGAGACAGAAAACTAAAGACTCACCGGTGATTGTAGAGTACTTATTACTCTGTGCCTGAGGAGACACCGTCATGTCCTCCTGAAGCACACAGTCTAACGGGGTGGGAGGTACACAGGTAATCAATCCCACAACGTTGTGGTCTCGTATCTGCCCAGGGCACCATGCTGTCACAGAGGAAGGGGTAAGTGGTCACTTCTTCCAGTCAGAGAACTGGGAAAGGAAGGGCAAGACAGGCTGCCTAAAACCTAAGTTGCTTTAGGCATCTTTTGAAAAGTTGGTTAAGTGTTCATCAGAAAACCAGCCTTAGTTTTCCAATCAGAGGAATTAACAGGAGCAAGAGTAAGAAGGTGGGAAGAGGCCCAGGAATTCCCCTCAGGAATCTGCCACACAAGGACCAGCCCAGCCTGACTGTAGCTTAGACGGTGAGGGGTTAGGTACCAGACGGGAAGTGAAGCTAGAGGGGTGGTGAGGGGTCAGCTCAAGGAGGTGTTTACACGCGCGCCATGCTAATGTAGACGTTTCAAGCTGTAGCAGGAGAGCCATTGGAACTTTTGTGGTTTGGAAGGTGTTTTGTTTTGTTTTTTAAACAAATGTGTAGTGGTCAGGTTTGGTGTTAGAAAAATGGCTCTTGCTGAGTGCAGAAGAAGGACTTAGGAATGATGAGCCTGGAAATAGGGAGTCCAGTTAGGCTGTGGCAGTAAATCCAAGCTAGACATCATGAGGCCGTAAGAGAAGGCCAAAGCAGTGGAACTGAAGCAGAGCGGCAAATGCAAACCATATACCAAGGAGGTACCACCACAGGTTTTAAATGTGTGGCAGGAGAACCTGTCATGGCTCAGTGGTTAACGAACCCGACTAGTGTCCATGAGGATGCGGGTTCTATCCCTGGCCTCGCTCAGTGGGTTAAGGATGCCGTGAGCTGTGGTGTAGGTCGCAGACGTGGCTCGGATCCTGCGTTGCTGTAGCTGTGGTGTAGGCCATCGGCTACAGCTCTGATTCGATCGCTACCCTGGGAACCTCTATATGCTGCGAGTGTGGCCCTAAAAGGACAAAAAGGCCAAAAAAAAAAAAAAACGTGTGGCAGATTCAGGGCAAAGGCAAACAGCTCTATACCACTCAGTAGCCTTGAAGACTTCACTGCGTTCTGCACAGTGCCATAAATGCTGTGTTGAATGAAAGTCATGGGTCTTTAGGAGAGTTTAAATTATGTTTAGTGTATTCTGTTTGCTAAAGCGGGGAAATATAACATCTGTTTTAGAAAGAGTTATATCTGAATAATTCATTTATGTTTGATGTTTGATTCTCCAGTGATTCTAATAAATGAGTTTTAATGTGTAGAAGGATCTAACATTTATTGAGTAACCAGTATTTGAGGGTCTCTTTAGGTATATTGCCTTGTTTAAATCTCAGAGTTACCCTGATGGGAAAGTATTATTGAATCCAAATGCAGATGAACAATCTAAAGCTCAGACAGAGAAAGTAAACGTTGGAGGGCTACACAGCCAGAAGTGTTAGGGTCATTTTGATTCCAAAGGCTGTTTCTACTATGCTTTCACTAGCCTGATCTTATTTAGTGAGCAGTCGTGTTCTGATTGAAATGAGAAGCTATTACATGTCATTCAGACTCAAATACGTGCCTGGACTTTGCTGTCCCATCTTTCACTTTAATATGGTGCTGAAGAATTTCTGAGATGTTTTTCATAGGACAAGGCAGAAGATGATAGCTTCTCTGAAAGAAGAGCCAAGGAAAACAGATACTACATGTGTAGAGCTGAAAAAATTATTACAGTAGCAGTTGATCTAATTTTTTTTTCCTTCTCAGAAATGCAGAATTAAACGTGCACCATCTTGCCCATGCAAAACACATATCCTCTGAAGTGGATATGAGATGTAAATTAATTCCCACCCTAGAGCAAATATCAAATCATTACTAGGCAACCTAGTCTTCCAGACTCAAATAAGGAGCATCAGACCATGGTTCCAGTCTCTTTCAAGCTCTGGACTAACTTTATGAGCCCATTGCTCTGTGCCTCAGTCTCTTCAGATGCAAAAGGAAAAGGACAATATTTGTCTTCATCAGGATATTATAAAGACAAGCATAAGAAATGTCAGTGCTTTTAAAGGTCAAATATTCTGTACAAGTGTGGCGTTTTTTTTTCTTTCAGTCTTGTAGATGAATGTGGAAAATTTTTGTCTTACTCCTCCTGTTTTCTTCAGCAAACATTCATTGAACACTTACTGTGTGCTAGTGTAGGGGAGGCACAGATGTAAATTAGTCATGTTTCCACTCTCAAAGAGTTCGTGATCCTGCTACCCAGTATGTGACAAGCCCATAATGCTGTTATTTATGTTATCTCATTTAATCTTTATTTGAGATAGGGATATGTCCATCCATAACTTCTGGATGTGACTGTTGAGCTATGAAGGGACTGAAATGGTACCAGAACCCCAGGTATTCTGAGTCCTCAAACTCGGCTCTCTCTCCATCATCACAGAATTGCTTCACTTTCTGAGCAGAGAAAACAGTTATATTCATAATGGGCTTCCAAATAAATCTGATCAGTCCAGAGAGTTATGGGAGTTAGGGAGGGGAGAAGTTCATTTTAGATTAGGCCTACATCCTCAGAGTATATTCCCAGGAGAAGAAATGTTGGATATAGACTTGAGAGAATAACCTGTATGAATAGGAAAAGAGGTCATTCTGGATAGCAGAAGAAACATGAATGAAAATGCGGAGTTAGGCAAGTATATGATATGTTTGGAACAATGAATATAGTGTGATTAAAATGTGATTTTTTTTTTTTTTTGCTTTTTTAGGGCCACACTACAGCGTATGGAAGTTTCCAGGCTAGGGGTTGAATCAGAACTACAACTGCCAGCCTAAGCCACAGCCACAGCAATGCAGAAACCGAGCTGTATCTGCAGCCTGCACCACAGCTCACAGCAGCACTGGATCCTTAACCTGCTGAGCGGGGCCAGGCATCGAACCTGTATCCTAATGGATACTGCTTGGGTTCATTACCACTGAGGCACGATGGGAACTCCCAAAATATGAAAAAATTTTCATTGAATATTGATTGAATTTTAAATATTGGGCTCATGTGTGACAGATCTTGAACATCATCTTAAATAATTTGCGACTCACTTTAAATTGTGAGGGGTTTAAGCACAGGGCCAGATTTTAGGAAAGAAGTTAGGTGGGATTCCATACAGCTCAGCTGAGCTTACATTTGCAAGGTAGATATGCCTGAACCATAGTAACTGATAAAATTCATAATTAATACTTTAACATAGTGACAGTACTGAGTTTCTCAGCTTTTCATGCCACACAGCTATTTAGACAAATTCTTTTATTGAGGTATATTGGATAAGGGCTCCTTCCAACTAAAGAAGATGTAACCATTAGTATAATTAGAAATTATACTAATCCAGTGAGGAGGATGGATAATAGGTGGCTGAGATCAAAGGCTGGGAAACCAACTGGGGACTATTACATAACACAGGCAGAAATTTAAAAAAACCTGTGCAAGGAAAAGATAATGGATGAAGATGATTGGAGCAATATTTTAAACTAGATTCAGTGCTAGTAGCATGTTAGATTTGAAGAAAAGAGGGAGAAACTGAGCCTCAAAGATGAGTCTGAGCTTTTTAGCTCAGGTGACTAGATAAATAGTGGTACCATTAACTGGGAAAGAGAATACAAAAGGAGACACTGGTAAAATGGAAGGAAAGTTATTTTTTATTATGTTGACTTTGAGAGAGAGAGATAAAGGGAGAAAGTGATACCCTCCATTCATATCAGATCATCAGAGACAACTTTTGCAGTTGATATGGTAACCGAAGAGCCATAGTCACACTTCTGTAAATCTTGTTACTATTCTGCATATTTTCCTTGCTTTGTTTTACAGTTTAGGGTTAGCATGAGAAAGCTGTTGAGCCGCTAGACTTCTGGTATCAGACCGTGATCTTGTCAATATGCAAAATAAAGGAATAAATACATTCTAAGAGTTTCATAAAATTCCTATCTTAATACCTGCACATTTCTTTCCACCTGAATAACATTTTGATATATTATCTTATAATGTGCCTATGCAGCATTATCTCTACCCCATCTGTATGATCTCATAGCTGTGAGATCAAGGGCCAGCAAATTGATCATGGCAGACATTTTGTTTTTTGGAACTTCTGTCACTCATTTTTTTTATTAGGTTCTTTTATAAAATGATCTCAACAATGTTTTGTGTATTGATGGGACTTGCATTTCAGTTGCATGGTGAAGAAATGGGGAAGAAGCAAGGGAATCAGATAAAAGCCTGAGAAAATGTGAGTGATTCAGCTGGCTGTAGTCATAATAGCTATATAGTCATTCGTAATAGCTCTTCCTAGTTCCCTGAAAAGTAACTTGGTTGTGGAAGAGTGCTACAACAAATCAGACTGAATAGCTCGATTTAATTATGATCACAGAGCCACCTGTGCAGTAACATTAATTAAGATGCACATCTTCGCCATGAATTAGGATTATTAAGGATTAAGAATTCTTAGATGGGTTCTTCAAGGTGAGAAAAATGAGGAAGACAGACAGTTCTTCTCATTTCACCTAGTGCCCGGAACTTAGTAAGTTACCAGCAGTTGTCCTTAGTTTCCTTATTTAAAAATGGTGGATGATGATAGTCCTTATACAGTGAGATTTTGAGAATTCTAAGAGAAAGACACATGAAACACTCAATGCAGTGTTTAACACAAAAGCACATAATACTTTCACTGATAGGTGAAAACCAAAGACAACAATGTTTTACTTCTTTTAGTTCACCTCTTGGAGCAGGAAACTTACCCCATACTGCCATTCACACTTGAGAAATAGGACATACAGAAAGGTTTCCAGAAGTTATTAGATTTATTGCTTCTCAAGTTTTCTTGCATTGAGGTAACTTTAAATATGTTAAGCAGTTTATAAGAGAGCCTGTATATATAGTCCAAATGAGCTCTCTCCAGTAAGCCTCAGTAAAATAATACACCTAAATACCTGTATCGCATGAAGTGTTGAGGCAGTCAGTACCATCACTATGTAAAGGCACTATACATTTCATCAGTAACCATGGCTCAGGAAGCAGCGGCTCAACTTTTTAAATTTTTCTTTTTTTTTTTTTTTTCTCTTTTGGCTGCCCGTGGTATATGGAGTTTCTGGACCAGGGATCATATCCGAGCCACAGTTGTAGCAACACCAGATCCTTTAATCCACTGTGCTGGGCTAGGGATCAAACCTGTGTCCTGACACTGCAGAGACACTGCTGATGCCATTGTGCCACAGGGGGAACTCCAGTCAACCTTTTAATTTAAGTTTAACTCAGCTGTATGGAGTCCACCTAACTTATTTCCTGCACTCTGACCCATCTTTAAAATAGGAACAAGTTATGAAAAAATCACAGTGGAAGCCCGCGTGCTTTGACTGAGAAACTCTGTACAAAACTTCTCAGACCGAGTATTGCAGCTTTTCTGGGAATGGACATCTCACAACTCCCTCAGTAGCAACTCAAGAGTTAGAAGCAACTCGAAGGCCATCTCTTCTTGTGCCAGCCCTCATTCCCATCCAATTTGTAAATCCTCCCCTAAGTATCCCTTACATATTGCTTCTCTTTAACAACCCCTCTTCTTAGGGAGTTTTCCCTGGCGTCTAACATAAACCTTGATTGCCTCAATCTAAGACAGTATGGCCTCTAATTTTATGTTCTTTGGACCAAGAGAATATTCTTTAGGCATTTTGTCAGCTTAACAAGATCATGTATTTGAAATACCTATGTAAATTGTAGAGTGCTGTATAACACTACTTGTTTGAGATTTTATTAACTAGACTAAGACTATAATGCCATAATAAACAATCCTTAAATTGGCTTAACACAACAAACGTTCTCTCTCCTCCACATTGCACATCTCCTCAGAGCTCCCAGAGGCACAGCTCTGCTCTGGGTAGTCACTCAGAACCCAGGATGATAGAGGTGCCACCATTTGTAGCTGCACTGTAGGGAATAAGTTCCTTGATAGCCATGGTGGGAGAAGGGAAAGGGTTGCATACTGTCATACTCACTCATAGAGTGTTGGCTAGCACAAGCCACGAGGCTCTGCCTAACTGCAAGGGGCCTCGGAACTAGGAGGAGCTCGTGAATAGTGAGCTGTGACTTTTTTCAAGTATTTTGTCCAGGCTAAAGGACTCAACCTTAAATTTTTTCACTTAACTTTTTAATCCTTTAATTAGTGTTATGCTTATCTAGGGTTACTTTTGATTTATAATATATGTGTCATATTTTACTGAAGTAGTCTTTTTTAATTGAAAGTAATTATTTTCTGATATCTTTACCTCTTTTTCTCCCAGCTTTATCGAGATATAATTGAAATGTAATATTGTATAAGTTCAAAGTGTACAGTCTGATGATTTGATATATATATATATATATATATACACACACACATATATGTATATATATATATAATGTTGTGAAGTGTTTACCACAGTAATATTAGTTAACCCCCTTATCACCCCTGAATGATTTTTTTGGTATGTGTGATGAGAACTTTTAGGATCTACTCTTTTAGCAGTTTTCAAGTATATTATTAGTCATAGTCATCGTGCTGTACATTAGATCCTCAGAACTTATACATCTTGTAACTGGAAGTTTATATTCTTTGACCGTCTTCATCCATTTCCCTGCCTACTGGCAACCACTAATCGTCTTTCTGTTTCTATGAGTTCACGTATAAGTAAACTGAATTCACATGATACCATTGTGTGAGTTCACAAATGAGTGAGATTGTGCAATATTTGTCTTTCTCTGACTTATTTCACTTAGCATGATATCCTCAAGACTCATTCATCTTGTCCTAAGTGGTAGGATATCCCTTTTTATGGCTGAACAATATTCCATTATATGTATCATATTTTCTTTATCCATTCATGCATCGATGGACACTTAGGTTGTTTTCATATCTTGGCTATTATAAATAGTGCTGCAATGAACATGAGGATGCAGGTGTCTCTTCCTCTGTATTAGCTACCAATTCTCATTCACTGTCTCCTATTAAAAGTAGCAAATTTAACTTAGAGGTTGAGAGATTATTAGAGCTACAGTGGCTGCTTACATCCAAACAATAAGAGAGAGTTTTTATATAGGCAGCAGATTTTTTTAAAAAAAATACAGAGCCTAACAAGAGCAGCTACCTTTTAGAATGGCTGCTATGTGTCAGGCACTTTACAGAGATCATTTTGTGTAATCTTCACAATACTTTTGATTCATAGGTATGATTGTTCAGAGCCATGTAGCTAAAAGTAGAGGAGCCAAGATTTGAAATCAGACCATTCTTTTTATAAAGTCTGATTTTCTAGGGGCAAGGAAAATAGCTCTGTAGACATTGCCATGTCACCTTTGATAGTCATAGCCCTGGTGTGAATTCATGGTAACAGCGCTAACTGTGGGTTAGAGAGGCATCACAGGGCAGCGGTTAAGACCAGCAGCTTTGGCCCTGGATTGCCTGAGTTCGTGGACCTGAGTCTCGGCTCTGTGATTTCCTATCCACGAGAGCTCAGGCAAGTTGCTTTTTAGCCTCTCTGTGCCTTAGTTTCCTCCTCTGAAAAATCTGAGTAAAAATAGTACCCGTCCTATAGTGCTGTTTTACATTAATAGCTGTTACAAGTTATACTTAGAACGGTATGTGGAACTCAAAAAATTTTTTTGTTTTTAAATTTTATTGCGGTATAGTTGACTTAACAATGTCGTGTTAATTTCTGCTATACAGCGCGGTGATTCAGTTATACACATATCCATTCTTTCTCAGATTCTTTTCCCATACGCGTTATCACAGAATATTGAATAGTGGAACTCAATAAGTATTGGCTGTTAATTTTGGATTTTTATCAGGCACTTTGAAGATATAGGTGAAAAGAAGGAAAGCAATAATATTTTAAAGAACTTAATATGCCAGCATTATACACACACAATTATTTCATTTAGTCCTCACAACAACTGTATTTAAATGGGCTGTCCTCATTGCATAGAAGAGCAAAATCTGAGGCTCAGAGAAGTAAAATAATTTACCCCAGTGGCCCAGCTGGTAAGTGGCAAAACCAGTTTATCCTAGGTCTGTCTGTGCTGCAGCAGGATATTTATTGTTCTTTTCCCCTAAACTGGCAAGTGTAATGAGCCCAGAATTAAACTTAAGTTGGTCAGCACTAATACTTAGAGGCTGGCAAAGCCCTTTTTTCTGGCTCCTGACCCTGCTGTGTCTCTGGCCCTGGCAATTCTAAAGTCCCACTCTTGACTGAAGCAGAAGAGCTTTCATCCCCCAGGCTCTCCAGCTGTCCTGGGGTCCCTGCTCTTATCTGCTCTTCCACCTAAGGCTCAGCGTTTACAGGTCATGCCCACTCTCCAAGTCTTATTTCTTAAAGAGCCATCGCTGGTTTCTCCAGAGGGAGGTTGCTATTAATTTACCCTGTTTCCGTTCTTGATGTCTTCTCATTTCTTCTCTCTCCTTCCGGTTCTCCTAAGGAACTGCCAGTCTTACAAAGCCCCACCTCCATGGTGTAGTAATAGACCATGGTCGTGAGCTACCTTAGTCTCTTGAATTTTCAAGCCTTGAATGTTGATTTTTCTGTGTCTTCTAGTTTGATTTGGTAGCAGTATTCAGAGCTTCATAATTTTAAAAACAAAGCTAACAATCAGTGCTTAGAAGTTCTCCTTTGGGAGGGAGGACGTCACCACTTTCATTTGCAGAATTCAGTGGAAAAACACTTACGTTTTCTTTTTTTTAATTTTAGAATGATTTTTATTTTTTTCCAATTATAGCTGGTTTACAGTGTTCTGTCAATTTCCTACTGTACAGCAGAGTGACCCAGTGACACATAAATATATACATTATTTTTTCACATTATCCTCTGTCATGTTCCATCACAAGTGACTAGATACAGTTCCCAGTGCTATACAGCAAGATCTCATTGCTTATCCATTCCAAATGCAATAGTTTGCATCTATTAACCCCAGATTCCCAGTCTGTCCCACTCCCTTCCCCCTTGGCAACCACAAGTCTGTTCTCCAAGTTCATGAGTTTCTTTTCTATGGAAAGGTTCATTTGTGCTGTATATTAGTTTCCAGATATAAGTGATATCGTATGGTATTTGTCTTTCCCCCCATCTTGGTACAGTTCTAGTTAAGCTGATAAAGCTAGCTGTAAACAAGCCAAAAGTAGCAGAATGGATAATGGGTTGTTCTAATGGTACCTTCCTTGGCCTTGGTTTTGGGTTACACCCAGATTAATGTCTTCATCCTGTTGGGAAACCAGTTTTGCTACTATTATTGAAACTTGTTTCAACATTTATATGTATTTTTTAGAATTCATGCTTAATTCTTTACTACTGCTACTCTTGTCATCTTATAGTTGAAGGAGAATCTGCTTTTTCTATGTTATAAAGCACCTTTACAGTAATGTTACCATTTTATCTCCAAACTCTGCTTAGGTGGGTTGGTCAGAGAGAAGTATCTTCATTTTACAGATGGAAAATTTGAAACAAGTACATGATGTTCTAGTTATTTCAGTCCTGAAAAGTAGAGGGAACACTTTACTATAAACTACTTAAAGGCAAGAATCTTGTCTAACTTGCATTTATTTTATTTCTTATAACATCTAGTTCTGAGCTCAGCACCTATTTTTGTTTTGTTTTGTTTTGTTTTGTTTGTCTTTTTGCCTTTTATGTAGGGCCGCACTCACGGCATATGGAGGTTCCCAGGCTAGAGGTCTAACAGGAACTGTAGCTGCCGGCCTTCGCCACAGCCACAGCAACGCGGGATCCAAGCTGCCTCTGCAACCTACACCACAGCTCACAGCAACGCTGGATTCTTAGCCCACTGAGCAAGGCCAGGGATCGAACCCGCAACCTCATGGTTCTTAGTCGGATTCGTTAACCACTGAGCCACGACGGGAACTCCAGCACCTATTTTTGACTGAATAAAGGAACAAGCTATAGTCACTTGATGTTTGCTTAAATTAGTGATTTTTGACTTGTCCCCTGCCCTCCGTGCCTTCATTCTCAAACTCTTCTTTCTACAACGGCTGGTCTAAGACAGGACACATCCTCTGGCTTAGATTGAAGACTGTCCGTTCCTGCTATTTCACTTCCGTGCCGCATGTTCCTCAAAAATCTTTTGTCTTTAGAGTTTCCTATTATCTCTAACATTTGCTTCCATGCACAACTGGGATCTATCTATTTTATATAGTGTTCTCTTGTTTATCATACCAGCCTCATTTCTCTGTGAACGTTACTCCAGTTTGACGGCCCCTCTTCACCTGAGGAAATTTCCAGTATATAACCTGATTTTTAGTCAACCTCAGTAACTCGCTGCATTCTCAGAGTTGCTAGTTGAGCCTTAAGCTATTCACAGGATTAAGATTCTTCTGGTTGAATTCAGTAGGTTTAGAGTGATCCCTCTCTTATGCTAGCAGTGTTGTTATATGAAACTCAGTGTTGTTATATGAAACTATGTTGCCTTGTAACATATATCATCAAACATTTATTCTGAAAGCTGAGCAAATTCAGTGCTGTAATTAGGTATCTTTTCATAGGTTCATCTACACACGCACACACAAATTTATAAGCACTACAATGTGCTTAGCACTGTGTTAAGTGCTGGGAATTAAAAAGTGAGTAAGGTAGTCTTTTCCATCACAGACCCTTGCTTGCTTACTGTGATTTTTTAATCCAGCTTCTAACAGCTGGACAAGTGGCTCAGAGTTCAGAAGCTTGTTATAGGGAACAGAGACCTCGTTCTTTTTACATTTCTTAGAAGCACATGCAAGTGGCTTGCTGCTATCCTTCACAAGTATTCTGGAAATTTAATATTAAACACAGAAAAAGTAGGCCTGACTTTTCATTGTTAACACTTCCTAGCACTAAGGTTCAATTATAAAAATAATTATAGATTTTTTTTTAATGTTTCAAAGGCATCTGACCAAACATCCAGAATTGTTATTCTTAAACGAGATTAAGGAGTAGATGTCTCAAAATATCTGAGACACTGCGGACACATTTTCATTGACTTTTGCATTTGAAATCTCATATATTTTACTTTAGTTTGTGAAGTGTTCAATTATTCCTTTATTAATAAAAATTGTCAGTTGAACACCTATTACATGATAGGTATTTTGCTAGAGACTGCAAGACAGTTGAGGTTATGTAGTTTTTGTTCTTTCAAAACTTATATTGTCAAGAATAGACAAGACTTGTCTTTAAAATCCCTACAGTAAACTATATCAGTTGATGATTTAAACCTATTTTTGACCCTTAAAGTGAGCCATGAGGCTGCAAGTTACCTTAAGAGATAAGCCACTGCAGAATTTCCGTTTCATGGATAAAGATGTCAAGGGTCATAAAGGTTGACAAATTAATGTCAGACCCTAAAGCATGTAAGAGGCAGGTGAGTATGGAATCCACGCCTCAGGTGTGTGGTTGGTGTTCTTCGCTGCTGCACCTTGCTACCCCTGCTGATGGTGCAGTGAATGGTGCTGTCCAGTGCTGCCTGGGTCTGAAAGCAGGCTCTGATAACATTTGCATGAGTGAATGTGAGAATGTACAGGGAGGCGGCAGGGCAGGCCAGTCCTGAGACAGTTCTATTCCATCTGACATGATTTAAGATTAAAGAAGTGATTTCTGACTTTTCAACATTGAATATTTAGCATTCAAAGGACATTTCTTGCTGTATGCCAAATGGAGTCTCAACAAATGGTAGCTGAACAGAATGGAGTATTTCATCCTTATTTAATCAGTACGCCTTACTCAAATGGAACTTTCAAATGAGAGATCATGCAAATTAGCTTCTGCACTATTTTCTGATCCAACTGCTCTGGAGTAGAAAGAGCAAGAGCTTTGGAGCTAGACAAACCCCCCACACCCCCGAGCTGGTACCCTGCTCTGCCGTGCTCTAGCTCAGAGATTCACCTAAGTCATTTTGCCTCCTTGAGCCTTAACTTCTTCCTCTGTTCTGAGAAGTATTAAGGACCTCCTTTGGAGTTCCCGTCATGGCGCAGCGGTTAACGAATCCGGCTAGGAACCATGAGGTTATGGGTTCGATCCCTGGCCTAGCTCAGTGGATTAATGATCTGGCATTGCCGTGAGCTGTGCTGTAGGTCACAGACGCGGCTCAGATCTGGCATTGCTGTGGCTGGCTGGCGGCTGCTGCACCGATTAAACCCCTAGCCTGGGAACCTCCATATGCTGCAGGTGCAGCCCTAAAAGGACCAAAAAGAAGGACCTCCTTTACTAGACCAATAATGATAATAGTTCCTCTGCATGCCGATCTCTGGCCTGGGTGTTTTTCCATGCCTTATTTCTCTATAGCTGTAAAAAGTGCTTGGCACAGAAGAGTAGCAGTGTACTTCTTTAATAAGTTACCTAACCTTCCTTTGAAAAGCTATTATCATCACATTTTCTTTGAAAAATCAGAATTTTATTTACTAAAGTCTATGGAAGATTTACAGATCCAGCAAATGCAAACAATCTATTGATTGTATTCCATGGGGAGGTAGGCATGCAGGGATTAAATGGTGTCTGTGGAGCAGCCTGTAATTTCACAGTTGAGTTGTGGACATCCCTCCACTTCTTGAGAACCTTGAGGACAGTGACAGTGTCTGAATCCATTATTGCATTCCCAGCACCAAGCACCGTGCCTGGGACATGGTAGGCATTTGGGAAGTGTGCACAGATTTGGGTTGAAAAGTTTCCTTCTTTGGCTATCAGATCCTCATCCGTGGATCTGAAAGGTTTAGGGTCTAGCTAGGTAATGTGGACTTGGACAGCCTTGGAACAGAGCACAATTAGCAGAGGCAATAATCCCTGTGATTGCCAGGACAAGAAGCTCACAATCTGGATACGAAGTCTAAGAACATCAAAATGAGAAGTGGAAGGTAAAATAGAGTGCCTGGTATGTAAGACTCTCTAAACCAGGTTTCACTTGCTGTTCTGTCAGGGTTTTTATTCGGTGTTAGTAGCCTTAGGCAAGGCCAGACTAGGATCAGTGAAAGGGGCTTATTTGAAAGGACAGTAGCTTTTTCCTTGAAGCTCCTTTTGTTCTGAATCATGAAGTCTTACTGTTTACTTGGGAGCATATCCCCGATTCAGCTGTTTATAGTTTCAGAACTTCCACATAGGACCTTTTTAAATTTCCATTTGAATTAGGGACAAGGCGGGCTGGGGAAAAACCAAAAGGCTCTTCTTTAGAATTTTACTTTCACCTGTGGTAGTAAAGCAAGGCAATATTACCTGATAAATGAACACCTTAGGTCCAGTTTAAGGTGGCTCCTGAGTCTTCTTGAAATAGTGTCGTTTTTTAGCTGAAAAAAAAATGTTATTTCCTCTTGACAGTTATTTAGGGGTGATTCACAGAGCACCTTGCTTATAGAATTATTATTAAAATTCCTAACATTGTAAATCTCTGTTCTTACTCTCTAACCTGAGTCTTTCCAGTGGGGAAAAATACTTCTCTTGAGGCAGTAGCTCCCAGCCAGCTTGTCATAGTCCACTGGCTTATGCCCTTTTGTTTGCAAATGGTTTAAAAAGGAAAGAGCTCAGCAAACGTAGGCCAAAAAAGTAGGCTATATGTCTTATAGATTCAACGGAAGGGCAGGATTAGAGCTGTGTGTCAGGAACATGAACCAGATGGAAGTTCCTCAGAAAACTACGTATAGAACTACCATATGATCCTTCAATCCCACTCCTGGGCTTATATCCAGACAAAACTACAAGTCAAAAAGATACATGCACCTTTATGTTCATAGCAGCACTATTCAAAATAGCTAAGACATGGAAGCAACCTAAATGTCCATCGACAGATGAATGGATTAAGAAGATGTGGTACATGTACACAATGGAATACTACTCAGCCATAAAAGAGAATGAAATAATGGCATTTGCAGCAATATGGATGCAACTAGAGATTCTCATACTGCGTGAAGTAAGGTGGAAGGAGACAGACACCATATAATATCACTTATATGTGGAATCTAAAATATGGCACAAATGAACCTATCTAGAAAATATAAACAGACTTACAGACATAGAAAACAGACTTGTGGTTGCCAAGGGGCAGGGGAGAGGAAGTAGGATGGACAGGTAGTTTGGGGAATATGTATAGATGTATGACTGGGTCACTTTGTTGTATAGCAGAAATTGGCACAATATTGTAAATCAACTATACTTGAAAAAAGGAACACAAACCAGACACATGAATGCCATCAAACTCTAGGCTTCCCATCTCTGCTTCTCTCCAGTTGGGGATTTAATTTCTCTAACTATGGAGAGATTTGTCCATGAAATAAGGGATTTGTCTCTCAAAGTTTTTAAGTTGTACTTTTTCACTTTCTGCCATAGAAGAAAGCTTGTCTTCTCATCATGATCCCTAAATAAGAGAAAGGGAAATTAAGAAAGGAAGGAAGGAAGGAAAAGGTAGATGGGAGAGAAGGAAATATGGATGTAGGAACTGAGGGAAGGAGGGAGAGACACACACAAAGACAGAAAGAGACATAAGAGAAGGAAGAAAGGAGATCTTTGGTCCCCTTGGCCTTGGACTTGATTGGGTACTCTTCCACAGAAACCAGGGTGCAAGTCCAGGTAAAACCAGCAGCAATTCCTGTGAGAATTTTACTATTGAAACATGGAGGGAACTCAGTATATCATTCAACGTAATATGTTATTATTAATGAAGTAAGTTTTGCATATTTACTTTTTAAATTGAGTCAGATTTGGAATTGCTCTTTTATTGATAACCTCCTCCCTTGCTTACATTCCAACTTGACTGTCCTGAGTATGAGAGAAATGCAGTGCGTACCATTATGGCGGGGCTGTAATAATCTGGCCTCTGGTTTCATGAGGAGAGAGTACATAGCTACCTTTATTTGCTCCTGAGCCTATTAGAGAGCAATGCGCAATAAGTATTTGTTGCATTAATTATCAGTCCCAGGTCATACTTCAGCCTGTGGTGAGCAGTTTTGTCTAATAGCTGAGGTATTTAGTAATTGTTTTAGAGATTAAGAATTACTTTTTTCGTGGTAACTTTTCATTTTAACCATTGGCCTGTATTTTAATAAGAAAGAAAGCAAATGTGAAGAGTCCAATTCCATTTTATATTATCCATGTGTACAATAATGTGGCAACGATTCCTATTAGTAATGACACAGTAGAAAAGTTGCCATATAAAGATATATGTTGATGCAAATGAAATTTGCAGGAATAATACTCATAACAACAAACAGTAAGAAGTTCTACATATTGTCATTTTAAAAGTATATAAGTTGTAACTGCTTCTCCTTCATTGGCACATGCTTATCAGATTTATTTTCTTTTATTGTTTCTTATAAAATGACCATTTTAAATCCTTAAATATCTGCTTTAGAAGATCAAATCGACATTTCTCCAAAGAAGACAGACAGAGCGCCAAACGCACATGAAAAGTTGCCCAACCTTAACTAATTACTAGAGAAATGAAAATCAGAACTATAATGAGGTATCACCTCACACCAGTCAGAAAGGCCATCATCAAAAAAGTCTACAAACAATAAATGCTGGAGATGGTATGGAGAAAAGGGAATCCTCTTACACTCACTGTTGGTGGGAATGTAAATTGGTTCAGTCACTATGGAGAACAGTATAGAGATTCCTTAAACTAAAAAGAGAACTACCATATGATCCAGCAATCCCACTGCTAGGCATCTATCCAGAGAATACTATAATTTTAAAAGGTACACACACCACAGTGTTCATAGCAGCACTATTTACAATAGCCAAGACATTGAAACAACCTAAATGTCCATCAACAGAGGAATGGATAAAGATATAGTACATGTATACAATGGAACATTACTCAGCCATCAAAAAATGAAATAAAGCCATTTGCAGCAACATGGGTGGACTTAGAGATTGTCGTACTAAGTGAAGTCAGACAAAGACAAATAAAATATGGTATCACTTATATGTGGAATCTAATTTTAAAATGATGTAAATGAATTTATTTACAAAATACAAATAGACTCACAGATTTCAAAAACAAATTTATGGTTATTAAAGGGGAAATGTGGCAGGGAGGGATAAATTAGGATTTTGGAATTAACATATACATATATATGTTTATATGTATTATATATATATATATATATATATATATTGACCCACATATATATAGACTGTATATAAAGTCAGTAACCATGGTATAGGGAAATTACTCAGTATTCTATAATAACCTCTATGGGAAAAGAACCTGAAGAAGAGTGTGTGTGCGTGTGTGTGTGTATAACTGAATCATTTTGCTGTACACCTGAAACTAAACACAATATTGGGACTCAGTTATACTCCAATAAAATCTTTTTTAATGTCTGCTTTCACTTTACATAGACTTATAAAATGCTCTCATATCTAATATAATACATAGAAAGTACAAAAAATCTGCAAAATAATAATAATTTATATTATTTGTGCCAAAATCTGAATACAGCCTCTGGAATGTCATCCGTTATGCTAGTTTTGTCAGCAACAAAATTGCCACAACTGCATGGTCTAAGGAAGGGATCAAGTTAGAAAGAGGTAGTTTTACAAAGACAAGATCAAATAGCACAGGAGAAAAGCTGAGCAAATAGAAATATAATTGCACCAGCTTCTAGAAGTGGAGTCATTTCCAGACTTGAAATTATATGGAAAGAAATACGACATTTTTTTTTGTCCACAATCTACTAGCATATCTCATTTTATTGCCTGTCACTGATATTATAGTTTTTACAAAGTAAAGTTTTGTGGCAACCGTATGTTGTCAGATGATGGTTAGCAATTTTTAGCATCATTTCTAAAGTATTTACATTTTTAGACATAATGGTATTACACACTTTTAATAGACTACAGTATAGTGTAAACATAACCTTTCTCCCTTTTTAAAAAAGGGAGTGCTGTACCAGTTTCTGCTATACAGCAAAGTGACCCAAAAACTTCAGTGCATTGTAAATATATATGTTGTGTGTGTGTGTGTGTGTGTGTGTGTGTGTGTGTGTGTGTGTGTGTATATACATATTCCCTTCCTTATACTATCTTCCAGCATGGTCTACCCCAAGAGACTGAATATAGTTCCCTGTGCTGTACATTAGGACCGTATTGCTTATTCATTCTAAATGTAATAGTTTGCATCTACTTAGCCCAAACTTCCAGTCCATCTCATTGCCTCCCCTTGGCAACCACAAGTCTGTTTTCTATGTCTGTGAGTCTGTTTCTGTTTTATAGATAGGTTCATTTGTGCCATATTTTAGATTCCACATATAAGTGATATTACATGATATTTGTCTTTCTCTTTCTGACTTACTTCACTTAGTATGAGAATCTCTGCTTGCATCCATGTTGCTGCAAATGGCATTATTTCATTCCCTTTTATGGCTGAGAGGCATTCCATTGTTTATAGTAAACATAACTTTTATATGCACTGGGAGACCAAGAAATTCATTTGACTCGCTTTATTGTAATATTTGATTTATTTGGTTGGTCTGGAACCAAACCTGGAGTATTTCTGAGACAGTCCTAAAGTTCAAATGTCTTACATTAAGGATTTTACTTGCCACACCACACTGCTTCATTAACTGATCTGACAAAAGTGCTTAATCTGGAAGTGTTGTGGAAGAGGGCCGTGGAAACCTCTTCCCTATCAGATTGCTGTTATAATTGAGGCAAGGAAAAAAGCTCATAGCCATATTGGTCAGAGAAAAATCAAAACACAAGAGGCAGCAGAAAGGAAAACACAGTAGGAAAAGACACAGATTTGGGGTGCCATGCAGTTCTCAATGATGAATGCTAACTCTGCTGCCAACTGCTTACATGGTCTAAGAATGTTCTTAGACCTGAAGCCTTGAGACTTGTTTTATGACCCAGACTATGATCTTTCTTGGCAAATATTTTGTATGTACTTGAAAAGAATGTGTAGTTAACCCTCGAACAACATCGGTTGAGCTGTGCAGGTCCATTTATATGTAAATTTTTTTCAATAAATATAATATTGTACCTTTATTTTCATTTTACGAATCTTTAAGTATGGGGAAAGTTTGTATTTGTTTAAAATCACAATATGCAGAACCAAGAGAACTAGGGTTTGAGTCTTAGTTCTTTCCAGACTGTTTCAGCTTCCTGCCCTTTGGTGAGCCATTAATCAATTTGTTTGTTTTTGAGGCAGAATTAGTAGTATGTGGATTTTTGCCAGAGGTGCATGGTGGAGGGGGCTAGCGGGAGGGGGGTCAGTACCCCAACATTATTCTGTTGTTGGATGGACTATTCTATAAATGTTAATTAAATCAAGTTTGTAGTGTTCTAGTTTTGTTTTATGTGTTTTGAAGCTCTGTTGTAATATGCATACATATGCAATCTCCATGAATTTGCATTGTTATCATTACAAAATTACTTCCTTTACGGTGGTAATATTCTTTGCTCTGAAATCTACTTCTTTCTGATATTAATGTAGCCACTCCAGCTTGTTTTTGACCTGTATTAGTATGGTATACCTTTTCTTATCCTTTTAATGTCTTTAGATTTAAAGTGTGTTTCTTATAAACAGCATATAGCTAGATTTTTCTTTTATATGCATTCTGAAAATCTGTTTTTTAGTTGAGATATTTAGGTCTTTGAATATGATTAGGCTTGTCTAATCATCTTGGTGTACTATTTTTTGTTTTCTTTCTTCTCTTTTTCTCCCTGTCTATGTATGTAAATTGTATATAAAAATTTAAATTCCAATGTAGTGTTAATGTTTTTTTTTAACCAGAGGTTTAAATAATAAGGAAAAACTATTTACATATCTATCCACACAGTTGCCATTCCCAGTGCACCTCTTTTGTGAAGCTCCAGACTTCTATTCCATTTTCCTTCTGCCTAGAGGACATCCTTTACCATTTCTTTTAGTCTGCATCTGTTGCTAATGAATTCTTTCCGCTTTCTTATGTTTGAAAGCATCTTTATTTTGCCTTTATTTTTGGAAGGCATTTTCTCTGTATAGAGAATTCTAAGTTGATTCTTTTTCTTATACTTTGAAGATGTTACTCTGCTGTTTTCTTATTTTGTATTATTTCTGTTGAGAGGTCATTGTCATCTTTGTTTTCTTTGTTCTGTCTACATAAATGTGTCTCTTTTTTTCTGGCACACTTTATTACCGGTTTTGATCTATTTTGTTATGATGAATCTTGGTGTATATCTTTTCCTGATTCTTTTGCATGTATATTTTTGAGCGTCTTGGACCTGTAGGTTTATAATTTTCAATAAGTTTGGAAGATTATTGACCACATTTCTTCAAATATTTTTTCTTTCCCTCCCTCTCTCCTCCAGGGATGCGAATCGTACATATATTAGGCCAGCTGGACTTGACCCCTGGCTCACTGGTATTCATTTCATTTTAAAAATCTTTTTTTCTCTGCTTCCTTTAGATAGCTTCTTTCGCTATATATTCATGTTCATTCAGCTTTTCTTCTGCAGTGTCTAATTTGCTGTTAATCATATTTAGTGTATTTTTCATCTCATACTTTCTTTTTACCTTTAGATGTTTGATTTGGGTCTTTTAAAAAATATCTTATATGTCTCTGTTTAACTTTTTGACTATCTGGAACATAGTTGTAGTAACTAATTTCATGTCCTTTTCTGTTAATCCTGACATTTATGCCAGTTCTGGATTCATTTTGATTGTTTAATTTTCCTCCTCAGTTTAGGTTATATTTTCCTACTTCTTTGAATGCTTGGTAGTCTTTGACTACATTCCAGGCAATGTGAATTTTACCTTTTGGGGGCCAGATAGTTTTGCATTCCTGTAGAGTGTGCTCTATCTAGTATTGATTTTAAGATTTTTAGGAGCAACGTTTAGTCTGAGACTAATTATGTCCCATTACTGAGGTAAAACCCTTCTGAGTATGCTACTCAATGCCCCATGCATTGTGAGGTTTTCTCATTAGACTGATGAAAACTGGCACTGCTTCCAGACATTTATGATTGGCAAACATAAACTGCTTGGATTCTTTCAAATGGTTCCTTTCCACGGCCTCTGGTCATTTCCTTGCACATATATGTGTCTGTTTGTACTCTGGTGAATACTCAAAGGTGACTCTCTGCATGTTTTCTGAATTTTCTTTTGGTGTAACTTTCTTCTCTCTGGTTCGCTGCCCAGCAAACTCTAGCCATGTTGTACTCCACAGAGTCTCAGTACCATCTCTTCAACTGATAAGTGTCTCCAATTTCTTCCAAAGTTTTTTTCTGTTTGCTTGGTAGCCAGGCGACTCTCTCAAGGCAGTAATGTGGGGCAATTATAGGGCTTAATCTCATTTGTTTCCCATGTCTTAAGGATCACTATCCTTCATTGCCTGATGTCCAGTGTCTGGGAAAATGGTATTTTTATATCGTTGATCTGATTTTATTTCATCTTGGTTATTTGAGGCAGGAGGTACATCTGATTTCTGGTATCCCATTCATCTTTCATGGAAATGAAAGTCTCTCCTTCTATCTTTAGAACTGAAAGCTACACGCTGCATATCCCATATGCCCTTGCAGATGCCATGTCTCTAGGCTCTCAGATGTAACAGGCTCAGCCAGTTACATGCACTCCATCAAGTCTTGGAATATGGAAATGAGTTGGAAGCTTTATTTCTTTTGCATATGCTGGGTTTTTTTTTTTCTGTCAAGCACAGTGTTTATAGAGATAAATTGGGTTTTCCAAGCTGTGTTACCAGAATTTCCATGATTTTGTTTCTAACTTCATGAGTGTCAAGTGGGTAGGCTCAGGTCATCCACTTTCACTTGTTCTCATGTAGGAGCTATATCTTGTCCCTGGAACCAGCAGCTTCAGTGGTGAACTCCTGATTCCTGGGATGTAGCCAAGATGGTGTGTTCTTGGAGACAACATTTCTGGTGGTGGGTTCTTATGGCAGAGTTAGCAACTTGTCCACCAGGTTTGGAATCGCAAGAGTTTTTTTCACTTCAGGGTAGAGTGAGTCTATAATATCTTGATTGTTCTGCTTGTTCAGGGCCACATGAAAATCTATAAACACTAATAAAAGTGATTGGAGAAACTATCAGATCATAGCAAATAGAAATCAGCCAGGAATGCCCACTGTGGTACAGTGGTTTAAGAATCCAGCTGCAATGCCTAGGGTAACTGCAAAAGTGAGGGTTTGATCCCTAGCCGACTGCAGTGGGTTAAAGGATCTGGCGTTGCCGCAGCTTATAGTGTAGGTCATAGCTGTGGGTCAGGTTCAGTCCCTGGCCCAGGAACTTCCATATACCGTGGGTGTGGCTATTTAAAAAAAAAAAAAATCAGCCAATACTGTTGTGTAATTATTTCCCCAAATTACTGCATATATTTTAGATATATAACTTTTCAAAATGAGTTCTTGTTGTAGTGTAGTTGAAACAAATCCGACTAGGAACCATGAGGTTGCTATGGGTTCAATCCCTGACCTTGCTCGGTGGTTAAGGATCTGGAGTTATCATGAGCTGTGGTGTGGGTCACAAATGCCTCTCGGATCCCGCGTTGCTGTGACTGTGGTGTAGGCTGGCAGCTGTAGCTCTGATTCGACCCCTAGCCTGAGAACCTCCATATGCCATGGGTGTGGCCCTAAAAAGCAAATAAATAAATAAATAAATAAATAAATAACTTTTTAAAATGAGTACTTGATACCAATAAAATCTCATCAAGAAATATGAATGTATTAACATCAATACATCAGGCAATCAAATCAATAACATTAGCCATTAAAAACTACCTCTGATCCCATGGCTATCTCTGTCAACCTTCTGACTATGATCAGCTTTTAACTTAGAATTTCCTACAGGAAAAGAATGCAGTGAACAACCTCAGTCCACTAATAAGTAATACTTCTCACTATATATAATAAACCTCTGTTCTAGTTTATTGATGCAATGTGTACATTTCTTTTCTCCCAAAGAACAATACCTGACATTGGCATGGTCCATTACTTTGTTTAAACCTCATGTATTTCTTTGAGTTGGCAGAACGGGTAGTACAATTTCTGCTTCAAAAATGAAGGAAAGGAAGCTCAGAAGGATGCATACATTGTGCCAGGTCACCGTCACCTTTTAACAGGGCTGAACAACTCTGTGCTAGAGATGGGGCTTTGGAAGTTCCTGGGTAGAAGAGGTAGAAATCAGACCAGATTTTTTGTTTTCAAATTCTAGTGTGCTTAGTATGTTACTCTGTGGCCTCTTGCATGGTAACTTGGTTTAGTGAATATTTATTGACAAAATTACTTGAAGTAAATTAAATGATTAAATAAATCAACACAGGCTTGATTTACTTAAAAAGCAAAACCAACATATATTTACTTAACCAAAGCACTGGTTTCTCCATTGTCCCCGTTACTGTTTATCTGAATAAAATGATTAGGAGAATTGACCTACACCGTTTCACAAGTATTTTATGGAGAATATGTGTTTCCCTGAATATTCTGAAAATAGCAATAAAGAGTAATAGTAATAAGAGTATTGACATTCCTTCACGTTTGAATAGCCATTTGCAGCTTTCAGTGTTTATATGATCTTGTTAGAGCCATCACAGGTATCCTGGGAATTAATAGAAATTTCTATCCCCATTTTGTAGTATATCTGAGAGTTTTGCTTATGTACTTCTCATGCACCAGTGGATTTTTGTAATTGACATATGGGTTCAGGATGGTACAGGTTAAGTGCTAGACTGGTGGGACCCATGTCCAGTGTGCTTGTCAGCTACAGGTATTTAGAATAATAGTAGCAAGTAGGTATTAAGCAATTACTGTGTCCCAGACACTGTGCCAAGTGCTTGAACCCCAAAAAAAAAGGCTACATGAAGTAACCATCCGTAGATTTAACTGCTCTTTTACGGACAAGGGAAAATAAGCTCAAGTCAGTCTCAGCTTTCACAGAGGAACATGGCTCGAAAGTCTGGATCTTATCTAGCATATCCTCACGAAGCTCTTCCCACAGTGCTGTCCTGTTGAAACAGATGGCCTGGCTCTCCTGCAGCTTGAAGAATTTTTCAGACAAGATGAATTTCTCTGACTGACTTGGCCAAGTCCTTCCATGTGACCTCTGCCTTAGCAGAGATCTTCCTAACATCCCACTTTGTCAAGCCAGCCCCCTCTCTAAGCAGTGTTTTCTCCTTTTATCCAAAATCTCCATTCTTCCCTCACTTGCTGCCTGGCTCATCAGGATGAAAGGAAGTATCCCTGGATTTGGCCCTCTCTGCCGTCTACATTGCACCATATCCTAGCCAAAAACAAAATAAAACAAAGAAAGAAAACCGATATATAATGGAGCTTGCATCCCAGATTGGCATCTCATCCAGAGTCTCTTGTTGTGTGACCTAGTCAAGCCACTGCAATACTCTGACCCTCAATTTCCTAACATGTAAAGTGAGGATAAAAACATTGAGGGGATAAAATGTGGTAACATTGTTGCATATCCTGATACCAAAGCTATTCTCTTTCCACTTTTCTATACTGTTGCACCTGCCATATAACCCCCTCATAAAAGATTTCTGACATAAGATGTGAGGAAAAAATAACATTGTGATTTATAATGGTTTTCAGAGACCATCTTAAGAATTTAGATGTACTTCATTCTTTAAACAAATCAAATTTAGAACACAAAGTAGGGAATAGATAGCAACCTATTTTATTGTACTCAAAATAGATTAAAAAATAGTTTATCAGTGACTTTAGGGATCTTACTGCTCAAGGATAGAAAAATCTGTGTTTCAGATCTTTGAATGAATCCGATGATCACACCTGAAACTGGGATATTGTGAAAACCAGCATTACTCCTTTGTGACAATGGCAAATAATTTAACTCTTTGTGTTTGATTTTCTCACTAATAGATGAAGGAAACATGAAAGGAAGATGATGATGAAGCAGGGCTTCTGCTTAAGCCTCTCCATTCCTCCAGTCATCAGTTTATTTTGTCTTTCCCACTAGACTCTGCCTTTCTTGTCCTCTTATGCTCAGCACCCCAGACCTAGAACAGTGAATGCTTAGCACGTAGAAGAAGTAACATTTATAGTTGAGAAAATCAAGACACACAAAGGCCAAAATCTCCCCATTAATACATGGTGGAAACAAAACAAGTTCCCAGTATTCCAGCTCTTCCTCCAACATACTTTTCACTCTGTTGCTACTTCTTAAAAAGTAGCCTCAAACGGAAGGTTAAAAAGGATTTTATAAAAATTTTAGCTCTGAGTCCTTGGGGCCACTGCAAGCAAAGCCAGTGACTTGGTGAAGTCAAGTCAGTGTTCTAATTTGGAATCCACTTAGATGTGACTCATCCTTGTGCATCCCTTCTGAGGTTGTACTTATTGAGGTTTGTCATACCTGTTTACTCCAGGCTTACAATGAGTCACCCAAGACTTAAGAACCAGATGGCTCCTTCCTGTTTAATGTTGCCCTGTGCCACTTCTAGGAGGTCATGCTTTTCTGTTTTTTTGAAAGTTATTTTATTGAAGTATAGTTGATTTACAATGTCATGTTAATTTCTGCTGTATAGCAGTGATTCAGTGATATACATATATATATATATACACACACACATACATACACATTCTTTTGTTAAATGATTTTTATTTTCTGCATCATAGTACATTCTTTTTCATATCCTTTTCCGTGATGTTTTATCACAGGGTATTGAATATAGTTCCCTGTGCTGTACAATAGGACCTTTTGTTTATACGTTGTGTATATAATAGTTCTCTTTTGCTAATCTCAAACTCTACGCCCTCCCCTTTGGCAACCACAAGCTCTCTATTATCAATGAGTCTGTTTCTGTTTCATAAATTAGTTCATTTGCATCATATTTTATATTCCACACATTAGTGATACCATATGGTACTTGTCTTTCTCTTTCTGACTTATTTCACTTAGTGTGAAAATTTCTAGGTCCATCCATGTTGCTGCAGATGGCATTATTTCATTCTTTTTATGGCTGAGTAGTATTCCATTGTTTATATAAACCAACATCATCTTTATCCATTCATCTGTTGATGGACATTTAGGTTATTTCCCTGTCTTGGCTATTGTGAATAATGCCGCTATGAATGTTGGAGTGCATATATCTTTTTGAATTATAGTTTTCTCCAGATATAGTATCAGGCATGGGATTGCTAGATCATATGGTAGTTTTATTTTTAGTTTTTTGAGGAGCCTCCATACTGTTTTCTATAGTGGCTGCACCAGCTTACATTCCTACCAGTACTGTAGGAAGTTTGCCTTTTCTCCATGCCCACTCCATCGTTTGCTATTTGTAGATTTTTTTACTGATGGCCATTCTGACCGGTGTGAGGTGGTATCGGAGGTAATACTATTCAGCTGGATTGTTGTTCCTGGGTAAAAGTCACTAGCCATTGAGAAAGAGTCAAGATATGGGAAATAGCTCTCTCCAAGTGTTAGCATAGCAATAAAACAGAGTTATATGTTTGTAGAAATTCCTGGGCCAGGGATCAAACCCACACCACAGCAGGGATCTAAGCCTCTGCAGTGGCAATGGTAGATCCTTAGCCCACTGTGCCACAAGAGAACTCCAAATTTATATGCTTTATAATGGTGATAATACTGGCATTTACTTGTTGAGAAAGAGAAAATATAGGTTATACCCTCTGCCCTTAGCTTTTAGTCTGGTTGGACAAATTGGTCTGATATAAAAGCAATTAGAGGAGTTCCTGTCATGGTGCAGCGGAAACAAACCAGACTCGGAGCCATGAGGTTGTGGGTTCAATCCCTGGCTTCGCTCAGTGAGTTAAGGATCCAGCGTTGCCGTGAGCTGTGGTGTAGGTTGTAGACACGGCTCGAATCTGGTGTTTCTGTGGCTCTGGCGTAGGATGGCAGCAAAAGCTCTGATTAGACCCCTAGCCTGGGAACCTCAATATGCCATGGGTGTAGCCCAAAAAAAACAAAAGACAAAAAATAAAAATAAAAAATAAATAAAAGCAATTAGAGAATTAGTCCTAACACTTTTATTCCATACACTATGTTAAGCATCATATTTCAGTGTCTGTGAGTGCATAGCTCCTCACAGGAACACTCTGAGGTTCTCTAGATGGTCACATGTAGGCAGAGCTAGGATTGAGGTCTGGTCTGCTTAACTCTTCCAATTCCATCATATGGTCATTCCGCCAGCTAAGATCTGTGAGGAATATGGGAGTGAAATTGTCAGAAAACACTCAATGATTGGGATTAGATGGGCAGAAAGGAGGGGATTCTGGGCAGGTCGGCTGCATCCTCAATTTACAAGTGGCAACTTTGAGAAAGACCCTGGGAGGAGTGGTTTGAGCAAGGCCACCCACACGATCAGGCAGAGAGTTGTGACTGAGATCTAGGGCTTCTGAGCCCTCTTCCAGGGTGCTCTGTCTTACTGTCTCACTCCTGCCTGCAGTGTCTCAGGACACTTGAAAATGTTTACAGTTTTCAGCTACTGACCTCCATATTTTGCTGAAATAAGTAAATGAGTGGAAGTTAAAAGCAGAATCACAAACTAACACTTAATCTTGTCACAAGAGGACAATCATACATTTTAAGATTACCTTACATGGACATATCTACTGATAATTTTAACACAGAAAACCTCAAACACACATATGATTAGGATCATCTTACTAATTTCCAAGCTATTTCCAAGAATGTGCTGGAATTGGTCCATGGTGAGCAACCAACAAACCAAATATCTGCTGGTTGATAAATTAAAACAGTGAATCATGTCACTGTCAATTTTCTCTCAGAAGTATTTCAAGAACCCAAATGCTACAGAGACAGTACAGTGCTTGAGACTAATATTGAAAAGGGATCAAGATTAGATGAGTATTAAATTAAACCGCAACCCTGCATTGTATCAAGTGCTATCTCATTTAACCCTCAAAATGACTCCCTAAAATAAGCTCTCGTTTTTAATCAGATAAATCTTGACTGAAAATGGACTCTTCTCTAGACTTTAATTTCCTCATCTACAAAACAGGGAAAATAGTAAAAAGCCTTCTCCCTTGTAAGGGTTCTTGTGAGAATTCAAATAATGACTGTGAACTGCTTTGCAGGAGCCCATCACATAGTAGTTGCTTTAAAAAAATAGCTCTTAGTATGATTGTTTCTCTCCAGTGTCCTCATCAAGTTTCACAGAAGGTTATATTTTAGAATTTCTTCTGCAGCTCTTAGAATACACAGAGCAGGTTAAGATGAAGCAAGAACTTTCAAAAGCCTCACTTAGTGCTCTGTTAGCACTTTAAGTGACTTTTCCTTGTTAAGAAACTGCATCAGAAGCATCCTAAACTCTTTCTGGTTTTATTTAAAAGATTTTTCATAGATGCAATGAGTGGAATGAAAAACCATTTTTTTTTTTTTTTCATTTCCATTTGTGTGTTGGCGTTTCTTCCTCTGGGCATGTCCTGAGTATTTTATTTTATTTTTTTTTCTCTTAATGGATTTTATTTCACTTATAGGTGTGCATAAATCATCACAAGTCAATTTTACAGATTTTGTATCCCAAACCCCCAGTGCATCCCCCCACCCCCCCAGATTGTCTTATTTGAAAAACCAAGGTTTTCCAAAGTCTGTGAGTCATTGTCTGCTCTGTAAGAAGGTTCATTGTG